>JACMZG010001859.1:15373794-15424656 GCA_018340805.1 Microvelia longipes
GGTGTTTAACATCTCCTGCAACTCAAACTTCACTATAGACTGCTCCATCTTTATATTTATATATTACAGGGGTCTTAAAATTTGGGACACGCGAGACCCTAACATAGAGTACGCCAAAAGTATTTTAAAATATAAAAGTAATATTAATATAAGTAAAATAAAAAAAATCTGGTACGGGGAACCTTGGAACTTTTCCTCATTACATCGGATTCGCTACGCTCATCCTCCCTGCTTCGGGGTCGCTTCGCTCGTCCTGAGAAATACAGTTCGCCAAATTTATACTACAACACCCCTTTGTACTCGCTTCGCTCGTCTTCTGATAGTAAATGTATCTGTATCATTCTCGGCGGTCACCCATACAGCACTGACCACGCTCAATGGTCCTTAATTTTTATGATCCAACAAAAATCATGGATATACTTATCGTATTGAAACGAAACATAGTATACTTATTTATTAGGTAATATTATTCACTTGTACTAAATTTCAACTCAATTAGACCATTTCCCAATGTTTTAAATTGTTTTTAAAAATCGTACACAAGTAAATTAATAAAAATTGAACTAATGCTGATAATGAGATGAAACTTAGCACATATGTTGTTAGTCGCATACATAGTCACATGCGTGCCAAATCTCAATCCGATCACATCATTTTTCCAAGTTTTAAAATTTTTCGAAATTTTTGCTGAGTCATTATTGCGGGTTAATGACGTCTTTTTTGTCCTGTGGGAGAACTAAGCAGTTCGAAACGTTACGTTTTTATTGTAAGTTTTCTAAATGTCTCTATCTATTTCTCTATAATTTTTGTATATATATATATATATATATATATATATATATTATATATACATATATATCTCAATTTTTTTAGCTCCAAGGTTTAGTCTAGATGTAGCATTTTGCTTGTTACATTCCAAGTGTCTCTCGCGCAGTTATATTGCGTCAACTATTAATTTTGTTAAACTAGTCATCAAATGGATAAATTTAGTAAATTATGAAATATTACTGCGTGAGAATAATTTATATCCTTATTTATTTTTACTTTAAATTTATATTAATAATTTACTAAGTTAAGCATAAAAGAATCAAGATTAAACTTAATTTATTCCCTTGTTATCTTATTTTGTGTAAATTTAAAAATATCTTTACAGATGTCAAGGGAAAAAGTCAGCATTATTTCCCTACTGGATAATAAAAAGGCTTGGAGATGGGTAGAAAATGAAGGTCTTTAGTTAGGTTTAGGGTATTAGTTTTTAACCCCCCTCTCCGGTCTTGTGCGAAGCTCTTAGGGTCAAGGTTTTTATACAACTCCTTTAAACAAGCATTTTAACTCAAAAGGTGAAAAAATGAGGTATTACTTCAGAAAAAAAGCTTCTGTTCATTGCCACTTAGGTTTTTGCAAACACCAGTTGAATTTTATTTTTGCTGTTTTTCAGCCGGTTCTCAAAAATAAATACTGAAAGCATTGGTTTTGATCAGACAACAGCCCAATATTAGCGAGGTAAGGGAGTGACAGTAAACCAATAGAACGCATTCTCTTTCTGATTCTAGACTGGGTACAATTATTACTGATTATACTGATTAAAACCAGACTTATATATATATAATATATATATATATATACATTATAGTTTATTATGTTGTAATGTACTTGTTGTAAAATGTAATAGTCTTGTTTTTTGTTTTTAAAACATTTCAAGTCCGGGATCTGCATGTTTGATACTATTTAGGCAGTAAAACCAAGAGAATAGAAATTATATATACCATTTCAGAACAATTACATTAAGATGAAATAAACTGATCAAGATAATAATACTATACCATTGAAATTGGAGAATACCAAGAATAATATTAAGAAATAAATAAATTTCAATGCATTGATAAACTTATAAACATTATTTGTTGAGCATTTGTAGAAAATTTATTTAATTTAATTTTTTTTTGTTTAGCATTTTCCTATTTTTACAAAAATGGGTAAATGCTACGGGCAGCACAAGGAACTTACATAAAGGGGAAGGAACATATCAGGCCTTCACAATATAATATAGTGTCGCCATCCCCCACCACTACTCCTTCGGCACTCGAAGCACTACTACATCCTTCCTATTAACACTTCATAAACACGTCGCGTAACATTTTAGAATTCTTTAGTTGACATTTGTTGATCAGTACGTTTATTTGTACATACTTTAAGCAGGGATATGGAGATTGGAGATTGAGTTGTTTAACGGGCCAAATATTGGTTTAAAGAATAGATATCATGTTTATTGACAAAATGTTTTACTTATTTAACCGTAGTTCATATTATTAATGATCATAACACCTATGATTACATAGAGATATATTACTAGATGGGCCCTATAGGTTAAATTTTGAAACATCGAAAAAGTAACCTGACCGTCTTCGCTTAGAAATAAATTGAAATAATCTGTACATCACTATAACTTATACAGTAGAGCGTTAAAAATGCAAATCAAACCACAAACATGTCGCGGGAAGCCAAAATCAATTGATTTATTATAAACTTAATTTACTTCTGAAGGAGGTTTCAATAAGGTTACACAGAGCCCCTAAGACCCCAAAAAGATGTTTAAGGTCTCTCAGTGTATTTAGATAGGCTATTCCCCCTTTGGTGTATATCTCTATGTATGAAGATGCTTCCCTCAGTGAGAACGAAATATCAGATTCACGAAATACTTTGATTCGGCCATCACCGAAAAACACCATTTTCCTTAAGAGTTTACTTATATCCACAAGCATTGGTTCTAAGAGCGTGGAACCTAAAAAAACGCTAGATCTTTATACCATTAAAGCTTTCCACACTTTGAAAAAAGTACTTAACCTTTTTCTCGTGTTCTTTAGCGATGAAAAACTCAAAGAAAAGCTAGTTAGAGGCTTTTCCTGATAAAGTTCAAACTAAACCCAGAGACTTCTGGATTTAAGGGTTCTTATAGAATGCAAAACGGGTATGGGGTACTTCGAAACTTTATTTTTGGGATAAATGTGAAGTTTGATTTATGTGTCTACAGAAGAGACTAATACTCAGAGGGAGGATACAACAGCTCTTATCATTCCCTATGTAGCGTAGTACTATGACTGTACATTGGTGACGTCATTTCTTGATTTTTCACAATAATTATAATTATTTTAAAGATTACATTATTTTTCAACCATTTTTGTCTGAAATTAAGTAAAATTGATTTAAAATAAGTTTTAATTATTATCAATTACATATATTCTTTAATTATCTGTATAGTACAAAGTGATTTAATGTGACGTCACTGAAAAATGCCCGCCGTTTGTAGGGTGCATTTTAAATATGTGCTCCGATAAGGGTTGAAAAGAAGTAAGTACCGTTATTCTTTTCCTCATTTATACCATAGGTATATAGGAAAAGTATTGTGTTTGTAAAAAATATCCGAAACCGGTATCTCTCCAGAATTATCAGTTTCACGTGTTTTTAAAACCTCATTGAGTGGTTTTTACAATGTTGTCTGTTTGGATGTGTGTGTTATCATCTGTCTGTGTGGACGCATTTTACTGAAGTGTTGAATTTTTTTGGTTTTTTCCGTTTTGCTTACAAATGTAGGTTCTTATTAAATAATTATTAAACACTTATATCCCATTATTTATTTCTTTTTAGCAAATATGGGTATATTTAATTTTTGAAAGTTTAAATAAATTACCAAACTCCATAACCCATTTTTGCTTTTGGAAATTCGCCCATGAAACACAGTACTTTCTTTGTGTACTTATTGCATTAATATATAAGAAAAATAGGTACCAACTTAGTTTGTACCAAATTATATTTTGTGTATTATTAGAAACTTCAGCAACCTTGTAACCATATATGACAGGTTGTTTTGAACTTCTTATAAAAAAAGAAAAAAAAACAATCGAAAGATGACGTCACAGACTTTACAATCTTATTGTTAATTTTATTGTACAATCACTTGATTTTAACATCCTTGAACCCGGATTAGAAAATATTAAAGCTGTAAGAAGTATATATGTCAGTCGATAATTATTAATATAGAATATCCTCAGCAAAATTTAACTCACAGTGTTGAATCATTAAAATTTCGACGTTCGTTTGACTTGTAAAAAAAACTGATCAAAATTAAAATTTTATTTGACATCTAATGGTATTTAAGTTATACAAGAATACAAAAAAAACTATAAATAAAGTTCAAGTCTTGATTATGAAGTTAATATTTTTAACATTTTAGTCAATGATGTAAAAATCACAATGTAGAAAACCTTGAAGTTCTGTTGAAACATATTGTAACTATCAAATGCTAGTTTTATTTACGAATTTCCAAATATGAAAAGAGTCAAAGGAAATAGAGAGTTAAGGTAGGTTTTCTGAAGAGACAACTGGCTGATCCAGTCTATATATATATATATATATATATATATATATATATATATATATATATATATATATATATATATATATATATATATATATATTATATATGTCTGTGTGTGTGTTTTTTCATAAATGTATTACATGTATTTGTCATATGATTAAAAAATTATCAATAATATATATATATATATATATATATATATTATATATATATATATATATATATATATATATAAATAAGTGTGTGTGTGTTTTATTTTTTTCTTTAATAAATTTGTACTAGTCTTAACAATGTATTTTTGCTACAAATAATTTTTTCCTTTTTAATTGCGGGTTTAAAATATTTTTTTTTGGCCGGAAATTTCTTTTGCATATTTCATTTTAGAACTTGATTCATGATATATTATGTGTAACCTATCTTTTTTTAGATTCTTAAATTCTTAGTATCATGATGCTGAGTTCTCATACTATGTAATATACTAAGGTTTTTGGGATCCTTTATTAATTTTCCCTTTAATTAATAATACTTACAGTTAGGGAAATTCCAAGATTTTGTATTCTGAAAATTCTTTTCATAAAAAATATATAATAAGAAAGAATTAAACAATTTTATAATTCGATTAGTGTTCAGTCTTTTACAAAAAATAATTTATATTTTCTAAAGAATCAAATAATGAAAGACCAATTTTGTATTTTGTCACGCCTGCGCCTAACCAATTTTTAATTTAATTCTGAAATAAGTCTCAATTCTAGCTACATTATTTGCACCATAATTTAATTTTGGTTTCGCATTATAATACGCACAAGATTATTATAGAAATAAGATTCCCAACTCCAACCTATTACAATAAACTACGGAAGCTTACATTATATAATTGGAATTTAAAAACTAATTTACATAATTCTATTAAAACTTATTTATGGACATATATAAACTACAAAATTTTATTTAAATAAAAACTTTTACTTAATTTTGTCCGTTGTTTTGTATTTTTTTTTTTATTTATTTTTTTGTCGTGTTATAACAGGCTATAAAAAATTACACTGTGGGCTTTCAAAGCGACAGAGTTTGTGGACGCCGGCTTATTTTTAATTTACATAATTTTATTTAAAGGATAAAATGTATTATATTTTAATAGCATCCGTAAATAAGATTTTCAAGTCTGATTTTTCAGACTTTTTAATTAAATTTAGCTATTTTCAATTCATATTTTTATTTTTTCCACCTTCTTTCTAATTAAGCAATATTGCTTTCAACATGATTATTTTTTTATATTTTCTACTTTTATATTTTTTAATTTAATGTTGTTTTGTTTTATTTTTAAAATTTTCAGTCGTATTTTTAATTATTAGTTTGTTTAAATTTAATTTTTCAATATTTAAAAAATAATTTATAACTAAAATAATTGATGGAGGTTTATAAATTATACTGATTTAAATTTGTAATTATTCTTTCTATATATTTTTTTGTTTTTACTCAAAAATTTGTATGAAATAAACACGGCAATGCTAATTAAAAACCCGCCGATAGATCCGTGGACCTTTGACTCCATGGAGGTCTAGGGCTCGAATCCCAGGCTACACATAGTTTATAAAATATTTGTTCAATTAAACTATCAGCAAGATAAGCTTTTAATTCCTGTCGTAACGGTCGTCACTACCATCTGAGGTAATTTTTGCTAGGCATTATTATTATTGCCTAGCAAAAATGAACCTCTGCCTCATCTGAGGTAATTTTTGCTAGGCATTATTATAAATGCCTAGCAAAAATGAACCTCTGCCTCATCTGAGGTTACTTCTGATAAGGATTATTATTATTAGCTATTTTTATAAGTGAGTCTATTAATCAAATAAAATTCCATGAATTTATATTTAAACCTATAACAATTATCCCTATTTAGAACTGTAATTTTATTAATTAAACTCATATAATATAGCTTGTTGTTGTTCTTCTTAAACAAAAATAGTAACTTGTAAAATTATTTTTCTATAATTATTTAGTTCTATTATACCTGAGCGCCTTGTTTTGGTATTATCTGTTGAGGGCTCATTTTAAAAATTTTATAAATAAATAAATAAATACATTTTTATTATAGTTTATAAAAAATAAGGTACGTGGTACCTCGGAACTTTTCTTAATCAATGGTTTCGCTCGTCTTCAGAATATAAAAGTCGTTAAATTTATACTATAACACATCTTCGGACTCGCTTCGCTCGTTCTCCCACAGTAAGAACATCCTTTCCAGTGGTAACCCATCCAGGCACTGATCAAGCTTGATGCTGCTTAACTTTTAAAATCCAACAAAAATCATTGATATACTTATCGTATTGAAACGAAACTTGTGTGTGTACTTATTTGTGTGTAATAAAATAAGTGTACTTATTTATTAAGTAAAGATATACACTTTTCAAAGTGTATTTCCAAATTTCAAATCAAATTATTATATGATTTTTCACAATTTCTTAAAAAACGTACACAAGTCATTTAATAGAAATTGAACTGATGCTAATAACGAGATGAGACTTAGCCCTTATGTTAGTCTTATACATAGCTACATATGTGTTAAATCTTAAAATGATCCCAACATTTGTCTGCGTTTTAAAACTTTTCGTTAAGTTAATAAGTTAACGAAGTTAATAAGTTAAGTTAAGTTCGTTTTATAAGTTTTGTGAAGTTAATACTGCGGGTTAGTGACGTTATAAATAAATTATTTTCGGATTGCACAACTTCAGCTATAGACTGATTTTTGTACAAAGTTTCGACTCCCTAGCATAAATACTCTGGGAGCTACGATGATAACACACACACACATACATACATACATACATAAACACATACATAAATAAACCACTCACGAGGTCATGAAAACACCTGAAACGGATAATTCAGGAGACATTCAGCTTTTGGATTTTTTTTAAAAACAATACTTTCTCTATATACCTAAGGTATACATGAGAAATTTTTTTTAAAAAAAGTGCAAAAGCGTCCATAGTCAAAATTTGTAAATACGAGACATCGAAAATTCCATATAATATATTTAATTTTTTCCAATAAAGAAATCGTGATTAGTTTAAAAAAAAATAATGGAATGCCAATAGGTTAAGGCTAATAGTTTATTTCGGATTATCTATGACAGAGGAATATAATAAAGTATATAATAATGAAAATAGATAGTATTACTTATTAAACAAATAAAAATATTATTAAATGTAAATTAATAATATTAATTAAAAATATAATTAAATATCATTATAGTTTTTATTAATTTTGTATTATTGTAACAAACTTTACTTGAAATTATATATTTTTATGTTTATATTTTATTAAATGACATATAATATAATTTTTAATTATATTATATAACTAATTTATGTAACTTATTTTTAATTCTGGATTTAAGATGGATAATTTTCATTTTTTACTTTGTATATTAATTAAATAAATAAAGATATTTGTTAAAAAAAATTATTGATTTTAAGTCTACAAGATATATTCATGTACGTTTGGTTTAAACGTGGGTCAATCCATTTCAAGTGATCCAGAGATGTTGCTCGAAAAAAATAAAAATTGATAATTTTTTTTTCTGTGTTGGTCCTACCCATAGGTAGTCCAAAACGCCTAGTATTAATTTTTTCTACAGCCTCCTTCATTTTCAAAAATCACTTTTTAGTTCCCGAGACACCTAAATTTTGAGTTTTTTCGCCACTTTTTGAGGCTTAATATTTCCCTCCAGGATTTGGTTCGAATCCTGGTGGGGACAATAATTTTTTATCATTTTTTTACTTTGTGTAAGAATGTAAGTAAAAAAGATTTTGAACCCAGGTACTCTGGCTTTGAGAGGTCGTGTCGACTCCGGACCACTCTCTTTCAACTCGCAGGCCCAAAAAACATTAAAATCGACTCCACACTTGAAATATGTGGTTTACTGGTCATATTTTAGGTTTTATGGTAATCGAACAGCGTTTTTTTCGACTTTTTGGTCACTTTGGGTGGTGATGTCGAATTTATTTTCATAAAAAATTAATATATACCTTTAACTATGTTTTATTAGCAAAGAAACCCCAGGATAGACCCTATTTTCAATATAAATCAGTATATTTTTGTGAAATCGTTAAACTGAAAAACTGCTGATTTTAAAAACGCTGTAAAGTACCTTAAAACCAAAATAAACAAAATGTTACATATTGGGCGTAAAACTGCAATGTATAGAGGTCATTTTAAGCCCAATTTGAAAAAAATCGCCCCAGTCCCATTGGACGATAAATCGCCCTGAAAAACGCCAAAATCATGAAAACCTTAACTTTCAATAATTCATTGACTCCAAAAGGTAAAATTTGGAACATTAAAATATTTTTTTTCTTGTTCCTTATGATCACCTTAGTAACCAAGAATTATTTCAATTTTTTTCAATATCATCTTCCTTGTTAAAAAAAATAATGAAAAAGTGTATTTTCAGTCTTCGTGGTCAAATTTATTATGCAAACTCACGAGTAGATTAGCAGCAGTAGAGCAAAAATATTGGTTCCTATATAAAGCCCAAAGAGGAGACTTTCAAACGAGACCTGTTTCATTAAGCTAGGTTAAGCCAAAGCCGAAATATTAAGCCTCAAAAATTGGCGAAAAAACTCAAAATTTAGGTGTCTCGGGAACTAAAAAGTGATTTTTGAAAATGAAGGAGGCTGTAGAAAAAATTAATACTAGGCGTTTTGGACTACCTATGGGTAGGACCAACACAGAAAAAAAATTATCAATTTTTATTTTTTTCGAGCAACATCTCTGGATCACTTGAAATGGATTGACCCACGTGGCAGAAGAAATATCTTGTTATAACCTCTGATTATGAGTATAAAATATTAAAACAATTGATTACATAAATTAATATTTAAAACCGTGACATGGTCAGTTTATTATTATTCTTATTTTTTTCTTTAACTATGCTTATTTAAGGTTTTTAGGTATTGTGTTTGCAAAAAAATCCGAAGAGGTGTTTTTAAGACCTCTTAAGTGGTTTTCGCAAAGTTGTCTGTCTGTATGTGTGTGTTTTATTATCGTAGTGCCCAGTGTATTTATGCTAGAGTTGAAATTTTGTACAAAAATCAATCCACCTTAACTCGCAATAATGACAGCGAAAATTTCGAAAAATCATTAAACGCGGGAAAATAATGCGATCAGATTGAGATTTGGCACGCATGTGACTATGTATAAGACTAACATAGGTGCCAAGTTTCATCTCATTATCAGCATTAGTTCAATTCTTATTGTATGACTTGTGTTCGTTTTTTAAACAATGGTCCATTTGAGTTAATATTTAGTACAAGTGTATATTATTACTTAATAAATAAGTACACTAAGTTTCGTTTCAATGCGACAAGTATATCCATGATTTTTGTTGGATCATAAAAATTAAGGACCATTAAGCGTGGTCAGTGCTGTATGGGTGACCGCTAAGAATGATACGGATGCATTTACAATCTGAAAACGAGATAGCGAGACCAATGGCATGTTGCAATATAAATTTGGTGAACTGTATATCTGAGGACGAGCGTAGCGAGTCCGAAGTAGGGAGGATTAGCGAAGCGAATCCGATGTAATGAGGATAAGTTCGGAGGTACCCCGTATCCAATTTTTAATTACTTATTTTATTTTTATTTACTTTGTTTTATATTTTATTATTTTTTTTTTAATATTTATTTAATATTTCATACAAAAATGAATATAAATAACCTTTTACTCAAGTTCTTTTATATATTTCCCTTTATAGTAAAACCATTTCATATAAATATTTCATAAAGCTTTATATTACAAACAAAAAGCCGTATTATAGATCTTATTGTGATGCGATGAATGTTTAACATATTCAAGTAACTTCAAGTTCTTGTGACTTTAAACTTCTTTTTTTACCAAAAAGTGCTTTTTTAAAAGAACAAATCAACCAAACATATTTATAAAATAAATCTAGCTTTATGTATCTACCAATAAATTATTTTTTAATTTTAAAGCAACTTATCCTACAGCAGAATTTAGTTTACTTTTATTAACTGACATAAAACATTTTTAATATTATGTTTTAACAAGTTTTAGCCTCTAGGTAGTAGGTATATACTTGAGTCTTTAAAAAGGCTTTTAAGCCCATGATTACAGTGTTTTAACCTAAAAAGTTGATATAACCTCAATAACAACGCAAATTTGTTGTTGAATCTAACTTGTATTGAGGCTAATGGTTATACTTGAAGGTTATAGGAAAATTAGGGTTAAACATTTTCCTTTATTCCCTTCTTACTGCAGGAAACTTCTACAAGATCATTATGTTTGATGTAGTCAAAGATAATATAAAATTTAATATACTCAATTTTATCTTATGACTTGTTTCAATACTTTATGTTGCTTTAACATGAAAACGTTTAAGATTACTTCATGGATAAATGGTATGAATAAGCAATAAAAATGTTGAGAAATTCAAAGAACTTTGAAGAGAATTCTTATTATATCAAATTTATTTTTATTATATGTATCCTATTTTTATTTTTCTCATTTTTATCTTAGGTGTACAGGAAAAGTATCACATTAGGCTAGGTCATATGAGCCGCAGGCTATGGTCTTATGAGCCGCAGGCTATAGTCATATGAGCTGCTGGCTATAGTCTTATGAGCTGCAGGCTATGGTCTTATGAGCTGCAGGCTATGGTCTTATGAGCTGCAGGCTATGGTCGTGAGCCACTTGGCACCCTCACGTCTTATTTTCCTAGATACCAAAAACAAGCCTTTTGGCCACTTCGTGGCCCTTACTACTATCTGTAAGTGATGCGGGTCAGTTCTAATGAAATGTCTCTGTTATTTTATAGGAAGGTGAGGTAGAGGTGGGCATGGGAGCCACTATGGGTAAACCAGGCTCCCTGCTGGAGTCGCTACCAACACAGGGTAGCTTACACGTAGTTATGCTAGGATTGGATTCAGCCGGTAAAACCACCGCATTGTACCGTCTGAAATTTGACCAGTATCTCAACACAGTACCAACGATAGGTTTCAACTGCGAAAGGGTCAGAGGAGCCATTGGGAAAGCAAAAGGAGTTGGTTTTCTAGTTTGGGATGTTGGTGGTCAAGAGAAATTAAGACCTCTATGGAAATCTTACACAAGATGTACCGATGGAATCATCTTCGTCCTGGATTCAGTAGATGTCGAGAGGATGGAGGAAGCCAGAATGGAGTTGGCGAGGACGTGTAGAGATAATTTAGGAGTACCTGTTTTACTATTAGCCAATAAGCAAGATCTACCTGGTGCTAGGTAATTAAAACCTTTTTCTCTCTAGTTGTAATACCGTTTTTTTTATAAAAAAAAAATGCCCCCTACCCTTTAGTTAAAAAAAACTTAATTGCTAAGCAAGGTTGGTCAACGACTTAAGTTTGCTAACTTAAGTCAGTTGACTGATTAAATTTGTCAAGCGACTTTGAGGGAATGTATTAGGTACAAAGGCATGTGATTTTAATGAATGAGGGTTCTGTGAGCTTATCACGACTTCTCGGACCTACAATCAAGGTTTACGGGAAGCAAGTTTGCTCTAAATACTCTGAGATTGTTCTTCAATATTCTGTATGTAAGACTGAATGGTCTAATTTAAACCGCCATGACATATCAGGGGATTTAATGTCCTAAAAGCAAGGATTATATTCCGGATAACATTATAGTTCTATTTTAATGTAAATATCATTTTTAATAAACGAAAGAAACTGATTTTTTAGAAGTTACGTAAATTTACATACTTTCTTGTGTCTCTACCCGCTTTTGAACATCACTGTGTACTTTTACGCTTCTTTTTTTATTTTTAGGATATCATTAGGGTTTAAGGAATTTGAAAAGTGAGCGTAGGTTTTCGCAGTTGAAACATTTAGCATTTTTAAGTCTTTAAGTGGTGACATTGCTAAAAAGAAAGTTTGCGTCGTTATGCTTTCACTGTTGAAAACATCTTCAATGGTGTGAGTCATATAATGTTAACTTAAAGTTACTATTTGGTAAAGGTAACATTGCGATCCATCATGCCCCTGAAGATGTTTCTTTATTGAAACGAAACATCAGATACTTTAAGTGGTCTCTACAGGAAGAAATAAAACAATAAATGTGATTGTTTACCTTATGTACAACACAAGCAGTTCCAATGATGAAAACACCATCTAATCCTTTGATCTTATTTTCTACTTTATTCCTTATAGACATCATTTCTAAATTTAGATCTGAAACAAAAATTAATTTGTTATGTTATGCTATGATATACTTGGTGACAAGGATATACTGAGTTGATATGTGGAGTCAGAGGTGGAATTGGTAGATTAACCAATGACCTTACGCAAGGGGGTTATCTAACCTAGGGAGACTAACCTTCCTCTTGGTAGGCAAGTTTGCTCCAATCCTAGAGGCATACCCTTTAACCTATTGTGACCTCTTTATATCATACACACCTCTGTCATTCTCAACCCTTTTAGGACTGAACGGAGTCTAGAAATTTAGAGAATGTTGTTTAAGTAGACAATGCATGAAAATTTGTGACGTTTTAAATGAAAATGGTGTTTTTATCTAATAGAGACGATGGAAAAGTTAAGTTTTTCCTGAACCCACACAAAATAAAGAGGGTGACGGACAAAAAACTGAAATTAATAAATACAATTTTTTTGTTTCAAAACTAAACCAAATCGAAAATAAGAAATTTTTGGATCCTTATTAATGCTTTATTTTATGATTGTGTTGTGCTAATGATTTCGCTCTGCGTCATTACTCTTATACGTTCCTGCTATTTGTATATTACTTGACTAAGGGCTTAGGAGTAAATAATCTATTTCCCGCGAAGCAAGAAGCTCTCGCATCCATTGTTAGTAAAGTAAGTTAACCCCCCCCCCAAAAAAAAATAGAAATCTGTTAAAGATAATTGATTGTGTATCATAAATGGTAAATAGATAATTGTTGGGGGAATTTGTTTCTTTTCATAATCATATTTTATGGAAAGAATCTGTTCGTAAACATTTAAAAAAAGTTTTTAAAACCGTTAAAACACTTTATCTACTTCTTGTATTGTAAGTTCTATTTACAGTCTTGTTATCTCACACTGTAAATGTAATTTTACTCCCTAGGGAGGAAAAGTGAAAGTGTTGCCAACTTAACAGAATTTTTTAGTAAAATTTTTTAGGAATTTTAGGAAATGTTTAGGATTTTTTTCGGTGTTATGTTGGTACTACGGGTAGAATATACAATATACACACGCTAATGTTTAAATTACAAATATAGTATTACACATTATTCTATTGACAGCTTACAATAAAATAATGTGAAGATAGTGGCTTTATTCTCTCTTCATCAGAGTAATTGACATGGTAAGAATAAACTAAACTAACACGATAACAATTAAGGAGCTGAAGAATATATTAATAGTTGTTAGTGTTAGTTCTCTAGTCGTAGATAAAATTTAATATGCAACAAGGGATGAAAGTTTTCAGCTCTCGTATTACCTCCCTCGTCAAGCCTCGGGAGCCAAAATGTTAGTGAACTCCCTCGGCAAGCCTCGGGAGCTAACTAGTTTATCTCCCTCGGCATACCGGCCTCGTGAGCTAATGAAGTTTCCTCCTTCGGCGCTGCCTTAGGACGATACTTTAACTTGAGCTGTAAAACTTACTTTCATCCCTTGTTGCATAAATAACTATTATTAACCTTTAAAACCTACATTGACTAATGAAAAAACCTTAATAAGTTAACATTTATAAAAAAATTGACGGTACAAAGCGATAATTGCAGACTCGATCTCTAGAAATTAATATGGGAAGCCTAATATTTACCTGTAATATTCCCTCTCTGATAATTATGTGTTTTGTTTGATTACAGAGAACCCAAAGAACTTGAAAAATTATTAGGTCTTCACGAACTAGGCACGTCGCACATGTGGTTCGTTCAACCGGCTTGTGCCATAACAGGCGACGGTCTTCACGAAGGACTTGAAGCCCTGTACGAAATGATTCTCAAAAGGCGGAAATTGGCCAAACAAAGTAAGAAAAAAGCCAGATAGAGTCGGCCTTCCAGATCGCCTCCTAGAGAGGCGACGGATTGTAGTTGCTGTAAAGCTGGTCCTTCGAATCAGCTTCCTTGATCCTACGAAAAGGTCAGACAAAGTTTGAAGCAGAATAAGCCTGCTCCATCTCTGGCCTTGGAAAATAAAAATGATTTAGTTTGCACGTGTGAATGTTTTAAAAAGTGGGAATCGAAATGCTAAAATATTTAAGCTCTTTGTTTTTATATTTTTTATTAATAAGCTGTTAATCTATTATATGTGCAGAACTTCTGATCTCCGATAAATTATTATTGATCAGGAGTATTAAGAATGATTCCTCAATTAAGGGCGTACCTTCTCTTTGAATAAACGAGTTCGAAGAAAAGTGTAACTCTTACCACTAAAATTTTTATATATGGCGTTAAACCATTTCTTAGAACCATATATGGGCTTAAATAAAAAAAATCCAAGTTCTTTAACTAAAGATTAAACAAAGAGTATGATTTTGTAAATTAAAATAAGATTTTAAAATATCATCAGCAAATTTTTAAATGAGTAACCTTTCCCCAGCTCATATATGAGTCAATATTTGATCTAAATTATAAATTTAAAACTGCCTATTGACAATTATAACAAGTTTAACTATTTTATAGTTATTTTAAACTTGAATTTAATATTTATTATTCATAATGAATGTGAACTTCGAATCAAAGACAATATAAAATGTATCATTTTCACAAATAATATTTAATGAGAATTAGTTTAGGGCACAGGAGAGACTAAATTTCATTAGATAAAATAAATTATATTTCACTACTTAAACGTAGCATATTCATGTTAAATGCTGAAACATAGAAATATAATTTATTATATTTCTATGTTTAGGTAGTTAAATATAGTTTATTTAATCTAATGATATTTAGTCTCTTTTGTGCTCTAAACTAATTCTCATATAGTATTATGGAGACACACACAAGTGTTAATAAGAATATTTAATATTATTTTACCGATTTAAAATTTCTTGCTTAACTTGCATGAACTTCAGAGTATGCTGTTTGTGAACTAAGATTATGTCCTATACCTAGAGAGCTAATGTTAGGTTCTTTTATGTCAAGGTAAAGTACTTTTAAAAAATACTTAAAAATACTTGGGTAACTATTACCCAAGCATTGTTTTATTACCACTTTGGAAAACTTTAACGAGTTAAAATTGCTTGTTTTGGAAACTGCATTAAATCTTAAGAAATATGATACTAATAAGACTATATTTTGGTTATTTTTCATCTAGCCATCGTTTGATATGTATCGCATAGGTTTTCGTTCGAAATATATTTTTAGAAATAATTAACTAATTAATGAAGACGTCAGTTCTTTTTTATTTATTGGAAATAAATTGTCGAAAAGTTTTAGCCTAGGGATCCTGAGCTTTGTCAGTTCCTGAAATTTACAAATTTCTTAATCAAATTAATAATGTCTGACAAACAATACTTTAATTAATAGAATTTCGTAAAATTATGTATCACATTTCTTAGAATTCAATGCAATTTTTAAAATAGACAATTTTACAGTGTCATCTAATATAACTTTTCAAATTTACCAAAAGTGATAACAAAAACAAAATTACCATTATTGGGAAATAATTACAAAAAAGTGTCATATTTGATCTTGCAGGGAATATAGACCATTTTGTAAAGTCAAGACGCATGTCTTCACCTTATTTTTAAGGATTTTATGTTGATGCATCTGGAGTCTTCCACCCGGAAAACTTAACAACAACTTAAACTCTAATCTACTCTATTATTTGATTTTATCAACTTCCACTTTTTCATACGTTTAATCATTGCATTTAGGTAAAAACTCTATTAGTGAACTTAATTAGTCTGTAAACTCTATTAGTTTGTGAACTTTATTAGTTTAAATTAAAACACCTATCTCTCTAGAAATAGTGATAACTCTTACACAGTTTATACAGGGTGCTTTTCAAGAACAATACTAACTTAAGTGAGACTTCTTTATGTATTTTTAGGATTAAGTCTCACTTAGAATGAAAGTAAGTTCTAAAGGACCATCTATAGTCTTTGGTTTTTACTTATGAAAATTGTAATAACATTATCAAAAGTAGCCTAATAAGAATAATTATTATTGATTATAATCTTATTATGCCATTATATATTTTACCTAGCCTGATCTTAGAGTCTGAAGGTTCCTTATAATTAATTTATTTTGAAAATATGTGCCACAATGTTTGTAATAATTAAATTAATAATTTATCATTTTATTTATTTATGGTCCAGTTGATGCCGTGACTCAGTTTAGTTTCTTAGATTTTTTAAATAAACTTTTAAATTGTTTCTTCAAGATCTTGATCATAAAAATTTATTTAAAGATCACAAAGAAGCACAAATGCTTCCTTCTCTTTTTAAGAGGTTTTACAGAGAAGCAATAAATTTAGTATTTTCTTTTTAACAAGTGTATGAGACATTAATTGAAGTAAACGCATGCGTTAACTTTGAGAGTATATTTCTTATTTGTAACTGCATTGATCTAAACCAATTCATGTATTGTTAAACTTTTTGTATATCGCCTGATACTACCGAGTTTTACTAAACATTAATAGTTGAAACGATATAATTGTGTGAGAGACACATAGGAAATGTAACCAGCAAAATGCAATGCTACATCTGGGAACTGTTCCATCATTCGACATTCGTCATCATTGATGGCTCGACATAATGTCATTTCCCTCTCTGTTTCATTACGTCTAACTCATCAGGACGCCGACATAACCAGAATGAGTTAGACGTAACGAAACAGAGTGGGACATGACATTATGTCGAGCCTCTGGGCGCCGACAGAGCCTGAAATCATATTAGCATTGCATTTTGCTTGTTACATCTCCTAATGTGTCTCTCGCACAATTATGTTGTGTCAACTATTCATGTTTTGCGAAATTCAGTAGTATCAAATGATATATGTTTTGCTTGCCATGCATGATGGCAGTAAGAGAGCACCGCTGGTCTCTGGTAAATACTTCACACTATATTCTTCGGAATTAATTGAAGGTCAGAGTGAGTTCAGGCTCTGTCGGCACCCTGATGAGTTAGACGTAACGAAACAGGGACATGACATTATGTCGAACCATGACGAATGTCGAATGATGGAACAGTTTCCAGATGTAGCATTGCATTTTGCTTGTTACATTTCCTAGGTGTCTCTCGCACAATTATATTTTGTTTTTGATATTGATTTTAATTTCTTATTAATAAATTGATAAATGTTAAAAATTAGGCCTATTCCAATTTTGCATAAAATAAAAAAATGGCCTATTGTTATTAATATATTAATGACAATAACACAGAGCCCCAGAGTTCCCATATAAGATGTTTTAAGCTCGATTCGTTCATATGTATGTTTTTACCCAATTTCAACAAATAAATCACTAAAAATATTTTTTACACAAATCTAAAAAAAATTTTTATAAGTCTAAAAAAATATAAACTTTCATTTATTGTATAGTTATTTTACACTGATCGAAACTTGTGTATAATTAATTTTTAAATATTCGCATTTTTTTGTTTGCTCGTAGCTTATTGATGTAATTAGTGTAAATTATTGTTAATTTAGTGTTTAAAAAATGCCAAATATTTAATTTTAATTTATTTGATTAATTTGAGTTAATTGAAAGATTAAGGTAAAGATTGTATAAACTGAAGATATTACAAACTGATTAGTTCAGAATTTTAGACCAAAGATGGCACTACGAGTCCTTGATACCTTTATTTTAAATTTCACCTTTATTTTGAAATCTAGCACACTGTATTTTTAAATAATTTTAAAATCTTAATGCTTACGGTGTTATTTATTTTGGCAACATTAATTTAATTTTCTCTGAATAAATTATTTGCTATTTTATTAAACTTGTGATATTTATTGTACCATCTAAATTCTGGTGGAATTCTAATCAATTGAATTCCATAGGTTTTAAATACTTCTAGTGTATACAATCTTTTTTTTTATTATTATAGTTTAGACTAGCAGACTATGGTATACATTAGAAAAAATAAATGTTTAATTATTTTCTCTAATTTCTAAATAATCCCTATTCTGTTCGAGTAATAAATTTTAAAATCATTCAGACCATATCTTAAAATGGTAGTTAATAATGGAACATAGCTATTGACTTAACAACAAAGAGACTTATAGAGAGAGGATACAAGAGCTCATGTCACCTGTATAGCTTGGTACCAGAACGATAAATTAGTGACGTTATTATTCTTTTACTTATAAATAAGTATGATTTCACGTAAATATTTCATTATTTTTTGACATTTTTGTTTTAAATTAAGCAAAATGAATTTAAAATGTTTTAATTATTATCTATCGCAAATATTCTTTGATTATCTGTGCTTTATATTGCGATTTAATGAAGTGTCACTGAAAGTACCCGCCATTTCTTAGGCGCATTTTAAATTTTATGAGCCGATAGGGGATGTAGAAGGGTGGAAATCTCTAGTCACTGTGGAGTAGGGTAAGTACCGTTCTGATACCTAATGGAAATAGGCACGCTACCAGACCCCTTATCACTGTGCTGTTCTACCCAAGTCCTCCCTCTTGTAGTATGAGTCTCTTTGCTTAATTATAAACAATTGTCTAACGTTATCTAAAGATAGACAATTTAACTTTTTTTTAAAAAACAATAATGGAAGACAGGGTATACTTTGAATGGGATTGTATTTGAATTTTTAATGTGAAATTATTTATTTGGCGTTACTTTTTATGTTACCATATATTTCTTATTTCTTTAACATGAAATAAGTTTTGTAATATATTTTATAAAAAAAAGGGAATAGAAAAATTGATCTAAAACAAAAAAATTAAAAGGCGCTCTTTTAATTTTTGTTATCAAGATTCGTTTTCATTTAAAATAACTAGATTTGAAAAACTGCTAGGTTATTAATTTTTAAAAACCAAGTAACATGAATTTTTAAATAATGTATTAGTGAAATGAATTTTCAAAGAAAATTGCTCTAATTTTATTTGTTATCTGTACATAATTGATAAACAATATCATCTAATTATGTACGATCTAAATAATTCATACTATCTAAATGATAAATCATAATATAATTACATAGTTTAGATATAATAAAATATTGTAGTTACTTTTTTTAATTTTATCATGAATATGGAATTTTTATTTTAAAACATTTTGGTGTGTTCCAGATGCTTTTAAATTGCATGTGTAAGTAAACATAACGTCGTGTAAAAATTATTGAGATTAACTTAGAATAATACTTATATAGAAGGAGCATAGGACCGTAAACACAATGTAATTTCACTGATAACACGAAAGCCGGTTGACTGGTGGTCTTAAGTAGGGGTACCACCCTAACAACAAAACATTATTTTATAAATGTGTTATAAATATCCACTAATGAAAAAAGATCTTAAGTTACAAATAAAATAACTTAAAAACCTTGCTAACTACTTAATAAAATCAGTCTTAGATAGCCAAAGGATAGGGCGGATAATACGAGAATCTATATTTAGTTGACGAAGACTACTGTTAAAATAATTTTAATTAAAAACGTTAACATATAATTTAAAATGCTTAAAATATTGTTATGCACCGATATTTATATTATTTTTTTATGAATAATCAATCATTAGTTAATAATATAACGCAATAATTCAGCAACCGGAAATATTGCCAACTTCGTTAAAAAAAACATTTTATTTTGTCAGATTGACAGCATTACTAAAGACCACCAGTGAACCGGCTTTCGTGTTAACAGTAGTGCTCTTTCTATATATAGTATTATTCTAAGGAGATTAACATCCTGATTGCTCGGTCCATTATCTAAAATAAATAGATCTTATCTCTATCTAAACCTTTCAATACTTTATCTGCATAATTCTTTCAGGGACTATTACACAGTAAAATTATATTTACTTTTTACTAACCAATATGAAAGGGCTTTAAACATTAATTATCAATGTTATATATTTTATTTTTATTTTTTATTTGGAACTTAGTTTGATATTATTACCTCCAATTTTTTAAAATTTATTTCTATTTTTTCCAATTAATTTATTTAATTTTTTATTTTTCTTCACTATAAGAAAGTAGAAAATAAATAGTTTTTTATTTATTTTCACCCTTATTTTAATGCCTATGTGTGATTTTTTTTTATTGTGGAGCATAGTTAAAGATTTACAATATTTTTTTGTTTATTTGTTTCATAACTAAAATTTTTTATTACTTGTTTATTTTGACTAAAGAATAGGATTTCTTTATTTTTTTTTTACTTATGTATATGGTTTTTTAGTTGCATTTTTATCCTTCATATTAATATCTCATTACTATCTTTTAATTTTGTGTGTTTAAGCGAATTTCTGAAGGAAAAACGAGCTTATTTTTGTCATGAAGAAAATATATTTTTATCTACAATATAAACAGATTTTTACCATTTTATATAATTATATAAAATGAAATCATATAAAACAATTATTCATATCATATTATATAAAACATTATCCTAATAATATATAATATTTATATAATTTTATAGACTTAGCACCAGTCAACCTTAGACTAACTGGTTTGATACCCAGGACCACCCACTGAGAAATTTCCAAGATCAAAGATCATTCAAATATGTCTATACAGTGAGTTCCTTTTGTAGCCCTACCTACTTTTGTAAAAGACCTCACTTGAATATTGGAACAAGTCAACAAACTCGGATTTATGGTTGTATTAGAAAATTCAGAATTTGAAAATAATACTGTTTACATATGGTAGCAGGAGCTTGTTCCAAAAGAAAAAAATAGATTAAAGTTATGTTTGAAAATAAGGTTGTCAACTCGACATCTAAATCATTTAGATATTATTAAATATTACATCTAGAAATTAATTGGATGTCTTCGCTTTATAAGAGCATTGTACCTGATCTGTCAGTGTATGTATGTTAAAACATTAAATCATTAGCAGAAGGTAGATAAGTAGTATATTTGAATTAAATCTCTCGCCTCTTTGATCCACAGTTTTACTAATTATGTTGTTTTACCATTAACGCCTTAGACTTATTTTAAATTTAGCCCCTAACATATTGATTTCATATTTAAAATTAATTATGAATGGCTCGTCACTGAATAAAGTGATATATGTTGCAGATTTTAAATTTGTAAAGAAATATGCTTAAACATAAAAATTTCAAAAGTTAGTTAATAAATGTTTTGTTCTTAATCTTATTGTTTTTAATTAGTTTTTATTTACTTTAAAAAAATATATTTATAGAATTAAAAAAATTGAAATTAGCAAGGCCATTAATTTTTTTTTAAATTAAATTCATTGATAATTAAAAAATAATAATTTAATTAATTATTAATAAATTATTTTATTTAATTAAATAATAAAATTTTGGATTAATTGATTCAAAGTCATAAAAAATAAATATTATTGTGAAGATTTTCTTTTTTGGTTTCCTCATCTCTGTCAAAGTTATTTTCCTTCACGGTTTATTATTTTATTAGTTTAAAACCCCACAATTTTCTCTTTAAAAAATTGAGTAAAAATTATCTTCAGTTCGTACAAAAAAAATATATATATAATAGAACCTTATTGTAAGATCAAATAACGTAATGCCTATTATATTTTCTTTATCGAGTCTTGCGACTTTGTTGGTGACAAGTTTTCTTTGATATTTTTTCCTTAAAAATGTTAGAAACCAACCTAGGAGTTAACAAATTTGAGGAAAATGTGAACATTTGCTTTGTGAACAAACATGTTTTTGAGTAATGTCTAAGTTATTATAGTATGCCGAAAGAATCCATTTATTCATGATTTTAGTCAGATGTGTCAAATATAATCCTGAAACCAATATACAACTCAAATTACAATTTTTAACCCATTACTTTAGTTATTTTCTATTTTTTTTTATTATTATACATTTTTATTCTCACTTGAATAAAAATCCCTCTTTTATTTTGTTTTATAAATTCTTCTGGAAAAAAATGTTATTTTATTTTTAATTAAAATGGGCTTCATTGTTTTACTTATTTATTTATAAAGATCATATAATAAAAATTTATTTTAAAGTATTTTGTTTTGTCTTACTGTTTTTTTTTTTTAATTGACATGGTATGACTTTGTTTATTTTTTTGCAGATTTATTTATAAAAACGATTTTTGAAAATTCTAATTAAAAAATAAACTCTAAAATAGTCTTTTCTCTTATATAAATTGCTTCAAAGAGGGAAAATATAAGTATTTATATTTAAATATATCAGTAATCATGATTTATTTTAGAAAAATAATTTACATTTCCTCACAGCTGGGATCTCGTTAAAGAAACAGAAATTTCGATTGGGACGTGGGTTAAAACCATAAAACTGGTGCAAAGTTATGGTGGATTTTTTTACTCAATATTTCACCATATGATTCCTACCAAGTTTTCACCAGTTTCAAGATCCCAGCCTTTTTCAGCAACTTGCCCCTTAACCTTTCTGATCATTGTTTACTTTCAGTTGATGACTAACAATAAATATTTTTTAGATAAAATACTTCTATTGTTAAAGTCGTTGGTTTCTTTAAGCATTGCAAAAGGCATTTGCCCTCATCCTTTGCCATTTGTCTTCTTAAAAGGCATTTTCACTTCTTTTATTACAAAACAGTTATTTTATTTGTTTGTTAAATAATACATTAACAATAGAGTATTTGCACATTTGTTTATTGCATTATCTTTAAGTACGTCATATAAAAGCTCACACTGTAAAATATTAGAATGAAAAAACATATGTTTGATGATACAGGAAAAAAATATATATTCAAATATGATCTTTTTGTGGGAAAACGGCTTATGTGAGGTAAGAGGTATGAGTGAACAAAAACCCAGGTTTAGTCACAGTCAGATACGACTGTGCAAGGATTATGCGTTTGCAGGGTTAATATAACCTACAGTCTAGGGTAATCTACTCTTCTACCTATAAAATTCTATTTTACCATATACACAACAATACCTCTCTACCCATATTATGCCTTATTTTATAAATATATTATATATAAAATATATACATTTTTTAATTATATATAAAATATATTTTTTGCAACATGCAAATACTCTATTATAATCATAACAATTATCAAAGGTGAGTTGAAATGTTTTAATGAATTCATAAGATTATGCAGGAAAAAAATATTGATTGATTTTGGATGTGTTATTTACTCACAAGTAAAAATTAAATATAACCAATTAAAACTGACAAACATACAAATAAAACAAATTAAAAAAAAAAATTCTAAACAAATTATTGAAATTTAATTAGTTTAAAATAAACAATAACTAATGAAAACTCTTTGTTTAAATTTACAATCATTTGAATCGTTACCACTGTTTTTATGAAGATTCACTTTCTCTGGTAATTTTATACTTCACAAAATATTATAAAATTTTGTAAAATATGTTTAAAAATTTATGTAAATTACATTCATGATCATTTCATTAGTCGGACTTTTATAATTTAGGCTACTCCTTAAATTAAGTGTGCTAAAATTTTGTAAAAGTTTGTTTGTATGTTTTATGTATACTTTTTTTGTTATTAAATTTTATCGATAATATTTAGCATTCAATATTATAAATTTGTTAGGGATGAATGTTTAAAAAATATTTGTTTGTTAATGTTGCCATTTTTAGGTAGACTGTGTTGTTATAATTTATGTGTAATTATTACGTAAATTGCAAAATAGGAATTTGGAATGTTTTAAATCTAACCTAATACTTTGGCCTATAATTCTAAGCATTGTTTATAAATTTAATTGCTCTTTAAAGAAAGAATCAGCTACGTCCAAAATTGCTATTCAGAACAGCAAGCTTCAACTCTAGCTGATTCTTAAAGAATCAGCTAGCTTTGAACCTTGCCGTTAACAACAGCAAGATTTAACACTGGGTGATTCTTTAAGATTCAGCTAGCTTTAAACCTGTAAATAGTAAGGTTTAAAACTTAATCTTAAAAAATCAACCAGTGTTGAATCAGCTAGCTTTAAACCTTGTGCTATTAACTACAGCAAGATTTAACACTGGCTGATTCTTTAGATTTAGCTATTTGAACCTTGTGCTATAACAACAGCAAGATTTAACATGGCTAATTCTTAAGATTTAGCTAACTTTGAACCTTGTGCTATTAACAACAGCAAGATTTAACACTGGCTAATTCTTTAAGATTTAGCTAGCTTTGAACCTTGTGCTATTAACAACAGCAAGATTTAACACTGGCTAATTCTTTAAGATTTAGCTAACTTTGAACCTTGTGCTATTAACACAGCAAGATTTAACACTGGCTAATTCTTTAAGATTTAGCTAACTTTGAACCTTGTGCTGTTAACAACAGCAAGATTTAACACTGGCTAATTCTTAAAGATTTAGCTAGCTTTGAACCTTGTGCTGTTAACAACAGCAAGATTTAACACTGGCTAATTCTTAAAGATTTAGCTAGCTTTGAACCTTGTGCTATTAACAACAGCAAAATTTAACACTGGCTAATTCTTTAAGATTTAGCTAGCTTTGACCTTGTGATTAGCAAAAATTTAACACTGGCTATTCTTTAGATTTGTAGCTTTGTACCTTGTGCTATTAACAACAGCATGATTTAACACTGGCTAATTCTTTAAACTTTAGCTAGCTTTGAACCTTATGTTATTAACAACAGCAGAATTTAACACTGGCTGATTCTTTAAGATTTAGCTAGCTTTGAACCTTGTGCTATTAACAACAGCAAGATTTAACACTGGCTAATTCTTAAGATTCAGCTAGCTTTGAACCTTGTGCTAATAACAGTTGTTAATGCTATTAATGTTGCACAAGAACCTTATGCTATCAACAACAGCAATCGTTAACCCTGGCTGATTCGTTAATTGCCAGAACCAAAAGACGAAATATATTTTTTTTATAAACAAAAAGTATAAATAATTAAACATTAACACATTTTATTATTTTTTTTTTAAATCTTAATCAATCACATACATTTTAGCCAATATCTGCTTTTACCAATACCAAGTCCGTGGCTTTAATTTTAACTATATTATTTATTACTTTATTAGTTCATTATAGTAACAATAATTATAATACTTATGACCAGTTTACCTTAATTTGTATAAATATTCTTTTTTTTATCAATATATTTTTCTTTAATATGACCATTTTAATACATAAATGTATTAACATATAAATTGTGAAATTGGTTATTCAAAACTAAATACATAATTAAAAAATATCGTAATTATTTTTGATTATTATTATTTTGCATCTCTGCATGTCTTTTTTGTAAATTTAAAGGAGTTAAAAATTATGAAACTGTAAAAAAAATTTGGTAAAAAAATTGTGTAAATTTAACTATTGAAATATATATTCAATTTATATTATTGTAATTTTTTTAAACCACTTTTCATATTTGGACTGAATAAATTTGTGGAAAAATTAAATGTAAATTTATATTATAATAGTTTATAATAGAAAGAGTATGTGCTATACCTTTGGTTTTAATGTAATTTAATACTTCTAGCGCTACCTATTGGCAGAAAAAGACTAACACTAAACAAACCCTTTAGGTATAGTACAAACTGTTTAGTCTTAAATTAATTGGTAATAAGTGTTAAATAATTTGAAATTTTGGCTTAACCCTGAATTTAGGGTAAGCAACCTTATAGCTTTACTATGAATAAATTTGTAAATAAATTTTATATATAAAGATATAATGGAGAATTGTAAGAATTTTGAATATTCTGTGTATATGAAAAGTATAAATAATAAAAACTTTGAAAAAAATGTTTTGTTTATTCAAAATTTTAATCCCAATTATGTAAAAAAATCGGGTACAGGGTACCTCAGAACTTTTCCTCATCACATCGGATTCGCTACGCTCATCCTCCCTACTACCGACTAGCTTCGCTCGACCTCAGATAGTAAATTCATCCGTGTCATTCCCAGTTACCCATCTTGTCACTGACCACTCTCGATGCTGCTTAACTTTTATGACCAAAAATAATCATAGATATACTTGTCATATTGAAATAAATCTTAGTATAGACATTTGTTACCTAATGGTATGCACTTGTTCCGAATTTCCAGTTGCAGTATACATTTTCACCAAATTTATACTGCAACATGTTTTAGGACTCGCTTCGCTCGTCCTCAGATGGTAAATGCATGCGTATCATTCTTAGCGCTCACCCATACAGCACTTTTATGATTGTCATATTGAAAACACGAAACTTGGTGTACTTATTTATTAAGTATAGATGTACCCTTGTACTAAATTTAAACTCAATTGATTCATTTTCTGATTTTTTACAATTTTTTATAAAACCTAAACAAGTCATTATATACATTCATTACACAAATCATTCGATACAATTTGATCTAATACTGATAATAAAAAGAAACATATATTAGTCTATTACATAACCACATGCGTGCCAAATCTCAGATCGCATAATTTTTCCGCTTTTTATGATTTTTCTAAATTTTCGCTGAGTCATTATTGCGGGTTAATGACGTCATAAAAAAAATTTCCGGATAGCACAAATACAGCAGTAGATTGATGTTTTTACGATTTTCAATTCTCTAGCATGAATACACTAGGAGCTACGATAATAACAGACACACACATATACATATATACACACGCACATATACAGACAGACTACTTTGCGAAAACTACTCAGGAGGCAAATAATGAAAATTACGAAGTGTCTCCACAAAACAAAACATTATTGGCAAAGCAGTTTCAACCTACAAAGAGGCCATCTTTGTAGATTGAAAGCGCTTTCCCAATAAAGTTTTATTTTGTGGAGAGACATCCTAGTTTTCATTATTTGTAATGGACTCCATTCACGCTCATATAATAATTTATCCAGGAGGCCTTTAAAACACCTGAAACGGATAATTCTGGTTTCATGCCGGTTTCGGATTTTTTTGCCAACACAAAAAAACCCGAAAACCCCCCTTTTCCTATATACTTACGGTATAAATGTGGAAATGTAATAATATATTAATAATGCTATTATTTCCGGCGAAAGCCGAGGGAGTTTTGACTATTAACTCTCGAGGCCATGCCGAGGCAGGGGAAAATAGCATTTTACTCTCAAGGTGCATCTCCAGACGTTGATGTCATTTAATTATTATTATATTCTTATTTTCATATGTTTTGATGTATTTAATATTTTTTTGGGTCAGTCACCCTTAATCGATTTTGAAAAGTACCCCCCCCCTCTAAAATAGTTATTTGTGCACCAAGGGAGTAAAGAATGTTATTATTTCCTGGAGCAATTAGTCGGTTCATAAGGCGTAAGCCGAGGGAATCAAAGTATTTAACTCCGAAGCCCAGGGATTTCTGTGTTAAACTCCGTAGGAATTATGAATATTAACTCCCGAAGCGAAGCCTCGTAATTGCAAGGGGAATTTTACTCCCAAGGTGCATACAAGATTTAATCTCCAGACGTAGACGTCATTTAATTATATTTATATTCTTATTTTCATATTCATTACGTTTTGTGTATTTTATTCTAATTTTTTTGTGGGTCGAACCCCCCAAAAAAATATTTTTTTTAATACTCCAAACAACTTCTTTCCATCAGAAATGGATTTGGATTAATTTTTTTTTGATAGGGTCACCCTAATAAATTTTTGGAGTGCTGCCCCCAGAAAAGTAATAAAAAATGTATCGGTCCCCTGTATTAATTTAGAGGATACCACTCCCTTAAAAAAGTGGATACCTTGGCTCTAACCCCAATAATAGGAAACACTTTTAATTCCCGAGGGAGAAAAAGTTACTTTTTACTCCCAAGGGAGTTAAAAGTAATTTTTCTCCCTTGGGAGTGATAAGTGATTCTTTACTCCCTAAAAACTAGTCAATTAGCTTCACATTATACACCGTCTGGAGATAAAATTGAATTCTTGCTTGATAAAAAAATGATTGTGTAACGTCACAAGGTCAATATGTGAACATTATGAAGTGAAAGCATGATAAGATTACGAACTTGATGACCCAAGGTCAATTTAAAAAATTAACACCCATTATAATCGAAAATAAAAATCGTGTCCTTATTGTCGAGATGTTTTTCTCTTAGAGGCAGCACAGCTTTAATTTTCCAAACAACATTATACTCAAAGCGAATTTTCTCAATAGATTTTTTTCAATAGAGGTATACAGTTATGATACCTGTTGCTGTAGCGGTGGATAGATATTACGCCAATACTGTGAGCGCACAATGCATTGTATGATACGATGTAGAAAATGATGAAAGTGTAGTATAATAGCGGGTCAGGCCTATTGTCAAAGAGTAATGTGAAATACTCTATAGACTGTACCTGCATTAACCAGCACACTAACCATACCTTAAGTCCGAGAGCCAGACCTGAAAAAATGTGACTCAGTTTGTTCTACTTGAAACCAAATATTTCTAAAAATATACCTTAAATTATAAAGAAAAAACATAGTATAACTATCCAGAGTGGAGCCCTTCATATGATTGCGCATGCTCAAAATTTTATGAAATCCCACAAATTTCAGTTTTTCTTAAAATAAGTGGTTCCCTGTGGGTCGTGTGCAAAACATGAAGAGAACATTTTTTAAAGGTGACAAAATTTTCTATAAATTGAGTGTTTAATCATCAAAATCAAATAACTACAACAAAAGTTATGGCTCTTTCAAAAACACTAAAAAATAGTTCATTTATGCAGTCAGCAAATTTTTTTAGAAAAATATTGATTTTTTGTGCATTTTTTTGGCCATTTAAAAAATGTCATAACTTTAGTTGTATTTATCCGATTTTGACGAAAAATACTCGTTTCATAGGAAATTTCATCAGCTTTAAAAAATGTTCTTCTCATGTTGTGCACACGACCCGACCTACAGGGAACCACTTATTACAAGAAGACTGGAATTTGTGGGATTTTCTAATATTTTGAGCGAGCGCATTCATATGAAGGGCTCCACTCTGGATAGGCAGACTATGCTTTTCCTTTATAATAAAAGGTATATTTTCAGAAAAATTTGGTTTGAAGTAGTACAAAATAAGCCACACTTTTTAGCCCTGGCTCTTGGACTATTACCATGTAATTGGACTCAGTATTACAGACAGAACACTGTATTGGAGATCAGTAAAGAGATTTTTTGGGCCTTACAATTTCAGTAAAAACGATTTTATTGCTTTGACGATGGCAATAAATTATTTACAAAAATAATTTGTAAGTCGGAGTAGACTCTTTATATTTAATCCCTTTTTCCATTTTTTTTAAGTTTTAGTTTTAATTTAATATTTTATAATTAAAGAGAGAAAGAGCTGAGCCCTTACTCAAGTAGTTTCTACTTAAGAGGGCTCATCACATTAAACGTCTGCATTTTTTTCTTGTTTTAGGTATATAATTGTGTAATGTAGAATGATAAATAATATTATTAGTACAATTTTGAATGATGCGAATAAAGAATTTATTATATTATATTTATATTAGAATGAAATAATTTTATCAAACATCTATGATATGTCGAACAAAAGCGTTTAAAAAAAGAAATTACCAAAATATAGTAATATTAGTATAACATTTCTTAGGATTTCAAGATAGGCAATATTACGGAATGCTATTACTTAACTTTTCAAAGACACCAAAAGTAACAAGAAAAGTATTTGGGTGAAGTTATCAAAATAATAATTGTAAATTACAATTTTGAGACAATATAATTGTGCGAGAGACACCTAGGAAATGTAACGAGCAAAATGCACTGCTACATCTAGGAACTGTTCAATCATTCGACATTTGTCATTATTGATGGCTCGACATAATATCGTATCCACTCTGTTTCGTTACGTTTAAGTCATCAGGGCGCCGACAGAGCCTAATTATACTAGGCTCAACTATTCATGTTTTGCAAAACTCGTTAGTATCAAATGATATACAATTTTGATCTCGACAATTTTTTTAGCAAAAAACCTATTTTTACTACTGGGGAGCAATTTTTTCACCCTAGAGGAGGGCTATATTAAACTTTACCTGCCAGGGGGTTAACTTGATGCTCCTAAGAGGGGGGATCCTCCCCCCCTTGAGTCACCACTTGAAAGAAACCCTGTTTAACACATTTTTGAAGGTTACTCCAAGATAATTAGAGCTCCAATACGATAATTAATGCCTCTCAATTTATTAGGAATAGATATGCCTCCACTAGTAATATATCTCTATGCACCTTACACGAACTTTTTGATTTTCATCAAAAGTCAAAAATGTGATCAACTTTTGTTGCATATTCAGATGTTTTCACATTACTTAAATCCAATAACACCTCTCTTAAATTCTTTATCGAACTTCTTTATTCAACTACTCAATCTAATTGTTCATCTGATTCAATCAGCAGAATCAAGAAGGATGTCCGTTACGCCACTGATTATTATTAATTAAAAATAAATCTTTCACAAAGTTCACGGTCAAGAGCAAACCCCGTAACATAATCATATCGCACAACCGAACGAGCCGTATACGCGCAACGGATTACAAATAAAATAAATACATCACAACCACAAATGACTAACTAATAATCATACATAAAAATAAATAATTTCTAAATATATTTAAATATTTACTATATTTAGATATAAACTTAAAAAAAATATTTTATCAATTATAAACTAAAACTTTTTTATTGATTAATTATTGCTTGACATATATACTTATTACTTATAATTAATTATTTTAAAAAGTCATCTCAACCATGAAACTTTAATGAATACTTATAAAGAAAGATACTGAGCATATTACGCGGTACAGATATGGTATGAATCGTGTAGGGCTTTATATTTTTTGTTAATGATTAGTTCTGGAATTAGTTACTAACTTAGATATAGCGTGTGTTAGTCGTCCAGTCAGTTAGTAGGTACGTTGAACTTTTGGGTCTCAATAATTAGGTTGACGTCATAAATGAGTAATATTGCTAGTGGCGCACTGAGTGGTCCTTAAAATAATTTTGAGGTCCATGAGTCATAAGAAATAATAAAATAAAAGCGTAGAAAAGTAAAAGCTTCCTTTTACATTTCAACTATCAAAATATGGGTCTTCGGTCCATAGCCGTCATGCGGACCTAGAACTCCTTAGAGTCGCGAGGCGGCTACGGGCCGAATACCCGTCCTAAATAACACACTTTCATTGTTTCGTATTTTTCTTTGTTTTATTATATTATTATTTGTTGTAGCATGGCATTTTTCCATTCATGTAGTGAGTTTTTATCGTCTTACCTTAAACGCCGGTGAAGATAATTATGGGCTCTTCCGGGGCCATGCGTATAGACGTATACATTTATACATCAAGATGTATGTAGCATTGAAAAATAAAGAAACCTTCTTTTTACATCTTGGAGATGACATCATAATTATAATGTATTAATTAAGGAACATCAAGAGACTAGATAAATTTATTAAATTCAATTTACACAATATTTCGTCCTCCACCACTGGGCATGTTCATTTGTTTAACTAAAAACTATCTAAAATCCCACGAAGTGTGTTTATCTAAAAACACAAGAAGTGTGTTTATCTAAAAACACACGAATTGTGCTTATCTAAAAACACACGAAGTGTGTTAAGATAAACACACAAAGTGTGTTAGGATAAACATAGGAATATGCCCAGTGTTGGAGGGCGAAATATTGTGAAGATTTAATTTAATAAATTTATCGAGTCTCTTGAGTGTCCTTAACTCATGTATTAGAATCTAATATGACCAAAACCACAAAGTATAAAGTCATAATTATGTTATGACGTTGTCAACCAAAGTTATTAAGTGAAGTTATGAATTATTATACAAAATTTAATTAAAACAAGACATTGGGGATGTCTTGTTTTATAGCCATTTGTTTTTATTAGCCCTTTCATATGTCTTGTTGAATCGGACTATCCCACGTACGCACACTCACTTACACATACACAGATAGATATATATATATGTACCAATGTCAATGAAAATAGCTAATGGATTCAGTAGTGCTGCTAGGGGGAGGGGAGCAGTATGGAAGAGGGACACCTATATCTTATGTATTCCGCCCTGGTTTGTCTTCTGTCTCGGACAGACAGGACAAAAATGACTTCCTTGGAACTACGGCGAGCAAAGCAGGCCCGCAAAGCGTAGGGACCTTGAAGTGGTCTTCTTTACGATAGAAGCCTGTTTCAGCTCAATCGGACCTTCTTAAGTGGCGCTAACATTGTTACCTTTTAAGTTTTTAACGGAATTATTTGTCTGTGACTCTAGTTGTTGGCCAAACATCTATTTGTTAACAACCGTGTAACTGTTTTTTGTTATTATTTATTATGTTAAGCTTGGAAAAAGATAAAATTATATCGAAAGCTCGGCAAAATTAGTTTTTTTTAATTAATTAGGACCCATTCCTCCTCAAAAGCTTGAATAATTTAAAATAGAGGTCCCTATAAAGTTTTTTTGTCTTAAAAAATTTTCAAAGCTTAATCTAAACGTTGGTAGATTTTTAAAAGGGAAAATAATTTTTAGCAACTAATGAGAAAGATTGACTTAGCAGCAACAGTGCATAGTCCAGGATTAACTGGCACAGCTATTCGTTTGTCACTCATCCCATAACAACTCGTCAAAACATCAAATGATTTAGCAAAAAATAATAAATTTCCACAACAGAAAAAAAGAAATATACTTTTCAAACTACAAGGTATTGTAATATCAGATCCTTAATGAACTCATATTAAACGCTACTTGATCTACATGATGTGTATATAGCGTAAATCCTCAAACATGTGAATGGTACGAATGAATGTACCTTGTACCATTTACGGACGGAAGTATGGTCCCTTGAAGAGCTAATAACTTGACCGTAACAACTAAGAGAGATAAAAAACAATAGATTTTTGTGCTTTAATAACACGGATTTAATGATAAAGGAAATATATAATTATTAAAAAAATAATGCAGGTATTTAATTGCGTTTACGAATGCCCTTTTAAATTTAAGACCTTTAAAGTTTTGTTGGTTTGAGTTAGAGCGGTAAATTTTCGAAACATTCAAGCCTTCTACTTTGGCAGCGTGGTAAGACCCATTCTTGACTATCAGGGAAGTTGAGTTGTATCAAGCGTGTCCTGCACAACTTAAACGGTGACCTCACAACCACGTATCGCATGGGTTCTTAAAATTTGTTAAGGATTTGAAATAGAGAAAAAAACCAATAGATGGTTATTTTTAAAAAAATTACATAGCTTCAAATTTTATTTGAAAAAAATCAATATTTTGTATTCCTACCAAGATATGGGACAAGTATTGGTCCACTACGATCGCACAGTAATGCAAAGTTAGGGGACTTTTTTAGGAGTATCCCTAAACATGTCCAAACAGATTATCAAGAGTTTTAATTAAACTCTTAAGTATTTAAAACTCCGCAAAAAACCTGTCCGTTGACTGGACTAAAGGCATTCATTCAATTCTATCCTGAATCGATCCCCCACTCCCCCCCTCAATTTCCGTCATCCGGACACCCTTATTTTCATGATGAAAATTTGCAACAAACTTTTTAAGACTTCGAACTTAATAATCCAATGTGATTTTTTTAAAAAAAATAAACACCCATCATAATCGAAAACAAATATTTCCCACTAATTTCTATAGCGGCAGTATCCACTCTTATGATATCATCCAACAGAATGGATGAAGGTTTTGTCGTGTTTTTGATTTAGGAAACTGTTATAGTTCCACGTGCAGGTTTTTTTGTTTAACTCTATAATGAAAGTATAAATTATAATTTCTATTAGAATGAAATGGGAGAGTTAAAGGAAAACATCTAATTACAGGAGATGTAATATGTAAAATTATGCTAATCCTCGGGGTAGAAAGTAATATAAGAAGGATAACACAGCATGGATTAAGCACTAAGCACCTGTCTCCATTCATCTAACTTTCATTACGCGTGTTTAACTCATTCAAAGTTTTCTTCCTTGTCTTTCCCTTAAATGGAAAAGTTTGAAAGATTAAATTTTACTTATTTTAGACACTAAAGAGTAAAATAATTCAAGCGAAAAAATTCTGAATTATTTTAGCGCATTTCCTTACCAATGACGTAAAACTTAAACAAGGGATGTAGTTTTATGGAAGCACGCATTCCAAAGAAAATTCGTTCGGCATGCGAAACTCTGCGCCAGAATTATTTAGTAGGTATAAACTCGGCTTCGTATCGTTCCGTCGACAGATCACTTCGTCGACAAATCATTCCATCGACAAATCATAGCGTCGACAAATCATTGCGTCGACAAATCGTTCCATCGACAAATAATTTGAGTTTGTCGACGGAATGATTTGTCGACGGAACGAATCGGGTTGTTGCGTCGACAAATCATTCCGTCGACAAGTTATTTGTTATTGTCATACAATGGGAATAAACGATAAAAAATGTTAGCCGTTACTTAGGACCGAACCCTGGCTCAAAACGAGCACTCAAAGTACTCTAAAGGTAAGACCTTTAGCGTACTTGTATTGACTTCGAACCGATTTCCTGTGTTAATTTTTACATTTGAAAATGAAAGTTTTCTATCCAAAAGACATAATCAGTTATAACTTAACACTACCTATTATATATTGTTTAAAAAAAACTTACATAATACCCGAAAGTTGTACCTAACATTAAAATATTTAATTATGAAATTTATTGCGGTACAACCAACTTTTAGTGGTTTATGATGTTAAAAACCTAAGTCGTAATAAAGTGAAAGGAATAGAGCAATAAAATACAGGTGAAATCGACTTTTAGACCCTACTGAAATATCTTTTATAGATACAAATAAACTCATTATCATATTATATGAATCGAAATAAGAAAGATATAAATATCTTTTCACTTGGAATGATGTAAGAGAAATTACTGTTCTATATAGCTTCCAGATCTCCCAAGGAAGAAACCATATTCATAACAAAAAATCGGATTTAGGCAGTGTTCCGCCCCGCCAAGTCAAGAAGAAAAGTTAAAATACCCGCTTAGTAAAAAAAAAAGTCAAAAACCTATTAAAGCTGCCAGTGTATATTATACTGTACGCAACAAAGTAGGGTTTTGAAGGTCTGTAGCGTATAAACGGCTATATGTACATTAATAATATTATAATAATATTATTTATACGCACCTACAGCCTAAACTACTGAACACGTTTTGATATATCGACTTTTTGAATTTGTCTTATGTCCGTGTGTAGTCAGTCCTACCTGATAAAATCTTGAATTCAACATTCTTATGCTAAACACAGAGCTAGAAACTAAGCTAGTGGACGCTACTTTTATATAAATTGACCCCCCCCCCCTGCACTCTTTACAAATGAATGGATTTTGGTTTTTGAGGATTTTTGGATTTGTCTGATGCTTTTAAACATTCTTGTATCAATAGATCCCAAATTCATAATTCCTATACTGTACGCGCGTACGCGCCGCAAAAAAAACAGAGTTTATGAGTGGTGTATAGAATAACTTGATACCATTTACAGCAGGCCTGGGCAAACCTTTTTAGAAAAGGGCCGCTTATTCTTTTTACAGCCAGTCGCGGGCCGCATTCCTTAAATTTTTAAAGTATGCTAAACCCGCAACAAATTGTAGTTACGCTGGTGTTTTACTAAAGTCAAATTTATTCTCAAAGAATAGAAATTAGGGTCAATAATTTACAACATCTATGATGAACATGCAAAGCAATACTAATTATTGTATATTTATGTAGTTATTATAAAAAAATACAAAAATATCAAGCATTTGGGATAATTTAAAATAAAAATAAAATTAATGAAAGGTGTGAAGCTGTTTTTGCTGCTTAATCAACAAAGATAAATCTGGCTCCAATTTAGTTGAAGAAATCCTTAATAGATTTTGTAAGTGTTCATCCGTTATAGATGAACGCCAAGATTTTTTTATTACATTCATGATAGAGAACGACTGTTCGCAAATATAAGACGAACCAAAAATTACAAGCATCGTAGATGCAAAATTTTTTAAACTTTCAATTTTTTCAGCATTTAGTGCATGAAAAAATTTGCAAATGTCACCTTGACTATACAGTGCTTTTATATTTGGAACACATTGCAAATCGATAATTTCTAATTGAAGTTCCATTGGAACTGAGTCCATATCTGAGATTGAGAACGGATCTCTTACAATAGATAAGTGTAATTTTATTCCATTAACATCATGAAATCTTCTCGAAAACTCTGAGCTTAAAGACTTAATCATATCAGCATAGTGCAACAGTTTTTCTTGAGGCAAAGTAAGAGATTTTAAAGTCGGAAAATAATCACATTTACCTTCTTGCAGTTGTTTTCTACACAAATTTAACTTTAATTGAAATGCGTTTAAATAATTAATCATATTGTGTGCAAATCATTCTTACCTTGCAACATTGTATTTAAATTATTAAGATGAGATACTATGTCAACACTGTACGTAAAGTTAAAGTAACAATCCATTATTTCCTTATCTTGGTATCTAACTTTTCATAATAATTTTGAATTAAATAATTTATTTGCTTATATACATAATATTTTTTTTATTTTTAATTTATTTTATTTTTTCCAAACATTTTAATTTTGCCCGCGGGCCACATAAAAATGCTCCGCGGTCCGTAGTTTGCCCAGGCCTGATTTACAGCTTTATCTACAACATGTATCTTGTTTACTTTTGTTTTTACATAAAACAGGAACCGTACAAAAAGTCATGAAATCTTACCAAAAACTACTTACGTTGTAAAAACTCCCCGCCAAGTCTTTGGTCCAAAAAAGTAGGGAAATCAACTTTTTTGTCCCGCCAAGTCATGTCCGTATTGGATGAAGACGGTCATTGGGGTTCCAAAGTGAAGTTGCTAGGTTGGCAATACTAAAGGGCCTTATTCAAACTGTGAGGCAATCATCAGCTTCTACTTAAAAGGTAGTATTGGCAATGGTATATAGGGTGTAGTGCCTGATTATATCGTACCTTTATCGTTTCATTCATTTCTTTTGTAAACTCGTGAATCTATGCAGGTAAGTAAAACTGCTGCAATTATGATAACTGCTAAAATCTGTCATGATTATTCTCCACGAACACCTAAATTGTTTGGTATCTCAAAATATAGTAAAAGAAGCTTTACAATTTGTTCACACTGCTAGCCAAAGAATGAATGAATGAAGAGACGGTAATTGGCGTTTCATAGTGATGTTGTTGATTGGCAATACTAAAGGGCATTATTTAAATTAAGAGGCAATCATCAGCTTCTTCTCCTTGGCGGCGTGTCAGCAGAGTGCATAAAAAAAGACATTTAACTATAGAGGTAGTGTTGGCAAGGGTATAAATAAAATGAAGTTCTATCCTTTCATTCATTCATTTAATTTCAATTATTACGTATCTATGGAGGTAAAACTGCTGCAATTATTACAACTGCTAAAATCTTTTGTTATTTATCTCACGAAAACCTCTGAATCGTAATATACCTCAAAGTAGCAGAAGAAGCTATAAACTTGTTTACAATGCTGGTAGGCCACCAAGGAGAAGAAGCTAATGATTGCCTTCCAATTTAAGTATTGCCAACCTAACAACATCACTATGAAACGCCAATGACCGACTCCAACCAAAAAGGACATGACTTGGCGGACAGAAAAGTTGATTCCCTACTTTTTGGACCAAAGACTGGAAGGAGGTTTACCTCGCAACTGGTTTTTTGTAAGATTATACTTATTATATAATCAAATTTGAAATACATTTTCTAAAATTTTTAAAGCTCTCTAAATTTTCATATTTTAAACTCTTTTTTCGGAATAATCATTAAAAGATATGGTTCGTTTCGCAATTACGCCGCGTTATAGTTTTTAATAATTATGCCAGATATATGAACTAATGAAGAAATAAAATTAACAATAAGTTGACTACATTTCACTAAGTATACAAAACCCGTAATGCAGTTACGTATTGTGTATAGTAGGATCCCTTATATTTTATCTAACGTTTCGCTTTTCAATGATAAATAAATAAATAAATGCCCGTTTTAGGGCCTTTCGGCCCATCAGGTTTCACCTGCGGGAACCACCTCAGGTGGGTGCATCTACTACACTCTAAGAATTAATTAAAGTTGGCGAAATCTTTTTAATACAAATACTCATAAAATCTTAGAGCATAGCCCGGGCTGCGAACCCCGGACCTCCGTGCCGAAATCGACGCCTTTGTTCAATGATATTTAAAATAATATTTTGTTTGTATACCACTAGAGCAATAATCCATTCTAGAGTAAATCGTTATTACTTTTTACTTTTACTGACTTATACCGTATATATAAAAGAAAAAACTCGGGATGTCACCCGGGCCTCCTGAATGGTCTTCTCAAAATTATCTGTCTTTATGTGTGTGTCTGTTATCATCGTAGTATGTGTGTGTGTGTGTATGTGAGTGTGGTGTGTGTATGGTGTGTCTTTATCATCGTAGCTCCCAGTGTATTTATGCTAGAGTGCTGAAACTTTGCACAAAAATAAGTCTAAACGTATAGTTGTGGTATCCGGAAAATATTTTTTTTTGACGTCACTAACCCGCAATAATTACTCAGCAAAAATTTTGAAATTTCATAAAGCATTGTTAGGTTTCATCATAAGAACTACTAAGTATTTCAAGAATATAGATACTCTAAAAACTCTGTTTATCTTATTAGTCCGGTCTCAATTGGAATTCAACTCTTATTTGGTCTCCAATTTATAAAATTCATGCTGAGGCTCTTGAACGAGTACAGAGAAAGTTTTTAAGATATGTCCATTTCAAATTAAGGTGCATTCACAATACTGCGGTAGCGATGCGTCCGGGCCGGTTGGTGCCCGGGACAGCTCCATAACTCCACATATATCAATAGTATGGGAACGTTCCCCTAAACAACCTTGCCGGTAGCGTGCCCCCCGGGAGAATAAATTTCCTGCAACTTATAAACAACGCACAAAGATCTGTGAAAAATTTTGATTGATAATGATTAATGAAATCAAAAAAATATCAAAATAAGCTGTTATCACCTTTTCCTTGTGTCGTTTCAGAGGTCCTATAGAAAATAAGTTTCCCGGAAAATATATAACTATCAATCAAGCCGAGCTTACATCTTAATAATAAAAGCTCATAATATTCTACCCTTATCGCATCTCACCATATTCAATATTAATTTATATATACTCAAGATTTACGTGGTAAATTAAAACGATATCTACAAATTCAAGTCTGCCAGTCATCCCGGTGTAAAACATCTCTCTGACGTATACATACATACATTGGTAATTCACTTCCTGTATTTCCTAATCCTCCTGTAAACACATTGCGCCTATAATATTGTGTCTATGTAATACGATCCACACATCGCCTTACTCAACTCACTACTAACGTCATATACACTATATAATACTATATAAGTATTTCTAGACGCTTTCTTGGTAACACTCTATCTTTCGAACGAATTAATATTTTTAACCAAACTTGGTACAATATATATATAATTTGAAAACCCTATTGAACCAGGTTTTGTGAAGTCATTAACCCGGTTTGCTAAGTCAGCGAAATTTTCAAATAATCGGCAAAATTCAGGGTTAATATTTTTTGCCGCAAAACGTCAATATTTATGTTTTTCTGAGACGGTGAACGAATGAAATCGGTCCAAAGTCGATACGACCACTCTAAGTGACCTAAAAATCGAAATAAACCATTGTAAATTACCGAAAACCAAAATTTAGGTCGATAAAAAATAAATTTCGAGAGGGTGTCGTTTTCTATGTAATTTTGGCGCTGAATCGCATGCCGTGGTCCGAAAGTCGTACGACCACTTTAAGTTACCAAAAAGTCGAAAAAAACCACAAACATTATAGAAAACCTAAATTACGGTCTTTAAAAATTAAATTTCGAGTAGGGGTCGTTTTCAATGTTTTTTGGGCGTTGAGTTGAATGCCAGTGGTCCGAAGTCAATACGACCACTCAAACTCAGGGTACCTAGGTTCACATCCTGGAAGGGTCGATAATTTTTCCAAAGGAAATGCGCTAAAACCTTTAAAGATAACTGACTAAGCTTAAAGATAAGTAACTAAGCTTTAAACTAGTGCAAATAATAGTGCGTACTTCTAATTTTAGAGGCATAGTTTTGTACAACAACTGGATGATTATGCGCATTTCCTTTGGAAAATACAGACAAAATGAGTTACGAGCAGTGCTTGACAATTGAGTAACTGATTAGGTTCTAAAGCATGAACCGGAACCACGCAATGGGCATGGTTCTTGCATAAGCAAGAAATGGGTTGTTTGCACGGAAACACGCATTCTAAATGAAAATTCGCCCGACAGCGGACCACCGCGCCGGAATTTTTAATCTTTGTTAAGAAAAATAAATGTTTGTTTCCAAAATTCGGAACAAGAGTGCGCTGCGTTAGCGGCTTTTGCGGCCGTAGCGGGGCAATTGTGGAACCATCATTTTCCGCATCACAATGACCGCTACGCACGCACGGACGGACGCATCGCTACCGCAGTATTCTGAATGCTCCTTTAGGTAATAGCATAGAAACCATAGATTACTTATGTCTGTGTTCCCTTTTTAAGCTCCATACTTTGTCTAGTAGAAGAACTGCATCATTAACTACTCTACACAAAATCATTAATAACTCAATTGATTCTCCTCAAATCTTATCTTTAATCTCTTTCCATGTTCCACCTGTTTCCACTAGGAATCCACTGTTATTTCAAACTAAATTTCACTACTCTAACAATGCTAAACATTCTCCTGTAGAAAAAAATGCATTATTTAGGTAATTGTTATGACGTTGATTATTTTTGCAGTTCTATCAGAACAATAAAAAATTCTGTATACATATAAATAAATAAATAATAAATAATATTTTATTTCTCCAAATAAAAACAAGGTACAAAATCATGGTATTGTTATAATATAATTATAAGTTGTTTCCCTATTTGGAGATCCCAAAAAGGCAATGCCTTGAGCCGGGACTAAAAGTACATTTATAATTTATCTATACAAATTAAAAAAATAAATATAAGCTTAACTTTTAATAATAACATAATAATAAACTATATAATGAGGTAACAATATTGTGTTAAGCTAAAAAAAAAGCTTAAAAGCTAATATACATACATTAGTTTATTAGAATATAAAATATATTAAATACTAGAATTAAAATAAAAAATACATGCAAAAAAAACATAACAAAAATAACTAAAAAAAAAAGAAAATGAAGAGCAGGTATAAAGAAAGAGTGTTTGTAAGAGAGAAGAAGATAGGAAAAGGAAAAAAGGACAGGAAATAGTGCTAAAGGCTGAGAATAAAATAACAAATAAAATAAATAATTAAATTAGTGAGATTAAAACATAAATAAATAAAAGTATCACTTATTTAAGCCATTTAATGAATTTTTTTTATATTTTTAAATATAGATATGTTCTGTTAATTGTAGCGTTTTATAGAGCGTAGGGGCGACGACAATTGAACTGCTTAGATAAGAGATTAGTACTGTAAGCGGTATACTTAGTTTTTTCTGTGTTATGTTTCTGGTGAGGTGTGAGTGGGTTACGTATAGTTTTGCCTCGTAGAAAAATTTGAGTAGGGTTAAACTTTTTTGTGTAATTTGTCTATTGTAAAAACCTTAAATATTCGAATAATTTCTTCACTCGAGAAATCTTTAGGTTTTTTCAGTATGGTTGATGACAGCATTTTGGGATTTTTACTGATTTATTAAGCTGACTTGCTGAAACCCCATCCACTAAACCATCATTCTATGACGACTGATATGCTAATTAAAACGTTTTCATTATTATCTCTGAGCAGTATTCTCTTAGTATCTAAAAAATATAAATTTTTGTTTTGTGTGACATTAAGTATATGTTTATCCCATCTTAGATGCTGATCAATTAAATCATAATATAAGTATATAAGTATATAAGTATATAATAAGTATAATACTTAATATTGATTGATTTTATATAATGCCTACACTTAATAAAATAAATACAAGCTTGTGAAATATAAATTTAAATATGACTAACAATAACCAATTTATTTAAATTCTTTTTTTATTTTTGTGTAAATAATTATTTAAATTATCTTTTTACAAATCATTTAATATTAAGAAGATAACTTTATTTTTTACTTTCTTTTTAATTCTTTAAGATTTACTCTAAGTTATTTATGTTTTTTAAATTTTATTTTTGTTACATACGTTAATTTTAAATAGTTAATAATGAATTATGATAATAATTATACATAATTTTTATAATTATTTAAATCAGCTTATTACTTTTATGTTAATTTTTACTATCATTTATGTTTTGAAAATTATAAGATTCTACTTTAAGTTATTATTTCACTTTGGTTTGAAATTGTTTATGCAAATATTTGTTTATTTTTTAAGTTTAATTTTAGTGAGCAGACGAGAAAAATCCGTTTTCGGGTGCGCTTCGCGTCTGTCATAGAGATGCTAATGCTAACTTTTTTAATTTTATAGTTAGGTATAGGAAAGTTTTTTTGTTCTTAAAGAATAAAAAATAAGGAAAGATTAGTGAAGACGCATCAAATCGGAAATTTTTCACGAGCTATGATGAAAAATAATTTTTTATTATTAGCTTCACTTCGGCGCCATTCTAGGATGATGTTGCATTAAATAAAATTTATTATACGGACATATTTTTAAACTAGAAACATTGCTTTAATGAAAGAATGCCAAAAGTTTAATCTAACGAAGGTTTTTTTGTTTAACAAAAAACAAAAAAAATATGGTTTTTCTAAGATACCATAAAGTAAGATAGGGAGCTATAGTTTTTAGTTGTACAGTTAGCCACATAAGAAAAACAAAATGAGTACACCTTTTACAAATTCGCTTCATAATTTCAAAAGTTATTACTAATAATCTCTTAAAATGCCAAAAAGGGAACATTTTTTATCGCTACACCCTATGATGATATTAATGGAACTGCAACGTCATATTCCTTGTGAGCTTATTGCAGCTTGTATAAGGATCCAGACCCCCAAAAACACTTATTTTTGTTCATTGGTTGTGGAGAACTTTGCAAATCGCGAGATGTTAAGGAGGTTACGAGGCCTATTGTTTATAAAACAATTATGACGTCATCAAACTTGAAATTGCTTTACAACAAGGTGTTTTGATGCCCCACCCGGTCAAAACAGGGGGGGGATGCAGATAGCGGGATGCCCCCCGCTATCTACGCCACTGCTGTGCTGCCGCTGGATAACTTGTGAAAATTAAATTTAAGCAGAGAAAAGTAAATGTCTGATATCTTTGGATATAAATCACATCTTAATGGCAATCTTGCGGCTATAAATCGCATATTTTTATATGATAATTAAAAATAAAAACTACTTTTATAATGTAACATAAACAACAAATTAAATCGTTGTAAGCCATAGATATTTTTAAAACGAAATACGCGTATGTCTACATAACAAAGAACACCGTACATGCGATTTTTGTGCTAACGCAAAAACTCTTCTGATATAAATCTAAAATTAACAATAATAATAATTAAAAAAAAATACTAACAACGCCAGTCTCCAGATAAGATCCATTGGTAACTAGATAAATCAAAATTTAATGAATTTTTCTTACGTCTTTCCGGTTGTAAACTATTAATAGAAAGTGCGATGGTAAGAAATAATATTTAATTAACAAAAATAATACAATCTATTTTTTGTTTATTTTTTAAATCACGCCATATAGTTTTTATAAGCTTAGTTTTTCATAAGCTTAGTTTAAAAGTTAACAATTTTCAGAAAAATTATGAAAAAATATTTTTTATTCAAAAGTAAAGTGTATTTTTTTTATTTTTAATATTAATAGGTATATATTTTTTAAATTAACCTTCGATCATCAAGTTTACAAGAGTGGTCTGAGGGTTTTATTCGATTCAGCGCATTTATTTAAGACCTTTTTCGCAGCAAAACAATTAACAGCATATTCTTTTAAGATTTGCTGACTTAATCATTGACGTTATTATACCTGATGCTAGGGTTCGTGTCCTCCCTTAAAAGGTAATTTTTGTTCCAAAATTGTTTCAAAAATAATAATCCGTCAGAAAGATTAAGTGTTGTATGGAAATTGTCTTTAATAAATAATATATATATATATATATATTTATATATAAATTATATATATATATATATATATAATATATATTTGTGTTGTTATATATATTTCGTAACTTTTTCCATTAATGTCATTATTAATGGTTTTGAGGAGGAAAAGAAAAAAGATAAGATTACATCAAAAGCTCGGACCTAAGTTTTTTCTTAAAATAAATGTCAAATTATTTGCCTTTATAATATAATGTGTCCCTCGCCTTGAATATAGATATCAAAAAGAAAAATCAACCAATCAAAGAGATCCAAAAATAAAACCAATTATGTATGTTCCTCGTGTAATTCATTATATTTATGAATGAAGGCCAATAATAAAAATATTAGATCGTACGATTTTTCTAAATATTAAATTTTTTGCTACAATAAATTGTCTGTTTTAATAATTAAATATCAAACATTATGACGTATGTGGGGGGTCTGAGTGACGCAAATACATGCCGTGAAGACAAATTTGAGCTATTAATACATTCGATTTACTGTTTTCATATTTATATGATAACCTTTCTTGTAATATCAGTAGAATTTATTTGTGTTATTGTTTCTTATTTAATAACATTACAAATTGTTTATTCAATAAGCATTACTTTTTTTAAAACATTTTAATTTTAATAAAGCAAAAATTTGGAATAATTTATTGAAATTTTAGGTACGGAAGAAAATACGTTTGTCTTTGTAAATTTGTTTCTTAGAGGCTGGAAATGCAGGTATTAAGATTAATTTCAAGAATTAGAACTTCTTATTGAAAATAAAAGGACAAAGAGCTTCAAGAGCTTCTTCAGTTCTGGAAATTGATAAAAATTCTGGCGCGGAGGTCCGCATGTCGGACGAATATTTTTTGGATGCGTGTTTCCGTCCTTAACAACAATCCAGGTTGGAATGATAATTTTTTATAGTTTTACATTATATAAGTTTTAACTACTAAATAATTTCTGGCGCGATGGTCCGCAGTCTGGTGAATTTTATTTACTTGCGTGTTTCCGTGCTTAACAACCCATTTCTTGCTTAAGGTTGTAGCGGAACAAAAGGGTAATGACGCAAGCACAGTGTGTTTATGGATTAGCCTTATCGATCTAGATAAGTATTCTCCAGGAATCAATACAGCAGATGTCCCCCGACCACCGGTTGAACAGTAATAGCAACTTGTCTCGGAATTCGGAAAGCACCATAATTAAGAAAATAAGTTTATAATTAGATTTAGTTTATTTTATAGATATATGATCACATAATATCTAAGAAGTTTTGTTTTGTTTTAATTTTAAAGACTGTTCCATTAAAGATTTACAATTTTGGATTTACATATTCTAGTTATATTTTCTTACTCGCCTTTACCCGAAATCGATTTAAACTTTAAGTATATTTTGTTACATTGGCGCCCAACCGCAGGGCGAGTTTCACACATAAGTTTTTTCTATAAATGTGAAAATTTGAGAAGTTATCTTGTTGTGAAATTATTATAGACATCGATAATTTAAGTCAACTATTACTTTAATAAAATATATTTGGTGTTCAGTAAGTAAATGGTCTTTTTTATAGCATTACAGGCTAATTTATGTAAGTACGTAATAATTTCATATTTTATTGAAAGTAAATTCTGTAATTAATTTAAAATACTATTATAAATAATGAGTGAGATTCCTAATAAAAAAGTTCAGAGTTCGCTCTCTGACTGTGACATCAATAATATAGTCGAAAACAAAATAAAACGATACTTTGAACAGCATGATCTAGTAAATAGAGTCATATCGCAATTTCAGGAATCTACTATTGACACTTTTTTAACTTTGTCTAAAAAGTTAGAAAGTTTAGCTACTGTGCTTAATCGTACAAAACGAAGTTTTAGTTTTAAAGAGGCACCTGAGGTGCCATGTTTAAGTCAACTTGATGAAGCCATTGATAAGGATTGCAGTCATGAGGAACCATTTACAAGTCGATTTGACAAGGAAAGGTTTCAATGTCAAATTGACAGATTAGATATACGGCTGGTCAATTGAAGAGTCCTTAATAAAAGTGAATGAGTCACTAAATGACCTACTGAAGTTGTATAAAAACCTTAAAGTTGAGACTAATCATAGTAATTCTTATTTACTATCAAATTTTTTACGATTTCCAGATACTGCGGTTCCTAGATTTAACGGAAGTAAAGACACGACACCAACTATTTTTCTAAGAAAGTTAAACGATTTCTTTCAGATTTATGGTATGAATGAAGGACAAAAATTGAGTTTTGTTTCTAGAACAATGACTGGGTCTGCAAGCAAGTGGTGGAATGTAGTGGCTAAGTCAGTTAATACTTACCAGGATTTGAAAAAGAATTTTTGCAACGTTTTTGGATAAATTAAGTCAAAGGAAACATTTGCAAAACTGTTGAGCGGTAAATATGATAGATTAAAAGGAAGCACGAGAGAAGATTATGCTTACGATATAATAGTTATTGCTCGGGAACTTACAAAGCTACAATAACAGAGAGGTGAGATGTTTGAAGATTTGATCAATCACTTTGAATTAGACATCAAATTATATGGAACTCTAATGAAGAAAAGAATCTAAAACATTGGTACAAATTTTAAGGATTTTTGATGATAGGGATAAATGCGAAGTAAGGCTAAACATAATGAAGAAAATAAAATAGAAACTACTAGCAGTGCAACGGCTGGAAAGAAGACTAAGCTACTGACCCGAATCACATACAGAAATACAACGATTGCGAACCAATAGTAATCATGGACACGGATGATCTATTCACATCTGACGACGAGACTAGTTCTAGATATTAGAGAGTGCTTACTACAATGGGATCTGGAGAGGCTTGTTGATTGTAATAACGGTTTCGAGTACATATTTGTGATATTTTTCTACAGAGGATGGCCATCTTTCTTTACAAATTCTTCGCTGGCAATATTTCTTTGTTATTCAACATGGCCATGGAGAGGCTATGTAGCGGAACAAAAGGGTAATGACGCAAGCACAGTGTGTTTATGGATTAGCCTTATCGATCTAGATAAGTATTCTCCAGGAATCAATACAGCAGATGTCCCCCGACCACCGTGTTGAACAGTAATAGCAACTTGTCTCTCGGAATTCGGAAAGCACCATAATTAAGAAAATAAGTTTATAATTAGATTTAGTTTATTTTATAGATATATGATCACATACTATCTAAGAAGTTTTGTTTTGTTTTAATTTTAAAGACTGTTCCATTAAAGATTTACAATTTTGGATTTACATATTCTAGTTATATTTTCTTACTCGCCTTTACCCGAAATCGATTTAAACTTTAAGTATATTTTGTTACAAGGTTCCGGTTCATGCTTTAGAACCTAAGCAGTTACTCAATTGTCTAGCACTTCTCGTAACTCATTTTGTCTGTATTTTTCAAAAGAAATATCTATACTATCTCCATACTATATATATACACTGGAAGCTACGATGATAACAGACACACACACACGCGCGCATACACATACACATAAAATCACACACACATACATACACACGCACATATACAGACAGACAACTTTGTGCAAACTATTCAGGAGGTTTTAAAACACCTGAAACGGATAATTCAGGTGACGTCCCGGTTTCGGATTTTTTGAAAACAAAAATGACACACATAAATGAGGAAAAGTAAAAAGTTACATTTTATAAAACATAAAAATTACACAAAATTTAGCTATAATTAAATTTTTATTTACAATTTAACGATTTGCACAAAGTTATCGTTAAACTATTGTTTTCAATAACAATGAGGTAACCTTAACATGTTGTGAAATGCAATACACGTACAAATATGACAAACCCCGGAATTTAAATTATTGTGCAATACTTTATGTAACAATTATTGATAATAAATCATTAATTTAAAAAAAATCTATTGTTCTATAATAACACGTTTATTTATGAAGATATGAAAAGAATAGTTCATGCCAAGTACGTATTATTGTGTATTGTTTGTGTACGTCGTTATACGTATGCACTATTCAAAATTAACGTAGTCACTAAAATGGCAAACACAAATAACAGTAATAAGGTTAATTATTATCTTCCAAATAATACCGTAGGTATATGGGAAAAGATATTGTGTTTGCAAATAAATCCGATACGGGATGTCACGAAATTATCCGTTTCAGTGTTTTTAAAACTCCTTTAGGAGGTCTTTTTAAAACATCCTGAGTAGTTTTTTCAAAGTTGTCTACCTGTATGTGTGTGTGAGTGTTATCAACATAGATCCCAGTGTATTTACGCTAGAGAATTGAAACTTTGAATTAGAGTTTAAACTAGAGAATTGTACAAAAATCAAACTATATCTGTCAAGAGCCATGCCTAAAAATGTGACTCATTTTGTACTACTTCAAACCAAATTTTTCTGAAAATATACCTTAAATTATGAAGGAAAAGCATAGTCAGCCTATCCAGAGTGGAGCCCTTCATATGAATGCGCTCGCTCAAAATATTAGAAAATCGCACTAATTCCAGTTTGCTTGTGTAATAGTGGTTCCCTGTTGGTCGTGTGCAAAACATGTAAAATGGCCAAAAAATGAAAAAAACACCAATCATTTCCTGAAGAAATTCGCTGAATTTACATAAATTAACTATTTTTATTGTCTTTTTGAAAGAGCCATAACTTTTGTTGTAGTTATCAGATTTTGGTGATTAAACACTCATTTTATAGAACATTTTAAAAAAATTAAAAATGTTCTTTTCTGTTTTGCTCACGACCACAGGGAACCACTTATTTAAAAAAACTGAAATTTGTGCGATTTTCTAAAATATTGGGCATGCGCAATCTCATGGCTCCACACACAAGGGCTTCACTTTGGATAGGCAGACTATGCTTTTCCTTCATAATTAAAGTTATATTTTTAGGAAAATTTGGTTTGAAGTAGTACAAAATGAGTCACATTTTTTCAGGTCCGAGTCTTGGACTATGAGTGTAGTTGTGCTATTCGGAAAATATTTTTTATGACGTCATTAATACCTCAATAATGATTGAGGTATGATTCATTATTATGAATAATTATAATTATGAGGTATATGATTCTCATGATTCGCGAACAAATGTTGCGATCGTTTTGAGATTTGGCCCTTATGTAGCCAAGTAGACTAACGTGTGTGCCAAGGTTCATCTCATATCAGCATTCATCTCATTATTAGTTCAATTGTTATCAAATGACTTATGTACGATTTTTAAAAAAAAATGTGCTAAATCGGACAATAATTCAATTGAGGTGAAATTTCGTACAAGTGTATATCTTTATGTAATAAAAAGTTTTATCTCAAGTATAAAGTACACTAAGTTTTGTTTCAATAAAACAAGTATATCAAATGTTTTGTTGAATCATAAAAGTTAAGGAGCATTGAGCGTACTCCGTGCTGTATGGACAGCTGAGGATGCAATTGGACAGTAAGGATGTATTATCAGAGGACAAGCAAAGCTGGCAAAGACGTGTTGCGGTATAAACTTAACGACTTGTATTTTCTGAGGACGAGCGAAGCGGAGTCCGAAGTAGGGAGGATGAGCGTAGCGAATCTGATGCGATGAAGAAAAACTCCTAATTTACCTCCAGATGGGAGAAAAATTTTACTTTTCTCTTCGTACAGAAGCAAGAAAAAATCAATTTAGCAAGTTATATTTATTTATTTATTTTATTTATACAATATTTGTTCTGAGACTCTATTGGTCTCATACAAATTAGTTGCCAATTTAAGCAGATTTACAAATGATATAAAGTAAGAAATAATATTGTATAAATTTTGCAAGCTATAAATGAATTGAATTAAAAGACACGAATAATTAAAACAAAGTGATGCAAGTTTATTTGATGATAAAAGTTCCAGTCTAAACATTTGCGAAAGAGTTATCAAAATCTTTGTTCATGAATCCTATCGCGAAAATTTGTTACAAAAACTGATTTGTAGTGTGACTAAACAAACAGCTGTTACTAATTTTAATAAACTGCGTAGGCTTCCGCGGTTATTGTCATGAAGATTTAGGTCTTCCGGTGGTGACCGCGTCAATGTAGATGAAGAATCCGACGTTTCGCTTTCACTGTGGGAGGCATCTTCAGTTCAGTTTTGTAGGCATTGTGTTTCTATCCATGATGTCCTACATCCTGAAGATGCCTCCCACAGTGGAAGCGAAACGTCGGATTCTTCATCTACATTGACGCGCGGTCACCACCGGAAGACCTAAATCTTCTTGTTACTAATTTTGTCATGAAAATTTTAAAAAATAATTTGTTAAAAAAACGTGGTGGAGCTCTTGGCAAGCCTGAGAACCAACTTAATTATCCCTGGGCAAACTTGATTTTA
>JACMZG010001859.1:15425656-15483156 GCA_018340805.1 Microvelia longipes
AATTTCAAGAATAATGGATCCTCCTAAACCTCTGTTTATCTTATTCACCTCCGGTCTCCAAATTGCGAATTACAACTCTCATTTGGTCCCCAATTTATAAATCAATGGCTGAGGCCTCCTGAAACGAGTACAGAGAAAAGGTTTTAAGATACCGTCCATTTCAAAATTAAGGTGATTCACATACTGCGGTAAAGCGGATGCGTCCGCGTTGCGTGGCGGTGACAGCTCAAACTCCAACATATATCGGGTTATGAGACGATCTTATTGGCGGTCTATGAGGTTTGGACGGTTTGGAATTCTGCAAATCTTTACTCCCGCCTGTCCTATTCTTACCGTGTTAAAGATTATGAATCAAAAATAAATCTAAAAAGATACAGCTCGTCTAAACCTACAACCTTATTTATTATGAGTGTCTATTTCAAGAAGGTGCCATATAATAGAGCGAAAATACATTCCGCGACTTTTATCATATTTATTCATTTTTTTTCCAACGTTACATATAGTATCACTATATATGTCTACATATAGAGTTATAATTTGGTCAGGTAAATAAATATATTATAATGAATATATAATAGTGACAATTTATGCACGTTATTATATTAAAAAGTGATATTAATTTATATATATGAGCTAATAGGTTTTATATAGTACAATTTATATAGGGATCATAAAATTACTTAGAAATAATGTGCTAGACGCTTTCTTGATACCAATCTCTATCGTTTCGAACGAAATTTATATAATTTTAATCCAAAAACACTTGGTACGAATAGCTAAATATTATAACATTATTTGAAAACCCTATTGAAAAACCAGTTATTTGTGGAAGTCCATTACTGCCGGTTGCTACAGTCCAGCAGACAAATTTTCAAATCAATTCGGTCCATCAAAATTCGAGGTTACGATAGTTGTTGTTGCCTGCCACACGATCAATATTATAATGTTTTTAAAATCTATACTAGAAGACTTGTGAAACGAATTGAAAAGTCAGCCAGACGGTCGATACGACCCACATCTAGAGTGACCTAGAGAGAGCATAGAAAATAAACCAAGTAATATTAACCGAAAAACCCAAATTAAGTCGATAAATAAATAAATTTCGGAGTAGGGTGTCGTTTTCCGTACAGATTTTTATAACTTTGGCGCTGAATCGAATGCCAGTGGTCCGAGAAGTCGCACTTAACGAACCACTTTAACAGTTACCAAAAAGTCGAAAAAACCACAAACATTATTAGAAAACCTAATTACGCGCTCTTTAAAATTAAATTTCGAGTAGGGACTGTGTGTGTTTTTATTCCATACTGTTTTATGGGGTCGCTCTTGAGTGAATTTGCATCCAGTGTTCCGCAATAGTCAAAACGACCCACTCAAACTCAGGTACTAGTTATACATCCTGGAAGGTAGATTCTCTTATATATTTACAAAGGAACTATCCGCCTTTAGAAGACCATTTACAAGAATAACTGTACTGAAAGCGTAAAAAGATAAAAGAAACATACTAAGCTTTACAAATCTAGTGAAATAGAGCAGATGCGTACTTCTAATTTTAGAGTGCATTAATTGTTATGTACAACAAACTGGAACTGATTTAATGCGCGCGAATATTAACCTTTCGGAATAATTTAACGACAAATATTGAGTTAACGAAGCAGTGTCTTAAACAGCAATTGAGTAACTGAAATAGAGCACTCTAAGCATGAACTCTGCGACCAACGATGCAAGTATATGGGCATGGATCCTGATAGAAGAAATGGTTGTTTGCTCTACAAGATAACATCAGCATCAATATCTAGAAATGCTTGAAAATTTAGCCCGACAAGCGGACCACCGGCCCGGAATTTTTAATCTTCATATATAAGAAAACTAAATTTATGTCTTGGGTTTCCCCAAAATATTCGGAACAAGAAGTGCAATCGCCGTTTAGACGGCTTACTGCTGCCCCGTCGAGGCCCCGTGGCAATATGATGAGACCAATCAAAGATTTCCGAGCATGACTCAATTCCTCGAACCTCGCTAAGTTTACACAGTCTACGACAGGTGCGCACCTGCATTGCGCTAACCATTATTGCGCAATATCTCTGAATGCTCTTTAGAATAGCCATAGAAACCATAGATTACTTATGTCTGTGTTCCCTATTTGTTAAGCTCGCACTAACATTGTCCTAAATAGAAGAACTATTAAGACAATCTCATTAACGTACTAAAAGCTATCAAACCAAAATCATCACATGAAGCGATCAATTGATTCTTCCTCAATAACTTATCTTTAATCTCTTATCTCATGTCCACCTGTTTTCCCTGGAATCCACCTTGTATTTCAAACTCTAAAATATCCACAAACTCTAATTTATTAAAAACGTTACAAATTGACTGAAACATCTCTAACTTTACACTGAAAAAAATTGCGCATTATTTAGAAAGTAATTGATTATTGACGTTATTGATTTTATTATGCAGTTCTCTAATCAGAACAAATAAAAAATTCCCGTATAATTATATACATAATAATATATATAATATTAATATTTTTAATAATATTAGAATATCTACCAAAAAAAATAAAACAAGTACAAATCATGGCTATATGTTATTAATATAATTATTAAATCAATAATTATAGAACGCAATAATTCAGTTTTTAGCCCAACTATTCGGAGATCCCAAAACACGCACGAATGCCTTAGAGAACAATCGATCCACAAAGGTACATTTATAATTTCATTTCCTGATATTCATATATAAAATAAAATATAAGCTTAAACTTTAATAAATAAATAAACATAATCAAATATAAAAACTTATATTTCATTGAGTTAGGACAAGAGATTTGTGCATGTAAGCTAAAAAAAAAGCTTAAAGCTAGTATATTCATGACACAGAGTCTTATATTAAGCAATTATAAAATATATAAATACTAGAATTAAAAATAAAAATATACCATCCAAAACATAAACAAAATAACAAAAAAATAGAAAAAAGAAGAGCCAGGAGATATAACCGGCCTTAAGCAAATGGTGTGTTGTGTTAAGTAGAGGAAAATGAAGATAGCGAAAAGAAAAGGACAGGAAAGTAGTGCTAAAAGCTGAGAAGAAAATACACAAAATAACATAACATAATAATTAATATGAGATTCTAAAATATACAAAAATAATTAAGTATCACTTATTTAGGTACCAATTTTAAATAGATTTTTTCCTTAAATAATTTTTTAAATAAGATTATCTGAATCTGTTAATTGTAGCGTATATAGACGCAAGGGGAGCGACCGACACAATGAACACTGACTATAGTAGTAAGCGAGATCTTACTGTACACAGCACTATCGAGTAAGCCGGTATACTTAGTTTTTTCTGTAGCTTATAGCGCTTTCTGCGGTGAGGTTGTGAGTGGGTTACGTATATCCTCTTTGATGCCCAATGAGATAAAAATTTGTAAGATAGGGAGCGGTCACCACTTTTTATTGTGTGTGTATCAATTGTTCTACTTCGTTATAAACCTTAAATATTTTTCTGTGAAAATAATTTTTCATAGAGGAAATGTTTAGGTTTTTAGTATGGTTTTGAGAAGCCCTTTGGATCACAATCTACTATATAAGAGCATTTTTTATTTATTAAAGACTGGGCACAAATAGCCTAGAAAACCCCATGCCACTTAAAACATATTCTATGACGGAACTGAATAATGCGTAATAAAGACTTGTTTTTATCATTATCTTTCTCATGGCAGACAGTATATCGTCTAGTATTACAAAATAAAATATAACGTGGTCTTAATTATTGTTGGTTAACTGACATATTATGATATATGTTTCATTTCCTCCTTATGATTGACCTGATATCAACATTAATACATTAATATATAAGTATAGATGTATATAGTAAGTTATGTATCATCAAGTATAAATAACCTTAATAATAATTCGATTGTATTTTTTATAATAACCCTTATTCATCTATAAATAAAAATAATATTTCTAACATACATGATAAAATATTATAATATTATAAATATGACTAACAATAACCTATAGTTATATTTAAATACTTATATTATTTATATTTTTTATTTATGATGTAACAAAACACTATAATATTTAAGATATATTCTATTACACAAAACTATTTATATAATTAAAGAAGGATATAACTTTATTATTAAAACTTATGCTTTTTAATTCTTTAACATGATATTACTCTAAATTATTTCTATAGTTTTTTAAATTTTATCTTTATGTTAACATAAACAGTTAAAATATGTTAAATTCCAGTTATTATTGAGACTTCAGGAATTATGATAATAATTAAGTACGACATAATTATGGTAATAATAAAATATATTAACATCAGCTTTATTACCTTTTATGTTAATTTGTACTATGCAATTTTTATGTGTCTTTGGATATTTATTAAGCATTCTAACCTTTCGAAGCTTACTTTATTCACGTGGTGCGGTCTTTAAATTGTTTTTTTATAATATTTCGGATTACTGTTTGTAACAAGCTTTTAATTTAGTCGAGACAGGAGCACGAAAGAAAAAATCTCGTTTTACTGGCGAGATGCGCTTCGCGTCTGTCATCAGCACGAAATGCTTATATGCTAGAGCTTTTCTTATAATATTTTATATGCTTAGTATAGGAAAGTTTTTATTTTGTTCTTATAAAGAAATAAATAAATTAAGGAAGATGTAGAGAAAGAATACACGGCGCATACAAAGAATATACGGACACAATTTTATAACACATTACAACATGTAGCACACTATACATGATGAAAAAATATTTATTATTTTTGACAATTCGTGGTTACACTTCGGCGGCCATTTAGGAGATTGAATTGTTTCTGCTAAATTTAAATATAAATCATTATACCGGTGCAACATAAGTTTTATACGATTTTTTTATTTATTTATTTTTTAAACTAAGAAAACATTGCTTTAATGAAAGACCAAAAAAGTTTTTATCAAATCTAACTTGATATTTTATAATTTGTTTAACAAAAACAAAAAAAAAATATGGTTTTTCTAGATACCAGAAAAGTTTAAGATAGGGAGGCTAATAGTTTTTAATGGTTTGTTACAGTTACCAACATAAGAAACAACAAAATGAGTCCCAATTTTAAACAAAATTCGCTTCATAATTTCAAAAGTTATTACTAATAAATCCTTAAAAGTGCCCGAAAAACAACGGAACACTATATATTATGGATAAACGTTTGATCTCGAGAACCCATCTTGAATATAAAGTGAGTTATTTGGGAGATGGAACTGTGCGCAATACGTGGAATCATGAGAGGCGCCATAGGTGATCTTTATTGCAGCTTGCTATATATTTGAACTCTATGTACCCGCGTGGGACCCAAACATGAGACGACATTTAATTTTATTAGTTCATTGGTTGTGGAGAACTTTGCATAATCGCAGAGAATGTTAAGAGGTTACGAGGCCTATAAATGTTTATAACAATTAATGGACGTCCTCAAACTTGAATTGCTTACCACAAGGCAAGATAGTGTTTTGATGCCCCATACGCGCAGGATATCCAAGATACAAGGTGGGGGATTCAGATAGCGGATTGCGCACCCTGCTATCGGTCTAACGCCAACTAGCTGTAACTCGACTGGATAACATGTGAACAATTCACACCATTGAGGGAAGAGACCTAAAACAGGATAGTTTCTTGAGATACTCGCTTTTGGATATTCAGAGTCACATCTGTAGAATTTAGGCAAATGCTTGCGGCGCCTATAAAATCCGCATATTTTATATAATACTTAAAAATAAAACTACTTTTATAATGTTACTATAATCCAACAAAATTAAACCGTCGTTGTAAAGCCCATAGATTATTTGGTTTTTTTTCAAACATACGAAATAAACGCGTAGAGTTGTTCATGAGTAACAAATCGTAGAGCCACACCCGTACATTGCAAGTTGTGAGTGTTGTGTCTGTTGATGTCTACGCAAAAACTCTTCTGATATAAATCATTAAATTAACCAAGTTAAAGATTAATTTAAACACAAAAAATACTAAAAGCAGAAACTGAGGTCCAGATTCACCCAGATAAGACCATTGGTAACATAGAATAAGAAAAATCAGAAAAATTTGTAAATGAATTTGTTCTTCACGAATCATTATCGGTATGTAAAAACTATTAATAGAAAGTGCGATTGGTAAAGAAATATATTTAAGTTAAACCATAGATAGATCAAACAAATATCTAATTTTTCTTGATTTGTCAATTTATATTTTTTTTTATATATATGCAAGCCATATCTACGCTTTCTAATACTTAAAGCCATAGTTATATTACCACAGCTTAGTTTTAAAAGTATTATACTATATATTTCAGAAAAATGAAGAAAACGAATATTTGTAGTTCATATAGGACAGACAAGCACAGTGTATTTCTTTCTTTATACGTTAATATAATTGAAAGAGTATCATAATATATGTGGTCAATAGTTTTTTTCAAATTAATCTTCGACAATATATCAGCATAGTTATTTTTATCAACACATTAACTCTATGAGAATATACGAATAAAAAAAAAAATAAACCAAGAGAGGAGTCTGAGAGGAGAATTATTGTTTGAATACGAGATTCACAGTCGCATTATATATTTAAGACCTTAATTTTTCTGGCGAGACAAAACAATTAATCACAGCATAAATTATTTTTAACGATTAGCTGAACTTAAATCTACGAGTTTGACGATATTATATATAACCGTGTTAGATTGGACTATGAGTTCCGTGTCCTCCCTTAAAAGTAATTTTTGTCCAAAATTGTTTTATCAAAAATAATATACCGTCAGAAAAGATTAAAGTGTTATGGGAAATTGTCTAAATAAATAATAATAATATACCTTATATTATAATATACTACGTTTAATATTAATAAATATAAATATATAAGTATATATACGTATATATATAATATATATAACTTGTGTGTGTGTATATATAACTTTGTAACTTTTTCCCCATAACTGTCCATTATTAATCTAGGTGTTCTGTTGAGTCAGAGTGAGCGAAAAGAAAAAAGATAAGAATTTACATCAAAAAGCTCGGACCTAAAGTTTTTTCCTAACAAAAATGAAAATTATGTCAAATTATTTGCCTTTATAATATAATGTGTCCCTCTAACGCCTTGAATATAGAACTATCAAATAGTAAATATATCACACATTAAGAGAGAATCTAAAATATAAAGGCTCAATTAATATGTAATGTTAATCCGTGACACAATTTGTCAATGTTATATGTTATGAATGAAACGCGTCCAGATTCCAATCAATAGTAAATATAGCTGAAGATGTTAACGATTTCTAAAATAGTAAAGTTTGGTTTGCGTGACAATAATAAATTAAATATGTCTGTTTATAATAATTAAATATTCCAAACAATTAAACGTAGGTATGAGGGGCGTCACTGAGTGGCACGCAAATACTCATGCCGTGAAGAACACAAATTTGAGCTATTAATACAATTCGATTTACTGTTTTCATATTATATGAATAACCTTTCCTTGTAATATCATAAATTTCAGCACTAGCAATTGTGGTGTTTTAATGCGGATATTATTTACATAACACGATGTGGAGTACAAAATTGATTAAATTAATTATATTCTAAGAAGTAATCTTTTTTTAAAAAAACATCTAATTTTATACTAAAGCAAAATTTGGTATATAATGATTATTGTATATTTATAGGTTTACGGAGAACGTAAAGTGAGAAACATCAAGTTTGTCATTATGTTAAATTTTATTGTTTATTAGTAAAGGCTAGGAAAATGCATGAGTATATGTTAAAAAGATTAATTTCCAAGAATAGTAAAACTTCTATTGAAAATAAAAGGACAATAGAGCTCAAGAGCTTCTTCAGTATTTCTGGAGAAATTGATAAAATCTGGCGCGGAGTCCAGCATGTTACGGAACGAATATTTATTTTTATGGATTATGCGTGTTTCCGTTACCTAACTAAACAATTCCAGTGTATGGAATGATAATTTTTTATAGTTTTTAAACTCAATTATATATATAGTAATATAAGTATATAAAACTACTAAAATAATTTACTGGCGCGATAGGTCCGCATGTCACTGGATGAATTATATTTTATCACTTGCTGTGAGTTTCTACGATCTTAACATAACCCTTATTCCTTCTTAAAGGTTGTAAAGCTGGCATAACAAAAAGGGTAAATTAGACGTCACAAGCACAGATAGTGTTTATGGATTAGCCTTATCGATCATAGATATAAGTAATTTATATACTCCAGGAATCAAAATACAATATAGCATAAGTATCCCCCCTACGTACCAACCGTGTTGAAATAGTAAATAAGCTACTATGTCTCTCGGAATTACGGGTAAAATCACACCAAAATTAAGAAAATAAGTATAATTAGTATATTTAAGTATTATTTATTTTTAATAGATAATTATATGATTCAACAATAATATCTAAGAAGTTTTTGTTTTGTTTTTATAAAATTTATAAGACTGTTCCATTAAAGATTTACAAATTTATTGGATTTACATATTCTAGTTATATTGTTCTATTACTCTACTTTACCCGAAATCGTATTTATAAACTTTAAGTAATATTTTGTGGATACATTGGCGCCCAAATCCGATCAGGCATCGAAGGTATATTACAACAAACAAATGAGAGGTAGTTTTTTACATATGAAAATTGTGCAAGAATTAGAAGAAAGATTGTGAAATCTTAGTAGTAGCGAACACATTAATATGAGAATAGAAGGACACCGAATAGATGTTAGAGTAGCAGACTACTTAACTTAAATAAAATAATTATTTGAGAGTATGTTTAAGTAAAAAGGTATTAAATGGGGTCTTTTATAAACATTAGCATGAGGCTAACTTTTATGTAAGGTAGGTTGTATTATATATATACATCATATTTTTATTGAAGTAAATTCTGTAATTAAATTAAAAATACTATTAATGACGAGAGAGTAGTATTATGAAAGACAATGAGCGGTGAGATTTCCTAATGTAGACAAATCGGAAGTCCTTAGTTCGCTAGTTTCGTGGACATCCACTTCGACTCTGTGGATACGAGGTTCAAATAATCCATTTAAGGGATCTTCGAAAGAAAAGAAAAATCGGAAACAAACACACTAATAAAACGGACATTTAGTCTTTGAATCATGCAGCATGAATTCTGAGTAAAAGAGTCAATTATGCCAGCTAATTGCGAGAGAAATCTTACGTGTACGACAAACTTGATTTGAAACTATTTTGGTCTACCAGATTAGAAAGATCTCTAGGATGTGACGCTTATACGTAAACAAGACACACGATGTTAGTTATTAACACGAGGCATCGCTGAGGTGCCCATGTGTTAAGATATCATCCTTCTGATGTGAATGCGCAATGATAATGTCTCGATTGCAACGTCATGAGCGAACCAACTTACAACAATTTACAGAATATTATGACAAGCGCTTGAAATGGTTTACGAGAAGTCAAATATTGCGATTATCAAGAAATATTGCTAGATATCTACGTGAATCTTGTTACTCATATATACTCACGATGAGATCCTTTATAAATTGCATAAATGAAGTAGTGAGATCACTAAATGACCTACTGAAGTTCTATAAAAAACCTTAAAGTATAGAGACAAAATACACAAAGTTAAGCTATCTTATTATCACCTACCTTAATATATTTTCACAAGATACACAGAATCATTTGGGAGCAAGGATTGAGAACTAGTTCCTAAGAATTAATAAAATGCGGAGAGTGGTAAAATGACCCAGCGGGGTAACACCCAACTATATTTCTAAAAAGTTAAACCGATTTCTTCATGCGGATTTAATATGGATGTAATGAAGCGACACAAAATCTGGATGTTATTGTTTTTCTAGAAACATGACTGGGATCCGACAATGCAAGTGGAGATGGACATGTAAGTGCCTAAGATCAGTTAATAACATTACCAGGAATTTGACAAAAGCACACTTTTTTTAGCATACGTTTTTCGCGCAAATACCAAAGTTAGCACGAACACGTGAAAGCCATTTGCCAAAAAACTGTTTTGAGCGGTAAATTATATTAGATTAAAAGGAGCACGAGAGAAGAAATTATGCTTACGATATAACGTCAAGTTATTGTGCTCCGGTCGTTGCGACCACCTTACAAAGCCTACAGAAATTATACAGAGAGTGCAGATAGTTTGAGTCAGAGTTTGATATCAAATAACATTTTACTACTTTGAATTAGCAACATAATTCAATGGAAACTCTTAAAATGGAAGAAAAGAAACTAAAAAGAAGCACCTTGTTACATGGACTCAATTTTGAGAGCGATTTTTGATTGATCGAGGGCGATCAAATAATGTTCGAACCTGTAAGGCGAAAATATATATATAGTGAAATAAAAATTATGACATACACCTACTAGCGATTATATCAGTCATTACCGGCTGAGGGAGAGAGAATACAAGGCTACTGCAAGTATCACCACGAATCACATACAGAACACAGCAAACGATTAGCGACGAACCAATTATGATACATTGGACCAGGGATGATCTACTTTCAACAGAGCTGAACAGGAGACTATGTTCTAGATATGAGGATGAGAGTGCTTACTCCAACTAGGGATCGCTCTTGAGAGGAGCTTCGTTTGATTGTAAAGAACGGTATATTCAGTGACTTACAGTATCTTATACTGTTGATAATATTTATCTTACTACAGGAAATGGCATTGCTTCTATTTTAAAGCAGAATTCTTTATCAGCTTTGTGCGAATTCACTTTTTTTGATATTATTTAGCAACATGGCACACTTGGGAGAGAGCTAAACTTATGCAAGGTGAAACTCAAAGGTTAATGAAAGACAAAGTGCACAGTGTGTTTTCATGGGTGAATTGAGCCTTGAGTTCTTATTCTTTAGACTTAGCATTCTGACACTACAGGAAGAAAATTATATTATCACAAGCAGAGTCCGCGCGCGACCACCCGGTGTTGAACAGTAATAGCAACTTGTCTCTCGAATTCGGAAAGCACCAAATATTAAGAAATAAGTTTTATTTAGATTTAGTTTGTATTTTCAAAGTGATGAGAATTTTTAATTCACACACTACCAATCATGCAGAAGTTTTTGTGTTGCTTAATTAAATTTTTAAAAGACTGATATATACCAAGATTTAAAAATTTAGGAATTTTATCCATATATATTCTAGATAATAAAGTCATATTGAAATTAATCTTGAGAATATCGACCTTTAACTCGCCGAAAAAATCGATTAAATAACTTAAGTAGTAGATGAAATTTTTGTTACAATAGGTTCCGTTCCGAGTTTTATGAGTGTCTTCATATAAAAATATACTCTAATATGGCACAGTGAGTCAAATGTGGTCCTAAGTCACACTTCTCTGTATTAACTCGACTGGGTTTAGGAGTCTGTATTTTTCAAAAAAGAAAATATCTATCAAAATATCAAAAATACTACATTTACTATAATATTTATAAAATACACTGGCGGACAAGCCATAATATGAGATTGTAAACCAGGATCTCAACATCACTTATCTAAGCGCATCATGATCTACTCACACACCCTCTGTAGATATAAAATCAACACACAACACAATACACATCACACACGCACAGTATAGCAGACAGACAACTCTTTTGAGTGCAAACGATGATATTTTAACACACCATATACACAGGAAGCGAGGATTTCTAAAATAAAAACATTCGTGGATATACAGGATAAATTGTGACGCCATCTCCGGTTCTCGGAAGTTTTTGAAACAAAAATGACACACATAATGAGGAAAAGTAAAAGTACATTTTATAAAACATAAAAATTACACAAAATTTAGCTAAATTAAATTTTTATTTACAATTTAACGATTTGCACAAAGTTATCGTTAAACTATTGTTTCAATAACAATGTAAGGTAACTTAACATGTTTGTGAAATGCAATACACGTAACAAATATGACAAACCCCGGAATTTAAATTATTGTGCAATACTTTTAATGTAACAATTATTGATAATAAATCATTAATTTAAAAAAAAATCTATTGTTCTATAAATAACACGTTTATTTATGAAGATATGAAAAGAATAGTTCATGCCAAGTACGTATTATTGTGTATTGTTTGTGTACGTCGTTATACGTATGCACTATTCAAAATTAACGTAGTCACTAAAATGGCAAACACAAATAACAGTAATAAGGTTAATTATTATCTTCCAAATAATACCGTAGGTATATGGGAAAAGTATTGTGTTTGCAAATAAATCCGATACGGGATGTCACCGAAATTATCCGTTTCAGGTGTTTTTAAAACCTCCTTTAGGAGGTCTTTTTAAAACATCCTGAGTAGTTTTTTCAAAGTTGTCTACCTGTATGTGTGTGTGAGTGTTATCAACATAGATCCCAGTGTATTTACGCTAGAGAATTGAAACTTTGAATTAGAGTTTAAACTAGAGAATTGTACAAAAATCAAACTATATCTGTCCAAGAGCCATGCCCTAAAAAATGTGACTCATTTTGTACTACTTCAAACCAAATTTTTCTGAAAATATACCTTAAATTATGAAGGAAAAGCATAGTCAGCCTATCCAGAGTGGAGCCCTTCATATGAATGCGCTCGCTCAAAATATTAGAAAATCGCACTAATTCCAGTTTGCTTGTAATAAGTGGTTCCCTGTTGGTCGTGTGCAAAACATGTTAAATGGCCAAAAAATGAAAAAAACACCAATCATTTCCTGAAGAAATTCGCTGAATTTACATAAATTAACTATTTTTATTGTCTTTTTGAAAGAGCCATAACTTTTGTTGTAGTTATCAGATTTTGGTGATTAAACACTCATTTTATAGAACATTTTAAAAAAATTAAAAAATGTTCTTTTCATGTTTTGCTCACGACCCACAGGGAACCACTTATTTAAAAAAACTGAAATTTGTGCGATTTTCTAAAATATTGGGCATGCGCAATCTCATGGCTCCACACACAAGGGCTTCACTTTGGATAGGCAGACTATGCTTTTCCTTCATAATTAAAGTTATATTTTTAGGAAAATTTGGTTTGAAGTAGTACAAAATGAGTCACATTTTTTCAGGTCCGAGTCTTGGACTATGAGTGTAGTTGTGCTATTCGGAAAATATTTTTTATGACGTCATTAATACCTCAATAATGATTGAGGTATGATTCATTATTATGAATAATTATAATTATGAGGTATATGATTCTCATGATTCGCGAACAAATGTTGCGATCGTTTTGAGATTTGGCCCTTATGTAGCCAAGTAGACTAACGTGTGTGCCAAGGTTCATCTCATTATCAGCATTCATCTCATTATTAGTTCAATTGTTATCAAATGACTTATGTACGATTTTTAAAAAAAAATGTGCTAAATCGGACAATAATTCAATTGAGGTGAAATTTCGTACAAGTGTATATCTTTATGTAATAAAAAGTTTTATCTCAAGTATAAAGTACACTAAGTTTTGTTTCAATAAAACAAGTATATCAAATGTTTTGTTGAATCATAAAAGTTAAGGAGCATTGAGCGTACTCCGTGCTGTATGGACAGCTGAGGATGCAATTGGACAGTAAGGATGTATTATCAGAGGACAAGCAAAGCTGGCAAAGACGTGTTGCGGTATAAACTTAACGACTTGTATTTTCTGAGGACGAGCGAAGCGAGTCCGAAGTAGGGAGGATGAGCGTAGCGAATCTGATGCGATGAAGAAAAACTCCTAATTTACCTCCAGATGGGAGAAAAATTTTACTTTTCTCTCTCGTACAGAGCAAGAAAAAATCAATTTAGCAAGTTATATTTATTTATTTATTTTATTTATACAATATTTGTTCTGAGACTCTATTGGTCTCATACAAATTAGTTGCCAATTTAAGCAGATTTACAAATGATATAAAGTAAGAAATAATATTGTATAAATTTTGCAAGCTATAAATGAATTGAATTAAAAGAACACGAATAATTAAAACAAAGTGATGCAAGTTTATTTGATGATAAAAGTTCCAGTCTAAACATTTGCGAAAGAGTTATCAAAATCTTTGTTCATGAATCCTATCGCGAAAATTTGTTACAAAAACTGATTTGTAGTGTGACTAAACAAACAGCTGTTACTAATTTTAATAAACTGCGTAGGCTTCCGCGGTTATTGTCATGAAGATTTAGGTCTTCCGGTGGTGACCGCGTCAATGTAGATGAAGAATCCGACGTTTCGCTTTCACTGTGGGAGGCATCTTCAGTTCAGTTTTGTAGAGCATTGTGTTTCTATCCATGATGTCCTACATCCCTGAAGATGCCTCCCACAGTGGAAGCGAAACGTCGGATTCTTCATCTACATTGACGCGGTCACCACCGGAAGACCTAAATCTTCTTGTTACTAATTTTGTCATGAAAATTTAAAAAATAATTTTGTTTAAAAAAACGATGGTGGAGCTCTTGGCAAGCCTTGAGAACCAACTTAATTAATCCCTGGGCAAACTTTGATTTTAAATAACATGGTTCCTTCGGCTTTGATCTTAGGAACTAACTTGAACGCCCGCATTTAGCAAAAACTAGCTTCTCTCCTTTAATAATAATGACTATTGTTTAAGGGTGTGCTGTTACTAAGAGACAAGATGCCGCCACCAATAGCGAATTTATTTTTAGTAAAAATAGGTGATGTAGAAGATGGTATGGCGAGGGTCGGACCTGGGATTGGTGTTAGAAATCCGTATAAGAGATCCCTAATTACGATAAAAGATGTTTTGCGAAACCTAGATATTAAAAATAGGTTTTTATGCTTCTGGGGTACTGAATGAAACGGAACCGGTCCGAAGTCGATACGAGCACTGAAAGAACTCAAAATGATGGATTCTGGTTCGAAATCTAGCGCGGAAGTCCGTATGCCGGACGGATCTTCTATGACACGCGTGCCTCCGTGGGCAGCAATTTATTTTGTTCTAACGTTTCCGGTTTATTCTTAATAAATTGGGCACTAGCGTTACGATTCGTTACTCAAATTTACTCGGTTTTAATTCTTTAAAGGAAATACGCATATTTAATCCCATTGGTTATACGAAACTATGCTCATTCTTCCATGATTAGCAGTGAACCAATTAAATTATAATACTTGCACCAATTTAAAGCTTAGATATTGCTAAAACTTAAAATGTTTTAAGCATTTCATTTAGAAAATCCGTAAAACATTATCCGGGAACGTGAGCAAGAAATAGATTTCTCCTCGCTGAAACAAAAATTTCATAGAAAATTCGTCCCCACGCCATAATTATTCATAGTTTTACGTTACTTCTAAGTTTTTCACGTTTTATCTTCATTTTTAATGGGGCAGAATTAAAAAAAAAATAATTAAACAGCCTTCTTAAATTTCTTTTATTTTTTTTTTTATCTATAAATCAATTTTAAAAGTTATAAATCTCAGCGGCAAAATATCACATAGTACACGAGGCGCATTCCATCCCTAATATGGGATAATAAGCAATATAAATACAAGTAAAAATAAGTTTTAATTTATCTGCGCTAATACAGGGTTTAAATGATTTAAAGAGCGGCTTAAGAACGGAAGTTATTAAAAAAGCTCAATGAGCTAAAGAAATTAAATAAAAAAAATAAATGAATTTAATTTAAGAAATGAGCTAAATTAAATTCTAAGCTAATTGAGCTATAGAATTTAATACAAGCTTAAATTAAATATCAAATTTATAATAATATTTAAATAAAAATATTAAAAAGTATATAATGAATATTATATATATATATATATATATATATATATATATAATATATATAATATATATATATATATATATAATTAAAAAACTACTACTTAAGAAATTATAGGTTATACAGACAAGCAGAGATGATATTGACAAGAGACAAGACAACGACTGAAAAGAAATGATCATCGCTAGAACATCTAGCGAGAGATGGTCGGATGGTCGAAGATACTCATATCTTGGTAGCAGAGGAATTTAAAAATAAAAAGAGACAGACTATCAGCAGAATGGGACCAAGGGATGAGGATATGCTGTGGAGGAGTTACTTGGCGAAGAGTCGCTCAGGGTAGGCTGGAGTGGAAACTAATCAGATCCGTTTACACTGACGTTTGGTGAAGTAAATAAAAACTATTATCTAGTATAAAATATTCCAATTAAAATACTGTAACGATAATAATAGATAAGTACTATAAGTATAAATACTATAAAATAATTATAATAGAGAGTATTATAATAGTTAATGTTAGAAAAGTTAAAACAATAGAAAAGTGTTATAAAATTAATTTATTCATGTTTAAATTTAAACAGTTATTAATTTAAAATATAGAATTATCTTTTATAATTAAAAAAAGTCAGGTACGGGATACTGGGATCTTTTCCTCATCAAAACGGATTCGCTACGGTCATCCTCTCAGCTTCGGACTCGCTTCGCTCGTCTTCAGATAGTAAATGCGTCCGTATCATTTTCAGCGGTTTCATCATACAGCACTGACCACGATCAATGCAGCTTACTTTTTATGATTCAACAAAATTTATGGATATACTTGTCGTATAGAAACAAAAATTAGTGTACTTATTTGATTAGGTAATGGTATACACTTGTACCAAATTCCAACTCAATTGGACCATTTTCCAATTTTTTACAAGTTTTAAAAAATCTTCAATGACAAATGACAAACCTACAAGTCATATGGTAAAAATTGAACTAATGCTGTAAATGAGATAAAACTTGACACATACGTTAGTCTTATACATGGCCACATGCGTGTTAAATCTCATTCGATGGAATAGTTTTTTCGAGTCATCTCGAATTTTCACCGAGTGTAATATTCTTATAAAAAACCCTAAAAGATGCAAAATATAATTATGTAAATCAAAAATTATTTAAATACTTATATAACTTTTTTCTTAGCAATTATGCCATGCTTGTACATCTATTATACTTATTTTAATCCAAATATAATTATGTAAATCAAAAATTATTTAAATACTTATATAACTCTTTTTTCCAATTATGCCATACTTGTACTTCTATTATACTTTTTAAAGCCAAAATATAATTATGTAAATCAAAAATTATTTAAATACTTATATAACTCTTTTTTTCCAATTATGCCATACTTTTACTTCTATTATACTATTTAAAGCCAAAATATAATTATGTAAATCAAAAATTATTTAAATACTTATATAACTCTTTTTTTCCAATTATGCCATACTTGTACTTCTATTATACTTATTTAAATCCAAAATATAATTATGTAAATCAAAAATTATTTAAATACTTATATAACTCTTTTTTCCAATTATGCCATACTTGTACTTCTATTATACTTATATAAATCCAAAATATAATTATGTAAATCAAAAATTATTTAAATACTTATATAACTCTTTTTTCCAATTATGGCATGCTTTTACTTCCATTTTACTTATTTAAATCCAAAATAATCTCAGCTTTACTTATAAAAGTTCAAGTAATTTTTTTAAAGGCTCTATAAAGTCTAGACTCTGACTAAATTGAAAAGAAGGTTTTCTCAAATAAGGGGTTTTTAGAAGAGCTCTATAATTAGAAAGAAAGGCTTCATGCCAGACGGGTTTCTTCATCAAATCTAAATTTAAAAGTTTAAAATTTCACGTTTAAAGATTTATGTTTTATTTTCATAAGTTAGTTACATTTAATAATTTTAAGTCCTATACGGCAAGTTTCAATTATTTTTATACATTCACTTTATTTAGTGTATATTTTTATTTTATTTTGATTTACCTTCTCTTGGTTTGATTCTACTTTTTATTTCCTGCTTCTGTATTTATACAATATAATTGTGCGAGAAACAATAAAAACCAAGAAGTATAAGAAATTGTGTCAACTATTCATGTTTTGCAAAACTCGGTAGTATCAAAATGATATACTATATTTATATAAGAAAATTATTGATTTAACCATGGAGGTATTTTTACTTGAGGGGCCCTATTGGTTGAATTTTGAAACTTCAAAAAAATAACCTGACTTCAATATAATCAAATAAACAGAAAAAAAATTACAGTAACATATATTTAAGAACGTTTAATATACATATTAAAACACAGATAAAGTTTGGGAAGCTAAAAACAGTTGATTTATTATAACCTTAACTCACTCTTAAGAGAGGTTTCAATGACGTTACACCGAGCCCTTTTAAGAGAGGGTTGTCCTATAGGGTAAGCAGATCCCTTGAAAGCCCTGAAAAGATGTTTCAGGCGTCTCAATGTATTATGATATGCCATGCCCCCTCTAGTATATATCTCTATGATTTTAACCCTTTGTATTATACAATGATGTGAAGATGTGTATAAATGTGACATTATCTACATTGACATATAAAACTTTAATCTTGTTAAAGTTTAAAGTGAACTGTGTAAACCCTGAGCCGCTTCAGGGGACGAGAACGTTTAGACGTCAGTTCCATGATGATCCGGTGTTTCGAACCCCAGGTTACGCTCTCAGTTTATGTAAGGTTATTGTTCAAATAAATTATCACTAACTTTAAATTTGTCTTACAGCGTTAAAGCTCCCTGGTTCTTACCCAACTTAACATCCACAATGATCTCAAAATTCCGTTCGTCAAAGACATTGATTCCTCATACAGTTTCTTTCATTCGGAATTAGATTCCCATCCTAATCCTCTTGTCCAAATCCTTCATTCCAGAACCATTTCTTCCAATCCTCCATGACGTCTTCGACGACAGTGACCGCGTGATCTTCTGTTATAATCAATAATAATTTTAAGGTAAAATCGCCAAACATTTCATACAATTTAACTAATTTCTATTCCACTAATAGAGCTTAAGCCAAATTTTTAAATTAATAGGAAAATATTAAAATTTTCCTTACCTCACCAAAGAGTATTACCACTGGGTTATTCCTCCTCTCAAAGTCAATAATAATTTTAACGTAAAATTGCCAATCATTTCATACAATTCAACTATTCAAAATTCAACTAATTTCTATTCCACTAATAGAGTTCAAGCTAAATTTTTAAATTAATAGGAAAATATTAACATTTTCCTTACCTCACCAAGGAGTATTACCACTGGGTTATTTCTCCTCTCAAAGTCACTTAAATCAATATGACCACCATGTCAATTACATCTATTGTAGACAATAATCAATAAAACGTTAAAAAGTAACTTAGAGCGTAACGATTGCCACCTACCAGTTAAGGTGATTCCCGCAGGGGTTGTCCCTAATGAGGCTCTAAACGGGCATTATTTTTATTACCATTTTGCAACCCTAAAAATGAATAATATCATCATTCATCAGAGGTATTAGTTTTAGGCGTTTTTTAAGGCTTGCTGGTTCTTATAATGATCTTTGTGTGTTTAGCAAATTTCTAAAGGGAAAAATAAGCTTATTAGTAGTGGTTTTTTAAAGGACTCACTGATGAAAGAATAACGTATAAAATAAAATAAATATATAAATATATAATATATATATATATATATATATATAAATATATTATATATATATATATATATATATATATATATATATATATATATATAATATATATATATATATATATATAATATATATATATATATATATATATATATATATATATATATATATATATATAATATATATATATATATATATATATATATATATATATATATATATATTATATATATATATATATATATATATATATATATATATATATATATATATATAATATATATATATATACTCTCTGCTTCCGTCATCCGTACACCAAAAGCCTCAATATTCTGATGATAATTAGCTATTAGTCATACTGTAAGCTTAGTACATCGCGATCATTGTATCCTTGTCAATACCAGTAAATAATTCTGGTGCAGTGGTTCGCAAGACTGGCGAATTATCTTTGAATTGAATCGCGCGATTTTTAACCCTTCTGATGCGTATATAAGTGTTAAAAATTATCTTAAAAATTGCCCTGACCTGGCTCTCGACATTAAACCTGACCTTAAATAAAATATTTATTTCTTCTTTAAACATTTTCTTACTAACAATGAATCGAAACACACATAGTGCAACTGAAAAAGTGCACTTTAGATCTTAAATATTGAAAATACAACAATAAATTATAAAAAAAAAAATAAAATAAAAAATGAAATAAACGTTTTACTAGAAACATAAAGTAAATCATTATTGATGGACATATTAACTTCAGCTTTTTAAAAATTTGACCATAAGAAGTGTTTACATAGCTTAAGTGTTTACATTATAATATGTATACAATAAACAACGCATATTTACCAATTATTTAACGTACCTGAAATTTATATTTATTTAATAATTAATAATTTAATCAAAGATAATCTTAAGAGATTTGTTTACTTATCATAAGTGTTTACAATGTATTTAACTGTTGTTTTTATTTTATATTTAAGAAGTTAAAAATTATTTAATACAGTAAAATGTAAATGATTAAAAAGCAAATTAAGGAACTAATTTCTAAATAACTAATTTTAGATTAATTTTATTAGAGAATATTAATATGTTAAAAAGGACTGTTTAAACTTGTATCATTTAAAGATATTTTTTGACATATAAGTTTAATTTTTGAAAATAATGTCATTTATTCACCAAAATCGTGCATAAATTGTTAAATCTTGATAAATAGGATTTTTAAGTGTTTACAACTTTTGTTTACAAGTGATTAAATTATTTGCTGGGGGTCATTCATTAAATTTTTAATGGAATTATAGTAGCCCCATTCGTTTTAAATTAATCAAATTTGTATATTTTAAATCTTATATTATTTATCATTTGATAATAACGAGTTCTGCGAAACATGAATAGTTGACACAATATAATTGTGCGAAAGACACCTAGGAAATGCAACAAGCTAAATGCAATTCTACATTTAGGAACTGTTCGATCATTCGACATTCGTCATCATTAATGTCTCGACATATAATGTCATGTCCCACTCTGTTTTGTTACTTTAACCTTGTGTGTAATATTTGATTATGTCAACTATTCATGTTTTCCAAAACTCAGTAGTAAAAAATAATTTATGTTTTGCTTGCCATGCATGATGGCGGTAAGAGAGCACCGCTCTCTTGCCTTATATTTTTTGGAATCCATTAAATATCAGAGTGAGTTCAGGCTCAGTCGGCGCCCTGATGAGTTAGACGTAACGAAACAGAGTGGGACATGACATTATGTCGAGCCATTAATGATGACGAATGTCGAATGATGGAACAGTTCCCGGATGTAGCATTGTATTTTGCTTGTTACATTTCCTAGGTGTCTCTTGTACAATTATATTGTGTCCTATATTATTGCTTATCATGGCTTTACCTAGATACGTCTTATCACAAATTCAAACTTGCTTGGCTCAGCTTCAGAATGTAATAATTATTCAAAGCTTAAGGGGATATTTCTTTGGTCTCGCAACACCCGACCTTGGTGGTAAATTTGACCCCTAAGTGCGTTCTGCCTGGGGACATCCGATACGAATCGGCAGAATTGCAGATCCTTGTTCAGGAAGGTATTTACGAAAAATTAAGACCGGTTCTAGCCATTACACTTTTATTAACAAACACCCCTGGGCTCTTGGTCTATTATATGTATTGTTATTTTTTCGATAGAACGTTATAATTTTAACATTTTGTAAACAAACTTTTTTATATAATTTGAAGTGTCGCATCAAGAGGGTGTTTCTATAACTTATTTGTTTTTGCTACGTCTTGTTTCGACATATGACGTGGTGAAACAAGACGAGGCGTGTTTGACCTCGTCATGTTTCGCATCGTCTTGTTTCTCCATAAGACGTGGTGAACAAGACGAGGCGTGTTTGACCTCGTCATGTTTATCGTTTTGTTTCTCCATAAGACGTGGAAACAAGACGAGGCGTGTTTGACCTCATCATGTTTTCGCAGTCTTGTTTCATATAAGACGTGGTGAAACAAGACGAGGCGTGTTTGACCTCGTCATGTTTCGCATCGTCTTGTTTCTCCATAAGACGTGGTGAAACAAGACGAGGCGTGTTTGACCTCCTCATGTTTTCGCATCGTCTTGTTTTCGACATAGACTTTGAACAAGACAGGCGTGTTTGACCTCGTCTGTTTTTCGTCTTGTTTCTCCATAAGACGTGGTGAAACAAGACGAGGGCGTGTTTGACCTCATCATGTTTTCGCATCGTCTTGTTTTCGACATAAGACGTGGTGAAACAAGACGAGGCGTGTTTGACCTCGTCATGTTTCGCATCGTCTTGTTTCTCCATAAGACGTGGTGAACAAGACGAGGCGTGTTTGACCTCGTCATGTTTCGCATCATCTTGTTTCTCCATAAGACGTGGTGAACAAGACGAGGCGTGGTTTGACCTCGTCATGTTTCGCATCGTCTTGTTTCTCCATATGACGTGGTGAAACAAGACGAGGCGTGTTTGACCTCGTCATGTTTCGCATCATCTTGTTTCTCCATAAGACGTGGTGAAACAAGACGAGGCGTGTTTGACCTCTTCATGTTTCGCATCGTCTTGTTTCTCCATATGACGTGGTGAAACAAGACGAGGCGTGGACCTCGTCATGTTTTGCTTCGTTTTGTCTATTTTCTCACAATAGTCTAGTTGACACAATGTCTCTCGCACAAGTTACAATGTTATTGATTTTATTATTTTAACAGATAAGATAACATTATACTAGAAACATATTTCTTAAAATAGCTTTCTGATCTTCTGTAGTTCTACCCCTCTCAATTCAATATGTATATTATTGAATGACATATAAATAAAAGTAAAAATTTAATCGCATGCCCGCAGTTAGATATACTTTGCAATACTGGCTACATGCCTGCACTTAGATTTCTGAAATTAGTCGTTTTGAGCTTAGTCAATATTTCGATGGGTAATGGAGTATTTTAAATATTATACAGAATTTATCTTTTTACGTTATATATTATGTTATGTGATGTTTTGTGGTAAACCAAGGGATTTATATTTTAACTCACAAGGCAAAGCCGAGTAATTTATGACAATTAACTCCTGAGGCAAAGTCGAAAAATTTATGACAATTGACTCCCAAGGCAAAGCCGAGTAATTTATGACAATTGACCCCCTATGCAAAGCCGAGTAATTGATGACAATTTACTCCCAATGCAAAGCCGAGTAATTGATGACAATTAACTCCCGAGGCAAAGCCGAGTAATTTATGACATTAACTCCCGAGGCAAAGCCGAGTTATTTATGACAATTGACTCCCTATGCAAAGCCGAGTAATTGATGACAATTAACTCCCGAGGGAAAGCCGAGTAATTTATGACATTAATTACCGAGGAAAAGGTGAGGATGTAATTATTGCAAAGGAATAATAACATTACATTGCAGACATAGACGTAATTTCTATAAGTAATTAGTACGTAATTTGACTTATAAAATATTATAAGTCAAAATTTCTAACGACAAATGCAAAACCATAATGAACCGAATTTATTTTCAGATCTTTGAGGTTAGAATATTTTCAAGTAAAGTAGCTTTAGGCAAAGTGTTCAACGATCCCAACAGATGACCTCATTGAAACCAATTTTCGATTATGCGGTCTAAAGGATTAAACTGCGAGATAGGGGTGAAATGTGGGATGGCGTGGGATTAGCTTCTATCCCACCATGTAATATTACATCTATTTTAGCCTTAACTTAGTCAAATTTGTTTAGGAAAAGTTTTCCCAACCTTTCATTTTACTTAAAATAGCGACACCTTCTCTTAACTTTGAAGCTAAAGAGCTAAGAGCTCCTATCTATACCCGCTTGGACTCACAGAGAGAGTATTATGTCAAAATAGTGTCGCCACCATTTTACAAAGAAATAGATGGAGAAGGGACAACGTTGTCCTATTCTGAGTTTAAAAGTATTGGAGAAGGTTATAAAAGTTGTGCATTTCACGCTTAATGTCAAAATATTTAATCTCAGTATTTTTTTAAGGATTCATTACTGATCAAAAGCAAAGTATAGAGGTACAATCAACCACTATACAATAATAAAGAATTAAAAATTTGGTCCGATAAGTTTATTATGACCAAATTAATTAATAAATAGTTACTAGAATAGTTAATTTTTATTAACATTTATCATTACAACATTTATCATAATTATAAAACCAATATCCCTACTGACGTTGAATATACTTTATCATTAGGTCCTAAATTTTGTTTCATAGATAACTTCAAAAATAATTTATTTGACATTATTAAAGATTCTGAACAGATCATTCTAGATTCTACAAAGTCAATTGACACTCGGAATACCCTTCGGGGAAAAGTAACTGATATTTTAACTAATGCAATGAATCATAACAAAGTTTTTAATGAATCCCCTCATGATATTTTCCTGAAAAAATCTTTTAAAAATACTACAAAATTTTTGAAAGAAAACCAAAATTTACTTGTTCTGAATGCTGATAAAGGTAATGTCACTGTTATAATTGATAAAATAGATTATGAGAAATTAGTTGATGGTATGATTGAGGATTCATATGTACATGAGAAAGTCCCCTACTTTAAAACCAAACCTATCCAAAGAGATCCAACATCAGGCCTCCAAAGAAAATCAAATGCTTTGGTCAAAAAAATGTACAAAGACGAATTGATTGATTACCCAACCAAGAAAAATTTAACCTCTTATACGTCCCTCCCCCAAAAATATACTTCCTTGTTAAAATTCACAAAAATCTAGTCAAACTCAGACCAATAGTTTCTTGTATTGGTTCACCAGTTTATAATCTGTTAAAATTTTTAGTTGAACTGATTTCACCTTTACGTGATACAACTAATTATAATCTAAAAAATTCCTTTCAACTTGTAAATATCTTAAAGGATCCTAATTTAATACTTAGTCATGATGATGTTTTGATTTCACTTGATGTTGAATCTTTATTTATCTCTATACCGATAGATTTAGCAAAAAGTTTAATATACCCTATTTGGGAAAAAATAAAAGATTCATTTCCAATCTCTCAAGAAAGTTTTAATAAAATGATAGACTCATGTCTTGATAACTCCTATTTTTCACTCCGTGGTATTTTATACAATCAGAAATCAGGGCTACCGATGGGTGATCCCCTTTCACCTATCATTGCTGACTTGGTCCTTGATCATATTTTTAATCTCATAGTTCCTACATTTTCCTCAAATATCAAACTAGTAAAAAATACATGGATGATAATCTATTTATTTAAAAATAAAAACTATGTTGATAAATTATTAATAGAGTTCAATAAATTTCACCCCAACTTAAAATTTACTATCGAGTTTGAAAACAACAATAGCCTTCCCTTCTTAGACATACTAATTACCAAAGGACCTACATTTTTCACTCCGTGGTATTTTCAGGGCTATATAATCAGGGTGGTATAATCAGAAATCAGGGCTACCGATGGGTGATCCCCTTTCACCTATCATTGCTGACTTTCACCTAAAGATGTTGAGCTTGGCTCAATGAAACGTTGTGAAGATTATTATATGTAAAGGTTATTAAATAAATTAATATTATTCATAAAGGACTGCAGTCTTCAAGAAATTTAAATTTTATACATTTACCATAATTGTCTACAGTTCCTTAATTTGTTGGAGCACTTTGCATGATATAAATTGGGTAGAAAACTCTTACATATATATATATAATATATTATATATAATATATATTATATTATATATATATATATATATATACACACATATATATAATATATATATATATATATATATATATATATATATATATATATATATATATATATATATATATATACATATATATAAAACTTTTTTCGGACATATATTTTTGTTATCAGGAAGCCAATAGGAACCGATTCCACCCACTCCCACCCTCAACTTTCGTCATCCGAACAACCTCATAAGCGTCATTTTCATTATGAAAATTCGCTAAAAACGTGATTTGTTTACATTATGTCAATAATTGACATTATGTTTTGTTTGACATATGTATGTCAATCAATGAAACTGGAACGCATACTGATAATCTAAAGGACTTATTTTTGTGAAATATTTTTAGTAGAAAAAGCATCAGCCAAATCTACACACTATGTAAAATTTTTTTACATAGTGTTACATTTTTAAAATTTTTGTTGGCTCATTATTGTGGGTTGACGTCACACATATTTCATAATCAATAGGGTTCGGGAACATTAGCAAGGGTGATTTTTGTACCAAGTTTTATTCCGATCCGAGAAAGCTTTCAAAAGTACTGTGTCGTATAGAAACGTCTAGGACGAAAATCTCTACAAAGAATAAAATTCTGGCGCGGTGGTCCGCATGTCGGGCATATTCCTTTTGGGATGCGTGTTTCCGTGTTTAACCACAATCCTGGTTGAAATGATAATTTTTATAGTTTTTTACGTTATATAAGTTTACAACTACTAAACAAATAATTTCGGCGCGGTGGTCCGCTGTCGGGAGAATTTTATTTAGAATGCGTGTTTTTCTACCCATTTCTTGCTTAAGGTTCCGGTTCATGCTGTAGAACCTAAGCAGTAACTCAATTGTCAACCACTGTTCGTAACTCATTTAGTCTGTATTTTTCAAAAGAAATGCGCATAATTATCCAGTTGGTTATACAAAACTATGCCTCTAAAATTAGAACTACGCACTATTATATGCACTAGTTTAAACCTTAGTTACTTATCTTTAAGCTTCGTCAAATATCTTTGAAGGTTTTAGCGCATTTCCTTTGAATATATAAATACTTAAATATTTATTTGTTTATATATCTATATACATATATATATATATATTATATATATATCTATTCCACTAATAGAGCTCAAACCAAATTTTTAAATTAATAGGAAAATAATAAAATTTTCCTTACCTCACCAAAGAGTATTACCACTGGGTTATTCCTCCTCTCAAAGTCAATAATAATTTTAACGTAAAATTGCCAATCATTTCATACAATTCAACTATTCAAAATTCAACTAATTTCTATTCCACTAATAGAGTTCAAGCTAAATTTTTAAATTAATAGGAAAATATTAACATTTTCCTTACCTCACCAAGGAGTATTACCACTGGGCTATTTCTCCTCTCAAAGTCACTTAAATCAATATGACCACTATGTCAATTACATCTATTGTAGACAATAATCAATAAAACGTTAAAAAGTAACTTAGAGCGTAACGATTGCCACCTACCAGTTGAGGTGATTCCCGCAGGGGTTGTCCCTGATGAGCCACAAGGCTCTAAACGGGCATTATTTTTATTACCATTTTGCAACCCTAAAAATGAATAATATCATCATTCATCAGAGGTATTAGTTTTAGGCGTTTTTTAAGGTTTGCTGGTTCTTATAATGATCTGTGTGTGTTTAGCAAATTTCTAAAGGGAAAAATAAGCTTATTAGTAGTGGTTTTTTAAGGGACTCACTGATGCAAATAACGTATATATATATATAATATATATATATATATATATATATATATATATATATATATTCTGGATTCGTAAGTCCCCCTAATTTTTTCTTCGAAAATTCGCTAAAAGACCTAAAACACTAAAACAGATAATTTCTAATGGAAACACGATACTTTTTCATCTTTACACTATCTATATATAAAATGTAATGTATCAATACTTTTTCTATAAACCGAAGGTATAAATAATGAAAACTGAAAAATTTTTTCACGTATTTGTAATTTTACCGAAGGTTTAGGATTAGAGGGAGGGAGGATTCCTTATTAGAACGCCACTTTTAGCCTTTTTTTTAAAGTCATATTAACAAGTAATTAATCTAATAGTGGCTGTTAGGGTATCGAAATTTTAAAAATAGAATGAAAACTAGTGATGTCTGCCGTGGTAATAAATCGAAAAAAAATTTAACTATTGATAAATTTTGAAATAATACTTTTTTAAAGGTTATCAAAGATAAAATATAATTTATCTTACATTTCTTTTATGTAGAAGTTCCAAAAAACATTTCAACATAAAATTTGAATACTGTATAAAAAAACTATTCGCCCTGACCTATGAGACAGTTTTTCAAGGTAGACGGTACGTTATTAGTCCTTTCTACCCCCCACCAGCCTCGTAACCCACTTCCTAACGGATCAATACAGCACGCATCTACCACCCCTTATTCCTATGACCTCAACACTACAAACAAAACTATATATGTCAAACAATAAAATTAAAACTGTACTTTATAAGAAAATAATTTAAATACAAGGAACTTAGAATAAAATGCAATTTTAAAGTGTAGTAATAATAATAATAACATTTTTAAGTAAACTGTGTGATTTAAATATAAATACATAAGAGTTTTTCAAATATTTAAAATATAAATAAATTAGCATCAGAACCCTTTATATATGCCAATCTATGGTTTTAAAAATTATACAAAAATGTATGGTGATAGTAAAAAATTTATGGCGAAAACTTAAAGAAATATAATTTAAAACTTTATTCAAAATTATTTTGAATAAAATAAGGTTAGTAAAGCGTCTAGCTTATACTTGTCAATTTTAATCGTCTGGTTGCACTTCATCAATTATTTTTTAAGTTTAATTATTTTAATTTTTAACTACACATGTCATACAATAATTTGAAAAGTTATTTCTATCTCTTGAGATTAATACGTTATTATAATGCGATCTATATTGTATTAAATTGGCAACAGTTAATAAATATTTAACAGTAAAATTATTACTTAATTACTTTTTACTTTGTCTCATTTATACAGTAGGTATATAGGAAAAGTGTTGTGTTTGCAAAAAAAATCCGAAACCAGGATAAAAACAGAAATATGCGTTTCAGGAGTTTTTAAGGCCTCCTGAGTGGTTTTAGCAAAGTTGTATGTCTGTGTGTGTGTCTTATCATCAAAGCGCCCTGTGTATTTATGCTTAAGAGTTGAAGTTTTGTACAAAAATCACTCTACCGCTGTAGTTGTGCTATTCGGAAAATATTTTTTATGACGTCATTAACGCAATAATGACTCAACAAAAATTTCGAAAAATCATAAAATTTCCGTATTTTGATGCGATCTGATCCGAAATGAAGAAATGAGGCTCGCATTTAGCCATGTATAAGACTAACATATGTGCCAAGGTTAATCATATTATCAGCATTAGTTCTATGTTTATCGAATGATTTGTATACGTTTTTTAAAACATTGTAAAAAATAGGATAAGTGGAAATTTGGTACAAGTGTACCCCTTGACGTTATAAATAAATGTTTTGAGTTTCGTTATAATACAACAAGTCTATCTATGATTTTTGGTGGATCATAAAAGTTAAGAAGTATCGAGCGTGTTCAGTGCCTGGATAAATGACCACTGGGAATGAAACGAATATATTTACTATCTGAGGACGAGCGAAGTGAGTTCGAAGACGTGTTGTTGTATAAATTTAACGACTTGTACTTCTGAGGAAGAGCGAAGCGAGTCCGAAGCTAGGAGGATGAGCGTAGCGAACCTGATATAATAAAGAAAAGTTCCAAGGTACCCGTACCCGATTTTGTTTATTGAATTTTAGTAATGCGATCGTAGAATTAGTTATTATACTAAGCTGAAATGATCTATGATTAAATATCTTAATAGAGTTTCAGTAAATTATTAACGAAGTTAAAGATATAATTTGTCAATGTCATATATTCATTTGTCAATGAATTTAATAAGTCATAAATGAGAAGTGTACAAAAATTGTGTATACAAAGCGGAAGTAATACTAAGCTATTTTTAATCAAGAATATTAATAAATATAAAGGCAAACTATATATGATTATTGGTGATGAAAGTTATTAACAGGAACTCAGGTCTTAAATGTAAAAGGATTGACTTGTAAAATAATTCTGGCGTGGTGTCAGGCGAATTTCATTTAGAATACGTGTTTCCGAGATTAACAACCTATTTCTTGCTTAAGGTTCCGGTTTATGCTTTAGAACCTAAGCAGTTACTCAATTGTCAAGCGCTGCTCGACAATTGTCAGTATTTGGACAACTGTATTTTTGACAACTCATTTTATCTGTATTTTTCAAACGAAAAACAAATTTAAAGATCATAATTTCTGGAGCACTCAGTACAAACGTACAATATTTTTAATAACATTATATAACAGTACAAGAATAACAAATTATTGACTATAAAAATATACGACACAATAAAATATTATGTTTAAAGATTCTGATGTGAGATTTTATGAGGGTATAAATATGAGAATTTTATGATTAGGTTATTTCAGTTTATGATCGGACAAATTACTCTATATAATATATTGCTAAACATCATATAATATTTGTTAGGACCTTCTCCTAATAATGTAGGGCGAGAATTGGGCTTGAGGGTCTCTATGAAGATATAAAATGAAAATATTTATTTTTACTTTTGTTTGTTTATAAAAGTATTGTGAAAGTATTGTGCTTGCGACAAAATCCGAAACCGGGTTTTCACCAGAATTATCCGTTTCAGGTGTTTTAAGGTCTCCCAAGTGTTTTTTTACAAAGTTGTCTGTGTATGTGTGTACACACACACATATACAGACAACTTTGGGAAAAAACATTTGGGAGGCCTTAAAATACCTAAAATGTACGTCTGTTATCATCGTAGCTCCCAGTGTATTTATGTTAAATAGTTGAAAATTTAAACGAAAATCACTCTATAGGTGTAGTTGTGCTATCCAGAAAATATTTTTTTTTATGACGTCATTAACCCCTTATGATGACTAAGCAAAATTTCAAAAAATCATAAAACGCGGAAAACTGTTACGATTGGATTGAGAGTTGCCACGCGCGTAGTCATGTATAGGACCAACATATGTATTAAGTGTCATCTATTATCAGCATTAGTTTATGAAGATTTAGGTTTTCCGGTGGTGACCGCGTCATTGTAGTTGAAGAATCCGACGTTTCGCTTCCACTGTAGGAGGCATCTTCAAGGATGCATGACATCATAGAATGCTCTACAAACCTGAGTTCAGTTTTGTAGAGCATTGAGTTTCTATCCATGATGTCTTACAACCCTGAAAATGCCTCCCACAGTGGAAGCGAAACGTCGGATTCTTCATCATCATTGTCGCGGTCACCACCGGAAGACCTAAATCTTCATAACAATAACCTCGGAAGCTTACGCAGTTTATCAGCATTAGTTTAATTGTTAGCAAATGACATGTGTACATTTATTCAATTAATAATCCACAATTCTACAATATCCATAATATCCAGACTGAATGGGGTAAATCAATTGATACAACACTCACCTTTCAACTAAATGTTAAGTCAGAGGTAAGAATAATACTTACAGCAATAATAAGCACAGTTATAAGCACAGCCTAAACGTTTAAAAGAAGGGTTATTCAACTTTACTTTCAAATCTTAAATCAATTAACTCAATCTCATAAATACCGTGGGTTTAATACCTAGATAGTCAAAGGGATTGTTTAAAATCTTTTCCGAAAAATCCATTTTACGGTAAACCGTAGATAAAGATTAAAATACATCTGTCTAAAAACAAAAATTTTAGGTAGGAGGACAATCGATTAGGTTTTAAATTACAGATGTTTATCCAGCCGAATTCATCTCCTCATTTATGGTTTTGTAAGGTTCGTAGGCGTATTGGGTCTGATGTAGTTCCGAATGGTTTCAAGTTTTCTTTTTCTCACTTAATAAAGTTAATAAGCATTTGAATTTTATTATTTCTTAAGGATTTTGAATAAAGGCGATGACGCACAAAGTTGATTTGCCATACAAAAAAGTGACCCCATCAATAACCAAAATATAGAGAGAATTCAACACGAAACACACGTCAAAAACCAACTGCACATGCTTGGTACAAACTGCGCATGCTTACAATTCTTATAGCAGCGTAGGTTTTTAAATTTTAGAGGCAAACTAATCTCTCAATGGTTTCTTATTGTTCATTGCTTGAGAAGGTTATAACTAAACACGCTTAAATTATCACTCATTGAAGTGGCAAAGTATAATCAAAGCTTTAAATTGAATAAGCACAAATGACTTAACAAGCGCCACAAATGTAACAATCACGAGAAGCACAGAAGAAAGTTTAGAAGCAAACTCGACAACCTTGCTACATAACCTGCGTTTGGCACATTTTTTTCATTATAACCAAGGAGAAAGTAAGTTTGCTCCTATTTCTCTATCTCATACAACTTCCATGGGGTCAGAAATGTTCTTTAATGTGTCATCCCCTTTATTCAAGATCCTTGTTATTTCTTGAGTCTTTTAAGTGCAGTACAAGTCAAATGAATCATTCTTGGGTTTAAGAAGAAGAGAAAGTTTTCCCTGTCTTATTCGCGCGAATTTAAAAGACGTAACTATAAGGTTACTATTTATGGCATTATGACTAATCAATGATATTTTGTGGTATAGACTCACCACGATGTTTAAAAAAAATCGGGTATGGGGTACCTCGGAACTTTTTCTCATCACAACGAATCGTTTCACTCATCCTACCTGCTTCGGACTCGCTTTGAATATATAGAATAATAGTATTGTATATAAATAGAATAGAATATACAATGCGCCAAATTTATACTAAATCATGTCTTCGGACTCGCTTCGCTCGTCCTCAGATAGTAAATGCATCCGTTTCATTCTCATTGGTCACCCATACAGCACTGACCACGCTCAATGATGCTTAATTTTTATGATCCAACAAAAATCATAGATATAATTGTCGTATTAAAACGAAACTTAGTGTACTTATTTATTAAGTAAAGGTATACACTTTATTGGATTATTTCCAGTACACAAGTCATTCGATAAAAATTGACCTTATGCTGATAATGAGATGAAATGTAGCACATATATGAGCACATTATTAGCAAATCATAATACTTAGCACATTATTTTTGCTAAGTCATTTTTGCGAGATAATGATGCCATAAAAAAAATATTTTCCGAATAGCACAACAGCGATAACTGATTTTTGTACAAAATTTCAACTTCGCGGTTTCGGGAAGTTTGATATTTTTGCAAACACAATACTTTTCCTATATACCTACTGTACAAATAAGGAAAAGTAAACAATTATGAATGTTATAAATTGGGTTGATACATCAACCCAATTATGACTACAGTCATAAATTTCACGCAAACAATAGGCTCCGTTATTTCCCCTTACATCTCAACCGATGTTCGATTCCCGGAAAGCGTTGAACAACTATTTCACGCCAGCTGTATAGTAAAAGACTTCTACACACTTCCATTGGCCCAATTAAGCTCAAACCAGGCTCTTTCATGCGTATCTTGCATATGAAAGATACGCCCTTTTTGCGTATCCACATGGCTCAAACGGTAACTTTTGTAGTCACTGTCTTGGGTAGTAAGCTAACCAAGGCATATATATATATATATATATATATATATATATATATAATATATATAAATATATATATATATATTATATATATATATATATATATATATATATATAATAGTGTTTCTGATGGGCCCTTCTGAAATAAACCCCCTTGAGCCTTTTTGTCCCAGTCCGCCACTGGATTTAACATCCAGGATTAGCCATTTGTCGTATTATAGACTATTATTATTATAAATGAATGATATAATTCTTTAACAAAATCGAATACAAATTTAAATCATTTTTTATATTTTTTCAAATTGTTTAAATTATTTGTTTCTTAATGATTTTCTTAAAAAAGTGGAAAACAGGTACACATACACTCAAATATCAAAGCACGTGTAAAATCTTTTAATTAAATTTTTACACCAAATTCTACCCGTCGATTTTAATTAAAAATAAAACAACTGAAATTCCATATCAAAATGATAAAAAAATAGAAAAAATCTCAAATCGCAATAATACACGTTCCAGTATTTAGCCTTATCAGAATTTCAAATAAATTAAAAATTTGCAATATCATGCAATTATATATCTCTTTTAATTAATAATGCTATTAATAATTTGTTAGCCGTTATATAATATGATTAATTTACATTTTTAAAATAATTAAAGCAAATTTAATTATAGTAAAGTAGTGTTTTTTTTTGACACACACATACAGACAGACAACTTTGCAATAATCACTCAGGAGGTCTTAAAAACGCCTGAATCGCATAATTCCGTTTTCATCCCGGTTTCGGATTTTTTTGCAAACACAATACTTTTCCTATATACCTACGGTATAAACGAGGAAAAGTAAAAAGTAATCTGGACGAGTGGGATTTATTCTCGACCCCAAAATCCCCTAATAATCATAGTAATTTGTTCCAAAGTATTAATTTAACTAAACCAACCGTTTTCGTGTTAATTAAAAACTTTTGTTTTAAGCAACAGAAAAAAGCAAAGTTAACAAAACCCTAAATTAAACTTGAAAAACATATTTTGGAGCATTTAATGCCTGAAACTCGTGTTTATGGAGTAAGGTAAAGTTTTCATAATTTTGGAGGGGATGTTATAGCGAGCTATTTATTATAAGGAGAGAGGATGTTTTCATTATAAATTAATAGAGTGAAAAACAAGTGATATTTTAATATTTCTTTTGATATGACATTGCTTTTTAATAAATATACAAAAACTTATTTTATTCAAGCTTTTGAGGAAGAATAGGCCCAAAATAATAAAAAAAACTAATTTTGCCGAGCTTTCGATATAATTTTTAACAAAAAACAGTTACATGGTTGCTAACAAATAGATGTTTGGACAACAACTAGAGTAACAGACAAATAATTCCGTTAAAAACAAAAAAGGTAACAGCGTTGTTGAGTTACATTAAGGTCTAAACAAAGATCTACAATTAAAAACTCCTTAGTAGGGGCAAGGCCCAACTAAGAGCTTTCGATATAAAAAATTATATCGAAAGCTCGGCAAAATTAGTTTTTTTTTTTATTATTTTGGACCTATTCCTCCTCAAAAGCTTGAATAATTTAAAATAGAGGTCCCTATAAAGTTTTATGTCTTCAACTTATTTTCCATTAAATACCCATAAATGTTTTAAAAACGTATCAGAGAGCCTAAATGAAGATTTCTGCTTCCTCAAAAAAGATTTACTACGTGCAAGCAGCGTATATAACTGGTGATCGTATTCTAGATGCATTTAATACCATTTGGTTCTTGCACCGTATTTGAAAGTCGATCGAATCAGATGACGTCATTACTTAACCCGCCAAAACATTCCGTCTTTTATTGTGATGGCTCACTTAAGTTATAAGGAATTTCTAAACAAGAAAGATATTTTATTAAATAGTGACTCCTTTGCATAGTTATAAAGTTATAGAAAAATATAATATTTGGAAAGTTATTTGGTCAAAAGCGGTAATATTTAAGTAAAAAAATATTTCGTCAAGAGGGTTATATTTTAAATACGATTGCATCTGAAGATACATACAGCGTATCGGGTGATGGATCTAGATCCCATGTCCCTAGTTCTAGCGTATCCGACTGAATTTCCTCCGCATGGTTCTTACAGTGAATTTAACTAGCGTACTTAATTCGATCCGCGGATTTAGTATGCTGTGTGAACGTACTAATTTATAGGTTTAAACTAGGTTTTACCCGGTGGTTAGGGTGTCACCCAGGGATAACTCAAATCTCAAGGAAGCCCAGGTTCAAATCATGCCACAGTAATATTTTTCCTTTAATTAGATCAAAAAGTTGTACATCTATCCCAAATTTCAAGTGTCTAACAATTATTGTTCTGACAATTTAAAATACATACGAACGCCAGAAACTAGAATGTCACCAAAAATATCTTCGAAATATAAAAATATGCTTGCACTCGCTTATGATGCTTATAGGTACATAACTGATTATTTTGACTGCCCAACATATCAATGTTGTTACAGTTCAAGTTTGAAACTTTTCCATTATGAAATATGAAATGTCATTATCAATAGGAAAAAGATTTCGGACTGACTCATACACTTGACTTGTGCATCAACACTTGAATCTGAACTCAGAACAAAAACTAAAAACACTTTGTATCTATTGAAACACAAGGTTTGATGAACCAAGATTAAACGAACAAAAGATCACTGCAATGTATTTATAATTATGGTGTAATATCTAAAGTTTAAAAAAGTGATCGATACAAAATAAATACTTAAAGTGATTGATTTTCGATCTCACGACGAGAGGAAATATTAATAATTCGATAATGAGCTTTCATTTTATTTACTAATAATATTGATTCGTAAATAATTATAAGATTTATTTTTTTTCTAATTTTATTTTACCTTCAAAAAGAAAACTTAGCTAAACTTACAATACTTAATTGTATTGCGGCATGAGTATAGTTTATCAAAGGAAAACAAAAAGGTTATTTGCAATTCAAAACTAATCTATAAGGTTGGTGACACTTGCCTTGAAATGAAAGGGGAAGACAACGTTTTTACTTATATGCACCCTTCATTATGAGTTGTTCAAGGTATTTATCACTAAATAATAATGTTTTATTCATAATTCAATAAATAATTTATCAATAAAATTCATTAAATAGTTAAAAATTGGATAAAATCGTCTTTTTTTAAAAGAGCCTTATAAAAGCATCCCTCTTTTGTTATCAATGTTATCAACAACCTGAGCTGTGCTCCCAGGCTCTTGGATAAAGAAGATAAAACTCTCTATTGCTATATAACAGAAAAATACTAATATAGAAGGAGCGTATGACCGTAAACACAATGTAATTCTACTGATAACACGAAAGCTGGTTGACTGGTGGTCTTAAGCAGGGATACCACCCTAAGAACAAAACATTTTTTAAATATGTGTCATAAATATCCATTAATGAAGAAAGATCGTAAAGAACAAATATAATAACTTAAAACACTTGCTGAGTATTTAATAAAACCGGTCTTAGAAGGCAAAAGGGTAGTGGAATACAAGAATCTACATTTAGTTGAGGAAGACTACTTTTAATATAATTTTAATTAAAAACGTTAAATTACAATTTAAAATGCTTAAAATATTGTAATGCACCGATATTTATATTAGTATTTTATGAATAAGCAATCAACAATTAATAAAAGAACATAATAATTCAGCAACCGGAAGTATTGCCAACTTTTTTTAGAATATTGTATGTTTAGGGTGGCAGCATTACTTAAGACCACCAGTGAACCGCCTTTCGTGTTATCAGTAGTGCTCCTTCTATATATATAGTATTATTCTAAGGCTCCAGCCAAGGATATTGGATAAAGAAGATAACACGCTAAGTCTATTGCCATATAACAAAGTGACCCCATCAAGAACATAATAATAGAGTTGTCAAAAACAAACTACACATGCCAAGTAAGAATAGCGCATGCTTAAAATCATTACATTAAGTGCGCAGGTTCTAAATTTAAAGGAAAACTCTGGATGATTTCCTATTGTTCTGTTTATTCAGACGGTTATAAACAAGTTGTTTGTCTGCATGGGTGTCTGTGTGTGTGTCACCTTAGCTCCCAGTATATTTATGATAGAGAGTTAAAACTTTGTACAAAAAATCAGTCTATAGGTGTAGTCCGAAAAATATTATTTTATGTCGTCATCAACACGCAATAATGACTCAGCAAAAACAAAAACCGCAGAAAAATATTGCGATCAGATTGAGATTTGGCAAGCACGTATAATACTAATATAAGTGTCAAGTTTCATCTCATTATCAGAGTTCCTTCAATTTTTTTTCGCTTCAATCGAGTTTTGCTCCTTTTTTGCCATAATGGAAAAGTAAGTTTACTCCTGTTTTGCTCCTACCTTATTCAACGTCTATGGGGTCAGAAAAGTTCCCTAATGCATCACTTCCCTGCTTAACAATCTATTTCTTAGTTAAATTTCCCGTTTATGCTTCACAGCCTAAGCAGTAGTATTACTACTTGTTGCTCAATTTTTTTAAATAAGCACAAATGACTTAACAAGCACCACAAATGTAAGAATCACGAGAAGCACAGTTAAAAGGTTAAAGTCTGCTCCTATTTTTCTATCTTATACAACTTCCATGGGTTCAGAGAAGTTCCTTAATGCGTCATTCCCTTTATTCAAGATCCTTTTATTACATCGAATTGAATCAACTTATAAATTTCTAACATCTTGATAGTAAATTACATTACAATCAAACAACCACAAATGACATTAACTCATTTTATATTTAAAAATTCACTACAGTTTTCTATTTTTAAGTCAGTCGTAATATTTGTGTATTGAATAATTTAATAAACGAAGTATTGGCAACGCGATTCTAATATATAATGGTGCGGTAGTTTTGTTTATTGTGATTTATTTTTAAATGACTAAATTTATCTTCGTTTTGTTTCTTATCTTACATAGCAGGATAAGAATTTTATTTGCAGTTCGTTAAGAATAACAATAGCTAAATAATTATTAGAAATGTAAATATTACTAATGCTACTACGATTTATCGATTTTACCCACAGTGTGGCATTGGATTCTTTTGGCGGAAGCAAAGGAAAAATTAAAAAAATAGAGTTTGTCTTTCCGAAATTGTTTTATTGAGAATAAAGCATCCAAAACGAACGGTCTACATCCAGAGCTGGTGATATGGGTCTTAGTTAAACTCATCTTACTTGCGCTATCGCTACATGGGGTAGGTCATAGATATACTATTACTAGAGGGGCCCTATAGGTGAAAATTTGAAACATCCAAAAAGTAACCTGACCACCTGCGATTATAAATGTAATGAAATAATCAGTACAATAACTTATATAGTAATACGTTAAATATACAAATCAAAACACAATCAATGTGCGGGAAACCGGAATAAATTTATTAATTATAACCATAACTCACTATTGAAGGAGGTTTCAATGAGGTTACACAGAGCCCCTGAGAGCCCCAAAAAGATATTTCAGGCCTCTCAATGTAGTGAGATAGGCAATGCCCCTCTAGTATATATCTCTATGCCTGGCGCCACATTTGAGTAAAAAAATGGTAGGCTTGCCAATACATTTTTGCCAACAAAAATTTCCCTAGTTCTAAACTTGGCAACACTGAATTGTCATTCTTTTGTTTAAAATAAAAATGATTTAGTGAAAATATATATTTACATCAAGGATTTTGAATAAAGGGGATGACGCACTAAGTCGATTTGCCATTCAAAAAAGTGACCCCATCGAAAACAAAAAAATAGTGAGAATTCAACACGAAACACACGTCAAAAACCAACTGCACATGCTTGGTACAAACTCCGCATGCTTACAATTCTTATAACAGCGCAGGTCTTAAATTTTAGAGGCAAACTTACCACTCAATGGTTTCCCATTGTTTATTGGTTGAGAAGATTATAACAAAATACGCTTAAATTATTACTCACTAAAGTGGCAAAGTGTAGTCCAAAATTTGAAATTAAATAAGCACAAATGACTTAACAAGCACCACAAATGCAACAATCACGAGAAAGCAAAATCGACAACCTTGCTACATAACCTGCGTATGGCGCCTTTTTTCGTTATAACCAAGGGAAAGGTAAGTTTGCTCCTATTTCTCTATCTCATACAACTTCCATGGGGTCAGAAATGTTCCTTAATGCGCCATCCCCTTTATTCAAGATTCTTGATTTAAATAGAGCTATTAATACTAGAGAGGCCCTATAGGTTAAATTTTGAAACATCGAAAAAGTAACCTGACCAGACCACCTTCGATTAAATACAATCAAATAATCAGTACAAAATTACAATAACTTATATAGGAGAATGTTAAAAATACAAATCAAAACACAACCAATTTACCGGAAGCCAAAATCAATTGATATATTATATCCTTGACTCATTCTTGAAGGAGGTTGCAGTGAGGTTACTGAGAATCCCAAAAAGATGTTTCAGGCCTCTCAATGTATTAAGATAGACTATGCCCTCTCTAGTATATATCTATGTATATTTATATGTGCGATACCTAAAATTTTATGAAAGTTTTATTTTGGTTGATTGTACAGAGCCTCTGAGAGCCCAGAAAGATGTTTCAAGGTTCTTATTGTATGAGGAGCCCCTCTATTAAGATATCTCTATGAGTATATCGTATTTAGTTTATAATTTTTAATTGAATGCCAAGGAGATATAAGTTAAAGCGTAGCAATGTCATTTTTGTTGATGTTATTTCTTTTTATTACGTTGTGGAGAATAACATTAAATGTTATCAACAAAATAAAATTTCCGAGAAGTCAATCATATAGTAAAAGATTGACGCAGTATTGACTGCGACATATCATCGTAGCGATTTTAAGGTCGTAACCAGTCTTAAAAAAACAGAGAAACATTGTGTTAGAAGAGAAACTTATATTAAACTCCATTTTAGCGAATTTCCTTTGAAAAATTAAGAAAAAAGTAGTTACAAGTACTGCTTGATAATTAAGTAGCAGCTCAAGTTATAAAGCACAAACCGGAACCTTAAGCAAGAAATGGATTGTTAGGCACGGAAACACGCATTCCAAAGGAAATTCGCCTGACATACCGACCACGGAGTCAAACAAAATTATACTAATAAAGTCGGAAAACTATTAATATATATATATATATATATATATATATATATATAAATATATAATATATATATATATGTATATATATGTATATATATATATATATATATATATATATATATATATATATATAATTATATAATAATATATAATATATATATATATATATATATATATATATATATAATATATATATATATATATATATATATATATATATATATATATAAATATATATATATATATATATAATATATATATATATATATATTATATATATATATATATATATATATATTATATATATATATATATATATAATATATGTAATAATATATAACATATATATATATATATATATATATATATATATATAATAATATATACATACATATATATATTATATATATATAATATATATATATATATATATATATATATATATATATATATATATATATATAATATATATATATATATATATATATATATATATATATATATATATATATATATATATATATATATATATATATATATATATATATATATATATATATATATATATATATAATTTTGTGTTCGTGATCCGATGTGTGTGTATGTATATAATATATACCATTGTCCCAATCATTTTAGAATCCTTACGAATATAGACATCAAGAGATCCTTGACAAATTTTAAATAATTTCTGGAACACTCCTTCCAGACGTGAACGTATATATATATATATATATATATATATATATATATATATTATATATATAATATATATATATATATATATAATATATATATATATGTATATTATATATGAGATTGTTCCTAGACGCTTCTATGGGAGACAATAACTTTCATACGCTTTCTCGGATCGAAATGAAACTTGGTTAATAAATCAACCTTATAATGTACCGAAGCCTATTGTATAAACAATAGGCTTCGGTATGTGTGACGTTAATAACCCACGCGATCGTGCTGAAATTTATACACATGCTCTAAAACGTTTGGTTAGCGTATGGATAAATTTAAAATTTATTAACCGCATTAATTCTAGTTTTATCAATTGACATATGTATTATATTGTAAATAATTAGTCAAAAATCACGTTTCTTTGACTAATTCGACATTTTTAAACTCGTTTATACCGTGGCAGTATGCAACTAATATAAACTAATTTTATGATGAACTGATATAGGACAACAACCAAGAGTACGCGGAGCAGCCTAAAGGCCGAAGGCGTTTTGTTTATTTTATTTAGGGGACTTATAAAAAATTACCTCTCTAAGGTCGTCGCGAAGGCAAATAGGGGAAGGATTAATTAATTTACTAGATAAAAGTAGGCTTAAATTCCATTTGTTACAAAATTTATTTTGTATTAATTATTCAGCCATCATTGTGGCCATCTTCAGAACAATAACTAACTTTACATAAAACTATCACAGACTGCTTCAAAAAAATTAATAAGTACATAGAAAGGTTCTACGTAGCTAAAAAACTTAAAAACTATCACAGTATTATTATCTCATTAATTTGTTACTTTACTGTGATGCAGGTTTAGTTTTTTAGCTATTTAGAACCTTTTTAATGTTTTTAAGTAGTCTGTGATAGTTTTATGTAAAGTTAGTTATTGTTCTGAAGATGGCCACAATGTTGGCTGAATAATTAAAACAAAATATTTTGTAACATATAGAATTAATGCCTACTTTCATCTAGTAATTCAAGATGGAATTCTATAAACTAAGAAGTGCAACTAACGGAAAACTATTAAAGGTTTGATTAAGACAATCGACTCCTTTTCAATCCTATTTCTTATAGTACAGTCAATGGAGCATAATAGCTCCGATTTGCTTGCCTATCGATGGAATGACTTGAAAATTTTGAAATTAGTCTTATCTCAACCTTAACTTGAAAGGTGACATTGACCCACAGGGTGCTTTTTCCCTGGGGGTTGTTGCCACCCCATCTCGAGGGTGGACATTTTTTCGGTCAAAATAACACCAGAAATCGATTAATTGACTTATTTAAAGAAAATAATGTAGTATAAAGTTTTTTCATAAAACAACGACCTTAGTACCGCAATGTTCTATAGAAATTCACAAAAACAATTTTGTCAAAACAATACTTCTACAGCGCGAGGAAAAGAAACAACCCTCTACTTCCTTCATCAACGTAATCTCATAAGTTCATTTTTCCTTTCTTTAGAAATTTGCAGAAAAAACCTTTACGCATTTAAATCAAAATGACATTCTTGAGGGAAATCGAAAACGCAGTAACTTAGTAACGCATTAGAAAGTGAAACCTTCAAAGAACATTCTTAACACTTCTTGTAGATGCGCGTAAGTTTGTAAAAAAAATATAATATAAGTACATATGTCCAACAATAAAATTCAATATAAAAGATAAATAGGCAAATTATGAACGTATTTAAGTTACATGCAGTGAGCATTATTACTTTTAACAAAATATCTTTAAATGTTAATTAAATATTTAATTATTATGAGGCTTACTTATTTTGTTTATCCCTGATGCTGGGGCATTGGCTCTTCACTCCCCTTGCTAAAAGAAGTCAGGTACGTGCGTCAACCTGTAATTTATACAAGAAATTCAATGATGAAAGAATAAATTGCATTCATAGATAAACTAACATATAAAATTAAATAAAATAAATTGCAATCATAGATAAACTAACATATAATATAAAATAAAACTGACATAAAAAATAAAATAAAACTAACATATAAAATAAAATAAATTAAATTGCATTCATATATAAACTAACATATAAAATTAAATAAAATAAATTGCATTCATAGATAAACTAACATATAAAATAAAATAAATTGCATTCATAGATAAACTAAAATATAAAATTAAATAAAATTAATTGCATTCATAGATAAACTAACATATAAAATAAAATAAAATGCATTCATAGACAAACTAAAATATAAAATTAAATAAAATTAATTGCAATCATAGATAAACTAACATATAAAATTAAATAAAATAAATTGCATTCATTAATAAGAAGCGAAGTCTGTCACCCTTATGGATAGGCGATAGATTGACAGATTAAGTGGCGAAGCCTGTCAGCCTTATCGATAAACGATAGATTGACAGACTAAGAAGCGAAGCCTGTCACCCTTATCGATAGGCAATAGATTGACATACTAAGAAGCGAAGCCAGTCAGCCTTATCGATAGGCGATAGATTCACAGACTAAGTGGCGAAGCCTATCAGCCTTATCGATAGGCGATAGATTGACAGACTTAGAAGCGAAGCCTGTCACCCTACATGAAGTCATAACAATCTTTTTAGTATTTCCTACGTAATGTTATACCAGCCAAAGGGGTTAGTCAGGTTTAACGTATTGTTTTAACAATAAAACAAATTAATTGACAATAATAATCAAGAAAAAAACAACAAAGTAATATAATGTTACTAAAAGCCAATTTTTAATTCTGTATTACTCAAATTAATTTAATCAAATAATTATACAAGTATAACTATTCTTAAATTAATAATTGACATATATATGTTATTAGGGTATTATTTACAAATTAGAAAAAAAGATATAACAGCTGCGAAGTCCCCTCCATTTATAGAACTATGTAAATGGATAAGTTATTTTAATATGTTACTCAATAAGTAACGGAAACAAATTAAACATTAAAATTATAAGTAATTATATAAATTCTTTAAATTAATAAACAAATATTGTATTTATTTTTTTCCAAGTATCATCTTAATAAACGATTTGACGGATATATATAATGGCTGTGAAGTTCCCTCTTTTTAAAACCCTTGTTTATAAACAATAATAAGTTTAATAAGTTAGAATTAATATATATGTCATTGAGTAAGTAAAACCAAATAAAAAATAATAAATTCATATAAATGTTAATGATTAAAATGTTTTTAAAATATTTTTTTTTTATCGTATTATTTAATATTAAGATTGGTTTTAAATAGTTCGTCAATAAATATTTAACGGTTACTTATAAATATTAGTTTACAATGTTGCCAACTCTAGCGCTAGTAGTTGTTAAAATTAGAAACCTCCTAAAAAGAAGTTAGTTATACAACAACCAGCGCATTCAAACGATCTATACGCGAACTATTTAATCGAATCCCCCCACAACTGAATGCCCTTGATTTCGTATATTCGCATGTAACGTCAGACCATACGATACGTAAAATATCAGATGTTTTCCTGTCTTATAATATACGCGCAAAAATATTTGTTATTAAACGTGATTCTATGACTGAATTCGCTTCAGTTTATTTTATACGTTCACACAGTTCACATCTATTTAACATCACATTCAAACAAGTGCGCATTTTTTTTATTTATTTTAACAAATGTGATTACATTGAAAACTATTTGTTTAAGTGAAATATATTTAAGAGTGAATAAAGAAATCAGCATTTATTTACAGGTAATTTTCAGTTGTAATTTTGTACTTACCTATTATGATAGTTCGTAAAAATTAGTTTATTCTGATATTAGAAGTAACTTAATGCCAATTTATAATTGAATTTAATAGTTATTAAATTCAAGCATTAAGTTCAAATAATATACGACGATTTCCGTTTTTCAAGATTGTCATTATAGATGTCCACTTTTAAATAATTTATTTAGTTAATAAGCATTTAATTAACTGAGTTAGCTAATTAAATGTTTTAAAGGATTAAAAATTAATTTTAATTAAAACAGGAGACTTATACTAATATTTATAACTAAATTAGTTTATTAACTAGTTAGTTTCTTAACATATAATAAGACATGTTAGTCTCCTGACATATAATAAGATATGTTAGTCCCCTGACATACAATAAGACATGTTAGTCTCCTGACATAATAATATAATAAGACATGTTAGTCTCCTGACATATAATAAGATATGTTAGTCCTCCTGACATTATCATAACAGTCTCCTGACATAATAAGACATGTTAGTCTCCTGTCATATAATAAGACATATTAGTCTCCTGACATATAATATTAATTTCATAACAGGTCAATAACATGTTTTTATAGACACGAATATGCTATATGTTGTATAAAAGCGAAATATAATCATTTACTTTAGAGCTGTATTCACAAATGTCAACCAAAATTTACTTATCAGAACAGAAAATTATAACTTAAAAATAAACTTAATTTTGTCGCTATATATAATATATATATATATATTATATATATATATATATATAATATATATATATATATATATAAATATATATATATAATATATATATATATATATATATAATATATATATATATATATATATATGAATATATATAATATATATATATATATATATATATATATATATATATATATATATATATATATATAATATATATATATATATATATAATATATTATATATATGCATGTATGTTGACGAGTTTTTTGTGCCCTAGACGTTTCTATGGGACACGATAACTTTCGAATGCTTTCTTAAAACTTGGTACATAGATAAAATTTGTTAATGACCCGAACCTATTGTTTACGAAAATAGTGTGACGTCATATATATATAATATATTATATATATATATATATATATATATAGCAGTCTCTCTCCGTCAGTCGTAGAACTCAGTGTTTCGAAACGTTACAACTTTTTGTAAGTCTTTTTAAGTGCGTTCTATTTCATCTTTTTTTATTTTAGTATATATATATATATATATATATATAGACATCATTAGTAAATTAATTGCTAATTACAAGTTTTAGTGATATTAAAACTGAACAAGAGACTTTAAATCTATGGTCTTATTTACTAGACATCATAGTTACATCATATAGAATAAAAATATCTAGTTGCTGATAGGCAAAATAATGATATCCCCAAATTTGTAATACCAAAATAATGTTCTTATATAAGTTTTATTGGCGAAATAATAGTCTTTTATATAAGTTTTATTGGCGAAATAATAGTCTTTTATATAAGTTTCATTGGCAAATAATGTTTTTTAGTCTCTATAAGAAAAATAATAGCATTGTGGTCGAACAAGGCAAAGTTAAAAAGTTTAGACTTAAACAATATCTCAAACAAAAGACAAAAAAGTCTGTACTTATAGTTTATTGATATTAAAACCAACTTTTAGAAGAGTCTAAGTAATACATATAGAAAGTTAGCAAGTATCGTCGTTACTTTGGTAATTCTAGAATTAAATGAAATTGGGTTACCATACCCTTTGCCGGGGTAGAGATTATTATCTCTATCATCTTTTTGGGGCTCTCAGGAGCTCTGTGTAACCTCATTGAAACCTCCTACAATAGAGAGTTATGGTTATAATTAATAAATATATTCCGGTTTCCCGCACATTGATTGTGTTTTGATTTGTATATTTAACGTATTACTATATAAGTTATTGTACTGATTATTTCATTACATTTATAATCGAAGGTGGTCAGGTTACTTTTTGGATGTTTTAAATTTTCACCTATAGGGCCTCTCTAGTAATAATATCTCTATGACCTAACCCATGTATCAATATTGACCAACATTTAAAGAAAGGAAGCACCCACATATTTAGACATCAATAAGGCTCATTACAAAAAGGCAAGAAAGCAAAATAATAATAAAAAGTTATTAATTTGCTAATGAGAAAACATCATCTGCGCTAGATTCATCCTATCAAAACAACTCTCTGATCATAGATAACCTTACTTTATCAATAATAACCGCATTGCAGCCTTCTTACTTTATATCAGCTGATCGTGTAAACAAAAATAGTTTTCTTGTTAATTCTGACATAATAACAATAGAGTCCAAGTTTATCTTGGTAATCACGATTTTATTATTATCGTAGAATTAGTCAATAGTCATTATTTTTATTAAGTGAATTTGTGACCAGAGTTGTATCAATGCCTCATTGTGTAATTTATCTAATTGTCTTTATAGAGTATAAAATATAATTTAATAATTGTGATATTATTGGTGTATATAACTGCTACCGGTTACATTTGGAACAATGACGTACTAATAATAATAATAAATATACTTTATTTAATACAATTATTACATTACAATAAAATACTATAAAAATACATTTCACATTTTTTAGTATTTATCTTTGTTTACAATCTCTAATTTTCTAGTTTCTGCATTTACGCGAACGGGTTAACTTAAAGCAGGCTCTTAAACTGCGAAAGCTTCCGTGGTTATTATGATAAAGATTTAAGGCCACCCTCGTCTCCATTTTCAGTTCAGTTTTGTAGAGCATTGTGTTTTGTTATTCATGATGTCCTACATCCCTGAAGATGCTCTCACAGTAGAAGCGAAACGTCGGATTCTTCATTTACATTGACGCGGTCACCACCAGAAGACCTAAATCTTCTTAAAGCAGGCTTGTTGAAAGCTCAAATTAATAGGGGGCGGGGTGAAACTAACCCCAGAAGGTGCAATTTTTCACGTATTCAAAGTGACTTCCGATAAAAAAAATTACTCAAAGGGGACGAAATTTTTCCTAGTAGGTACGACCCCCCTTTTGCCATCTTGTAGGCAAGGCCATTCCTTGCCTACAAAACTGACTTAGTGGCGTATTTAGTTTTATTTACGCATTGGCTACTCGTAATTTTAAGCCCCTTCCCCCATAAGCACATCTTTATTAACAACCAAGACATACAATTTTCCTTCAAACACTTTCACTCGTCAAAATCACTGTAAATTTAAATATAGTTTTTTTTCTAACTCAACAGCATTATTGACCACCCCAGCAAACCAAATTTTGACCTCCTCAGAACCTTTTCGAGTACGATTGAATAGTGCACATTCTTCATTTGTTTAGGAAACATCAAAATAACTTAAAAAATAAATATTATGAAATGCAAAAAAAACTCTTTAATATTTATATTTTTTAATTAATAACATTTACCAAAAACATAAAATTATCTTTTATCTTTTTAATTAATCTACGTAATTTTCCCCCCTAAGAAGCAAGATAAAATATCTTAACGAAAAAATCCGAGCGATAAGAGGTTGTTGAATCTGATTTATCTCGACCCCCCTCCTTTCTTCGAAAACTTGTACGAAATTTAATCAAACAATTCAAACATAGCCAAGAGTAAAGGCATTAACATAGTCAGTCCTTCGCTAACAGTCTTTGAACTAACAGTGCATACTTAAACTTTATTAAAACATAATTTAAAGTTACATTTTTAATTATTTATCTCTTTTTATTATTTTTTAAACTTTTAAGTTAATTTATCTCTTTTGCATAAATTATTTTTAAACTTTTAAGTTAATTTATATCTTTTGCATAAATTATTTTTAAACTTTTAAGTTAATTTATATCATTTGCATAAATTATTTTTAAACTTTTAAGTTAATTTATCTCTTTTGCGTAAATTATTTTTATTTACGCCCTAACCTACAATTTTAAGTCTTGAGTTATTTAAATTTAAATTCTTGCTAATTATTTTAAAATATTTTTAAGTTAAATTAATCAAGTTAAGACAAATACAAAATTAAAAAAAATATTTTTTATTAAATTTATTTAATATTTTTTAATTAAGCATAAAATCAGTTACGTTGACGTTGTAATAATTACATTTCATAGTAATTTAAAATTGTATTTAACAAAACCATTCTTATCAGAACTATTTAAAATAAAATAAATATTTTTTATTAAAATCATAGAACTATTTAAATTTTATTTGTTTCCAGTCAATCCAAATTAATTTAGGTAATTATTCCTTATTTTTTTATTTATTTTATATGTACTAAATACTTTTTAGTTATTCTTGTTTTAAATATTGTAAAAATGAGTATTTGTTAAATAATAATTGTATTTTGGATCTAATAAATTGTTATTCTATTCTTTTCTATATTCTTATTTAAATTTCAACACGAATCTATGTTATCATTGTAATAATCCAATGAATCTATAAAATCTATTCTATTTCTTAGTATACAATAAGTACATATTATTTTTTTTTTCAATTATACCGTAGGCATATATTAATAGAGAGGCCCTATAGGTTAAATTTTGAAACATTGAAAATGTAACCTGACCACTTTCGCTTATAAATATAATCGAATAATCAGTACAAAATTACAGTAACTTATAGAGTAGAACGAGGGAAAAAATAGCATTTTACTCCCTAGGTGCATACAAGATAAACTTTAAAAAAATAAAAAAAACAGGATAAACTTGGAGACTCCAAACTTTGATTTTATTTGATTACGTTTGTAGTATTTTATTCTAATTTTCCTGGGTCGGACCCTTATATAAATTTAGGGAGTGCTGCCTCTAAAAAAAAAATGAAAAACATTTTTTATTCCTACAAACAACTTCTTTTGACCTAAAATGGTTTTTGAGCTTGTAAAAAAAATATTTTGGTCGGCTCCCCTTATAAATTTTGGGGGTGCTGCCCCCAAAAAAATTAAAAAGAATTTATTGCTACAAACAACTTCGTTTAACCTGAAACGGTTTTTGAGCTTTAAAAAGAATATTTTGATCGGCTCCCCTTATAAATTTTGGGGGTGTTGCCACCAAAAAAATTAAAAAGAATTTATTGCTACAAACAACTTCTTTTAACCTAAAACGGATTTTAAGCCAGTAAAAATGTTATTTTTTTCGGGTCCCCTGATAAATTTTGGAGGTGGCACGCCCGGGAAAATTAGAAAAATAGTTCGGTCACCTGTATAACTTTAGAAAATACTACTCCCCCAAAAAATTGATATATTTGGCTCTAATAACACAATAATAGGAAACACTTTTTATTCCCTAGGGAGAAAAGTTACTTTTTACTCCCAACGGAGTGAAAAGTAACTTTTTCTCCCTTGTATTTCTTTACTCCCTTAAAACTAGTCAATAAACATTACATTATACACCGTCTGGAGATAAAATTCTTTAATTCCTTTGCATACCATTTTTTTCATTCCTTGAAAAAATAACACAATATTTTTTAAACATCTTTTCATTTTTTGTAATTTTTACGTTTTTTTCTGATTTCAGATCGCGCTGTGTTCAAGAAATCAATCATAAAAGAAAAAGTCACCTAATTCACGTTAACGAAACGTTGATGGTTATAAATATGTGAATGAACATTTAAAACAAATCTATTGGACTTTTGTGTTAATCACACATCTTTCTTTGAATATTTTGAGTTAATTTTGTGTAGTAAAGACTTAATCAAAAATGTCAGACGTTAAAATAAACTTATCATTTGCCGGTTGCGGCTTTTTAGGCATTTATCACGTCGGTGTTGCCACATGTTTCAAAAAGTACGCTCCTCATTGTTTGCTTAATAAAATTAGCGGGGCAAGCGCGGGCGCGATTGCCGCCTGTTGTTTGTTGTGCGATTTACCAATCGGCGAGGTGGCTAGTGATATGCTTAGTTTGATTAGAGAAGCGAGAAGAAGACCATTGGGACCCTTCAGTCCAAGTTTTAACGTTCAAGAGTTCTTACATGAAAAAATGAACAAAGTACTCCCTGACGACGCTCATATAAGGGTAAGCGGTAAATTACATATAAGTTTAACAAGAGTTTATGACGGTAAAAACGTCATTATATCACAGTTCAACTCAAAAGAAGAATTATTAGATGCTTTAAACGCTTCATCATTCGTACCAGTTTTTAGTGGATTCTTACCACCAAAAATAAACGGTGAAAGATACATGGATGGAGGGTTTAGTGATAATTTACCAACTTTGGATGAAAACACTATTACTGTTTCGCCCTTTTGTGGGGAATCGGATATTTGTCCACGGGATTATTCGACGCAGCTGTTTAATTTCAACTTGGCTAATACGAGTATCGAATTTAGTAAGCAGAATATGTACAGGTTTTTAAGAATATTATGGCCACCTAAACCAGAAGTACTGAGTAATTTGTGCAAACAAGGATTTGATGACGCGTTGAGATTTTTACAAAGGAATAACTTGATAAATTGTACCAAATGTTTAGCGGTTCAGTCTACATTTGTTGTTAGTGAGAATAGCAATGAAAATATTGAGTATGATCCTCAATGTCAAGAGTGCAAATTACACCGGCAAGAAGCACTGGTAGCAAATTTACCTGATACGTTGGTAAGAGTGTTTCAAGACGCTATTGATTCAGCAAATAAAGGACTTTACAATTGGATGTTGTCACACAGGGGTATGAAATTAATAACATTATTCACTGTGCCATATACGGTTCCTGCTGATTTCGCAGTCGCCACCGCTAAAAAAATAATATCACTAACACCACACGTCGCCACATCACTTATAGTCATGAACAAATTCATTTTAGAACAAATAATCCAATTGCTAGTCAACACCGGTCAAACAAACAAAGAAAGGCGATTTTCAACGCTTAGTTACGAAGAGCAGCAACACATTCACGAAAAAGAGTTTAATTTCAAATTCGAAAATCCTGTTAACGACAACGAAAGTGAGAAATCGGAAAAGATTTTGTCGAGAAGAAACAGCGTCTCTTCAAAATTGGAAGGTGATGATACGTTCGAGAACATTCTTCAAGTCACATCACACCATGATGCAATAATGGCGTTTTACTACATGGATGAAAACAATAAGGTTAAGGTGACTGAAATTTTCGACGTTACAGATCAAAATGATGATGATAGTTCGTCGAAATTCGATGAGGAAAGTCTATACGAACCGTTCGCGACGAGTTACTTACACGCTAGTTCGTTGAATAGTGTTAATGATGAAAATTTTGATTATAACAGCCAAATATTTAGTGATCCCGAAAGTGATTGGAGTAGTAGTAAGGGAAGCAAGGAGATGATCAATGTTCAGTCGACTAGTTCCAATGATGATAGACCAGAGTGCGAGCAGTCATAATCTAGAAGATAGCTGGGATATTGAAGTTCCTTAACTTTCAATTGTTGGAAAGTGGTCAAGAATAAAAGTCTAAATTCTTAGGACAAGTCTTTGATCCACGCTCAAGTCCCTGTTTTATCTGATTCTACTTCACATCTCTAGAATCATTTGAAGCTCCAATGCTGCGAAGTATTTTCAGACAACAAGTTGAAGGATGCTCGGTATGGAATGGAGCAGCAAGTTTCTTTATTTAGAATAAAGATGGAATGAAGATGAACATCTATGAAACCTGGGTTAAATGGATTGTCAAGAAAACAAGGTTAATAACCCTAATTTACACTTTTAGTGATTAAAAAACTATACATAATTTTGACGAAGGACTTCGTAATTGTCATTCAGGGTAATGGTAAAAGTTTAAACTTTAACGGTAGCGGCAGCTTTCTCGAGGAAATTAAAGCTCTCTGCGTTTCTTTTCCACTGTTGAAATCGAAACTATGATTACTTCGTTAACGCTGTCACCAAGTAAAATTTTGAACTTCTAGTTAATAACCGTGGAAGCTTACGCTTTCATACTAGGGTAATGTTTGTAAAGTGATTTCTAGTCATAACTTTACCAACTATTTAATATAATATTTAACAGTAAGGAAGTGATATCGTACAAAAATTCACAGAAATAAGGGATATAGATATGAAAGAACTTTTACTAGAGACTTTGTTGAAGCAACTAACTATATTATCAAAACGTGATTTCATAAAGTACATTAATGCACCTGCAAATCAAAAACAGAAGACATAAGACTGTGACATAAGACTTAAAAACATAAGAATGTGGCATAAAACATCCAAACATAAAACTGTGACATAAAACATAAAAACGTAAAACTAAGATTACAATATTTATGGAACTTACGTCAAAAATCAACTAATTTGATTATAATACGACACACGGCTAAAATCAGCAAACAGCGTGGGAAAATGATGCGAGGGAGCCAATGAGGTTAGTCCTGGATGTTAAACCACGCCTTATTGGTTCCTTAACACTATTTTCCCGCGCTGTCAACTGATTTTAGCCGTGTATCGTACTTAAATTACTCAAACTTCATGTATACATGGTAATATGTTTTGTGTTTAACTTATTTTTTTCAGCCACCAATAATTTATTTATCCATGTAAGAAATAATTATTTCAAAATTTTTCCTATTAAATTCTGTGATTATCTTGTGTGAGTAATACTTGTAAATATTTACACGTGCTGTATATACGACGTATTAGCTGTAAAATTGAGATAAATACTGTGAATTGAAGATAATTACAGACTGATTACGTTGTCTATAAGTATAGTCTGTGGTTATTAGTGCATTTAATATACCGAGTGAGGTTAGATAAAAGAATAAAAACTAATACTCTAAGAATTAGATCTTTTCCTATATTTTATCTTAAAAATTTTGGCTAAAACGGGAGGTTAAGCTAAGGAGAGCTAGGGTAAAGATTGCTGGTTATAGGCTGCTTTAGGTTAAAGCTTTAAGGTTAAAGGCCCGTATTCAAAGACATTTTCCTCACCTAAACCTAACATTTTCCTTAAGGGCTCCTTAAGGCATCCTTAAGGAGACCTAACATTTTCCTTACCTAAACTGTAAACCTAACATTTTCTTAAGGGCTCCTTAAGGAAAATCTTAGGTTTAGGTAAGGAAAATGACTTTGAATACGGACCCAAGTCTTCTGAGGTTAAGGTCTAAAGCAGTCTGCTTTAATGACTGCCCACATGCCTAATATGAGATAGGCACTGGCATCTCCAATATCAAAATTCTGACTTCAATCTATTTGCTGAGTTAAGCGTGACGTCTCAGGGGTGGATTATTTTTCTTTATTTATAGATCTTAAGATAATATTTACTTAGGAAAAGTTAGTGATAGTAAGATGAGTTGTGGAGTTTCTAAATAGGAGAAAAAAGAAAGATGTCACTCTACTTAGTATATATTTATTGACAGAGCCGACTTTCAAACTTAACAGTTCATCAGTGCCGGTGAAAGCGAAGTAAAGAAGCTAGGAGACAGACGAAATAGATTTGTCCAGAGGCTGGTGTCTAACTAACTGGGGACTGAGTCAGACACCAGCCTCTGGACAAATCTATTTCGTCTGTATCCTAGCTTCTGTACTTCGCTTTCACCGGCACTGATGAACTGTTAAGTTTGAAAGTCGGCTCTGTCAATAAATATATACTAAGTAGAGTGACATCTTTCTTTTATCTCCTAGGAAAAGTTATTTTTCCCTGATTTTTCGTATTTTCACAACAAGAAAAGACTTAAAAAAGAAAAACTAAACAAAAAATAGTCCATAAATCCATAATATAAACAATGTCCAAATTTGTGCTATAGGTGCTATATTTGTGTATTAAAAGGTCGATATTTTTAAGAGTGTAAAAAGTGAGATATAGGATAAGATTTTTGATTATTCATTAAATAATTAACTTATACTAATTGGTAGACACCTGCGACGTCACACCTAACCCAGCTAATTGCTAAGCTTAATGTGAGCCGTGAGTGCGCGACAATTGTAATAATCATATAGATTTCCTTGAGTTTACTTCATTTTATCTGGGACATGTTGTGCAAATAAAAACAATTAATAACATCCTTTAGGATGTCTTGTTATCAATTATTTACAAGTCTACATTTAGTTATCTTTAATTTAAAGATAATAATAACTGATTGAATCTTGATCAGACCATATTATCAAATCTAGTTTTAACTCATATAAACCAAATAATAAAATCAACAAACACTATATAATAATACTGTTTTTGAGACGTTCTATAGAAAAATAAGTTTTGTCACCAAGAATATTATAAAAGAAACGTTGCCCAGAGACAAAAACAAGAAAACTAACACATAAATAAAAATAAATAAATAATATATATAAATATATATATATATATATATATATATATATATATATATATATATATATATATATATATATATATATATATATATATATATATATATATATATATATATATATATTATATATATATATAATATATATATATATATATATATATATATATATATATATATATATATATATATATATATATATATATATATATATATATATAAATATATATATATATATATTATGTATAATTCTCTTCAACAGATAGCCACGAATTTTATAATCAAATTAATAAAAAAATATATATATGTGGTTAAAATTATAATTTAATCTTTAGTATATGACGTTAGTTATTGATTTGGTCATGGTCAAATATATTTTATATCCTTAATAAAATTGTCAAAATAAAACTAATTTCTAATTAAAAATCATACCGACCTCAATATTGATTAGTTTCTTATAAATTCGGTAAAAATCACAAATTTTAGGCGATATTATAGAATAAAAATGCATCTAGTTTGAGTAATTAATTTTGTTTGTGTTTTTAAAATAAGTACTTGCATTATAAATTACCCATAGTTGAATAATATTCTAGAGTGTCTATCTTAATTATTTATTAATAAGAATAAAAACTAATGTTTTTCTAATATTTCCTCAGTTCAAAACAGAATAATTGTCTTCACACTCAGTCTTAATCAGTTATTATTTGAGATTATTCTAGAAAAGTATTTTTAATACTTAATTTATAAGGCTAAGCGCAAACTTCTAAAATCTAAAAAAAGTGCCTTAAGCTAGAGTAAGAATTATTTTTGAGTTTTTGTCAGTGGGGTAAGTCTTACTCAAACTTAAGTAATGATTTAGAAACTCATTCTTAACACATAATTTATAAGGCTAAAAGCGACATTCTAGAATTTAGAAAATGCCTCAAATAAGAGTAAGAATTATTTTTGAGTTTTTGTCAGTGGGGTAAGTCTTACTCAAACTTAAGTAATGATTTAGAAACTCATTCTTAACACATAATTTATAAGGCTAAAAGCGACATTCTAGAATTTAGAAATGCCTCAAATAAGATTAAGAATTATTTTTGAGTTTTTGTCAGTGGGGTAAGTCTTACTCAAACTTAAGTAATGATTTAGAAACTGATTCTTAACACATAATTTATAAGGCTAAAAGCGACATTCTAGAATTTAGAAAATGCCTCAAATAAGATTAAGAATTATTTTTGAGTTTTTGTCAGTGGGGTAAGTCTTACTCAAACCTAAATAATGATTTAAAAACTCATACTAACACATAATTTACAAGGCTAAGATTTAGAAACTCATTCTTAACCCATAATTTATAAGGCTAAAAGCGACATTCTAGAATTTAGAAAATGCCTTAAGTTAAAGTAAGAATAATGCATGTGTTTTAGTCATTGGTGTATGTCTCACACAAACTTAATTAACATCTAGAATTACCACCCTAAAATAATTTGATAAATGAAATTTTATTTATTATCATAGAATTTCATTTATTAAAACTATCACACACCTTAATTTAACCATCACAAAAAATAAAATAGAAATAAGTTTTAAAAACTTTTTGTGATATGTAAATATTATAATTATTTCTAAAACAATAAAAAAACTAAATTGAATTATATAAAATGTGATATTTTGTATATAAATTAATATTAATTAATTATTAGTATTCACTTTTTAAAAAAATTAATTAGTTCCTATTTTTTTTTTTGTTTTATTCTTTCTTTTTTTTCTTTATTCTTTTTAATTTACTATTATGTAAAACTATCAAAATTTCTTGTTTAAATCTTTTTTTTTATTCATAAGTTTTTTTTTGCTAATTGTAATTTCCAGAATAATAGATTTTGTGGTTTTTAGTTTCATTATTTATTTAATTCATACAGTAATTAATATTTGATGTATATCTATATGTATAAAGAAAAAATAATAAAAGATCGTAAATATTATTGTAAATATGTAAATCTAAATAATATCACTTGAACAATAATAATATTGTAAAAATTTACTGTGTAAAATATATGATACGAAATGGCTATAAAGTAGGATTTTTTCGGTGCCCCGAAAAATGCCAAGATTTGCTACATGGTTGCAAAAAATTGCAAAAATTTAAAGATGGTCGCAAGAATATAGCAAAAACCAAAATTATAGTGTATCAACGTGTCAAATTAAAACTTTTAATTCACTCTAAAAGTTTTGACGTCACAAAGAGTTGCACAATGGACGTAAAGTAATAAAATAATACTTTGCCAATAATTTTCCGGCTGGAAAATTTTCACAGTCCTCGTAAAAAAATGTATTTATTCTATGTAGTTATGTGTTTTTTATTATTTGTGAGATAAAAA
>JACMZG010001859.1:15488156-15598156 GCA_018340805.1 Microvelia longipes
TCACTGTATCAGTTAGATGGGTTCCTTGGCATAAAGAAATAGATGGAAATGAGATGGCAAACGATCTAGCCAGACCCTGTTCAGAACAAACACCAACAGGACCAGAACTAGATATTGGAATTTCGAAAACTCAAGCCAAGAGCGCAATCAAAGAATGGTTAGCAAGCAACCATCAGCTACACTGGAACAATTCTCTAGGCTTAAGACACAGTAAACTTATAATGAGAGGTCCACAAGTCAAGTTGACAGAAAGTCTTCTAAAATTAAACAAGAAGAATCTAAGTTTAGTAGCTGGCTTAATAACTAGTCACTGTCACCTTCGCAAACATATGAATAACATAAGAAAATACTGAGAAGAATCCCTAAATACTTAGAAGTAGTAGGGAATACTTGGAAGAAGCCTGCCTGTCTGCAGACTTTGTGGACTATCCTCTGAATCAGCAGCACACATCATATTTGAATGTGAAGCCCTTGCAGATAAGAAATTTATATTGTTTGGGAAAGCTACCTTCAACAGAGTTGAAAATCCTAATGAGGACTTAGTGTCAAAAATCCTAGAACTAATCAAGGAAAAATATCTTTTAAAACGTGAACACGAGGGTATTTGTACAAAAGACTTAAAGTCGCAGTGCAAAGGTTTTATACCTACCTTCAAAATTAAATAATAATAATAAGTCTGTTTGGAATTTATTCTCTTTTGCATATTACATATTCTACTTTTAACCATATTTTTAAATTGGCAAATTTAGTAAGGCAGTTGTTATTAGTAAACTATATATGTCCCATGAACTGCAGATACCATTGAAAGGCAATTTTATTTAGGATAGAGAACCCCTCTAAAGATCTAATATTTATTTTTGTACAAAAAATCATACAATTAGATACATACAAACAAAGAAAAGTAATTAAAAGTGTCCTAATTTGATAAAACATTGTATTGATTATTTATTATTATTTTAGAAAGTTATTGAGATAAGATTAAAACAATCACTAAGAAATATTGCTAAAATTATATAAATAAATAATATTTCTGTAATATATGTGTATTGTGTAATATTATGTGTGATCAACTCGGCTGTAAAGAGTGATTTTATTGCTGTAGAAACTTGTCTTTGGGCAAAAAACTAAACCAAAATGTATTATTATAGAAATAAGTATTCCTACACAGCTATGCAGCATATATAATTTAAATAAAGTAAACAGGCTTCAGTTAGTAAAAAATAAACAGTCAGGTTAGACGTAACAAAACAGAGTGGGACATGACATTATGTCGATGGTCGACATATAATAATGACGAATGTCGAATGATGGAACAGTTGCCAGATGTAGCATTGCATTTGGCTTGTTACATTTCCTAGTCATTTGATACACAAGTCATTTGATAAAACTTAAACTAATGCTGATAATGAGATGAAACTTGGCACATAAGTTAGTTTTATACATAACCACATGCATACTATATCTCAATCCAATCGCATCATTTTTCCTTATTTTATGATTTTTCGAAATTTTCACTGAGTCATAAAAGCGAGTTAATGACGTCATAAAAAAATTATTTCCGAATAGCGCAACGACAGCAATAGACTGATTTATGTACAAAGTTTCAACTCTCTAGCGTAAATACACTAGGAGCTACGAAACACACAAACACATACATACATAGAGACAGACAACTTTGAGAAAACCACTCAGGAGGCCTTAAAAACACCTGAAACGGATAATTCCGGTTTCATACCGATTTCGGATTTTTTGCAAACACAATACTTTTCCTATATACTAAACGAATAAATTAGGAAAAGTAAATATGGTGTATCCTTGCCATATCGGCTTTGCTATGCTCGCTTCGCTCATCCATTTAATTCCCTGCGGTCACTCATTCAGGTACTGACATCGCTGGATGCTGCTTAACATTAGTGATCTAACAACAATCGTATTGTAATGGAACTTTGTATATTTATTTACAAAGGAAATTATTCAATAAAGGGAGTCAAATTTCAATTCATTTGAATTATTTTCAGATGTTTCACAATTTTTTAAAACGTATACATAAATACATTATACCGGGTTCATCGATTAATGACGGTTAATGACGTCATAAGAAATCACTTACCGGAAAGCAGAACAAGATCTAAAGATTTTTGTATATATAATAATAATGCCCGTTTAGAGCCTTGGAGGGATAATAATTTGGCCCGTTTAGAGCCGCAGGGATAACCCCTGCGGGAACCACCTCGGGTGGTGGTAGCAACCGTAACGCTCAAAGTGTATTCTAAAGTTGGCGATAATTTATCTAAACTATATTCTTCTAAAAAACTGAGAGCGTAACCTGGGATGCGAACCCCAGACCGTGGGTGTCAAAGGTCAGTGCAAAGACTAACGCCTTAACGACCTCGGCCACGGAGGTGAAAATACAAAAAGATTTTTGTACCAAGTTACAACTTACTAAACATATTGGTAGCTACGGCGGTAGATTAGTTCTAGTTATAACGGTTGTCTCTGCATTAAGAAATAGTGTTTGCATATTTCAAAAAACAAATTGTTTTGCTCATAAAATGATATAATGTGTTTAAAAAAATATATTAAGTTGTACAAAAAATATTTAATTTAATTAAATAGTAGAAATAAGCCTTTAAAGAAGAGGAGAGGGGGAATGGGTGAGAGAGTGGGGTGAAAACGGAACGTTCTAAAGGTTGGGTCGTTTAAGATACAGATGGGAGTTCTAGTTAGAAATATTGTAAGGTCAACAGTTGCTTACAGTTCAATAGAATGTAAAGAAAACTTAAACAAAACAATTCCGTGTTTCAAGTAATACAATGTCTAAGTAACGTGATGACAACAGCTGTATCATCTTGTTGACAGTATAGAATAAACTCTTATGAGTGTTGCTCTAGTGAATATTGTACTACACAACGGTATTCTTACGTCTGACGTCACATAAGCAGTCGAGGCCGTTTTCTCGCCAAAAGAACATGTTTAAATATATTTTTCGTTTTTTTGCAGTATCATCGAAAGTATTAGTTTTTTCATTCTAATATTTTACAGGGAGTTCTTTTATATGACGCACTTAAAGATATAGCAATAAAAAATTGTGCAAATACTCTATTGGTTGGTAAGGGGTAATGGCCAAAGCTTCTATTTTATACTTTACCTAAAAAACATAGCTTAGTACACCTACATTTCAACAATTGAATCTTATATCTATTGAACAATAATCAGTACCAACATGTCTAAAATAAAATTAAAAAAAAGATAATCTAAAAAAGAGATAAAGCAAAACGTGTCCAAATATTGGCTTAATACCTTTTACCCTATTTTTATTTTTTTTTATCAGTAAAAAGAAAAATATATATTTCCCACAGTGATAATAATTGTTATAGTAATTACGTAACAGTTGGTTTTTAAGACATATTATAATTTCATGGGCGCATACAATGTATCAGGTTTTGTAAGTGACAAAAAAGAAATACCTCATAAGCGTAATTTCGTTTGAAAATTCCCGAAAAGCTTTGGATTAGGACTTTTTACTAAGTTACAAACAAGCTTAAACGGTACTAATTATAAGTTATACTTTAGTGATATTTACTCCTCTTTTACAGATAATTATCTATGTAAGTTATATTTTAGTGAGGTTTACTCCTCTTTTACAGATAATTATCAATTGTTATAAATTCAGTGACCCTTACTCCTCTTTTTCAAAGAATTATCTATGTAAGTTATATTTTAGTGATGTTTACTCCTCTTTTACAGATAATTATCAATTGTTATAATTCAGTGACGCTTACTCCTCTTTTTCAAAGAATTATCTATGTAAGTTATATTTTAGTCATATTTACTCCTCTTTTACTGAGAATTATCAATATACGTTATAATTTAGTGTTCTTTACTCCCCTTTTACACCGAACGAGCTGTACAAGTTCAATTTTAATTATGTTTACTCTTAAACATTCTTAACTGCGAAGAACTATTTAAGTTAAATTTGTTTGCAGTTTATTACTCTTTCAATGCGAACAGACCTACCAAAGTTACATTTTAAAGATAATTATTTCTATTTTAAATCGAACGAACCTAACAAGTAACATTTTAAAAATGAGTCTTTCCTTTTTAAAGCGAAATAGTTACATTCCTGGGTTTACTCCTCTTTCATAGCAGACGAGCTATATTATACATTTTGCAATAAAGGGTTAATTAATTAATAATACAAAAAAAATAAAGGAAATAGCATTGACTTAAATATCATTTACCCCCTACACTAAAAGGCCCGCTTCGCGGGCCAGAGAGGCTTTCTCACAAATTTGATTTTATTAATACTCTATTATTAATAGTAAGCTATAATATTAAAATAAACAAGCATTATAAACAAAATAATAAGTATATTTAAAATATATAACTAATACGAATACACACCTCTAAAATAATCAATTATAAAAAATTGTTTATTTGAGTATAATCTTTAGGTGGAAAATAATGATGATTTTTGTTTTCAAATAAAAATACCGTTTGCGTCACTTAGGATTGTCTGATTGAGCTGAAACCGGTTGCAATCGTTTTAGAATGACTTCGATCATTCCGCTTTACAGGCTTGCTTAGCTCGGCGTGGTTCAGTGGAAGCAATTTTTGTCCAGTCTCCCTGAGACAGTAGGCTTACGAGGATGGAGCAAGAGGTAGAGGCCCTTCTTTTATACTATATCCCCACCCTATAACACTACTGAACCCAACACATATTGTACGAGTCTTTGACCTACACGTATACATATATACAAATTATATATATATATTATATATATATATATATATATATATATATATTATATATATATATGTGTGTGTGTGTGTGTGTGTGTGTGTGTGTGTGTGTGTGTGTGTGTTGTTTGTGTGTGTGTATGTATATATAAATATATGTAAGAGTTTTACCCTTTCGTTATATATAATATATATAATTTTTCGGACATATTTTTTTGTTATCAGAAAGCCAATAGAAATCGATCCCTCTCACTCCCACCTTTAACTTCCGTCATAGGAAATAGCATTGATTTAATATCATTTATCCCTAAATTAAGAATACACTAATAATAATACAAAAAAAATAAAGGAAATAGCATTGACTTAAATATCATTTACCCCCTACACTAAAAATACACTAATAATAATAATACAAAATAAATAAAGGAAATAGCATTGACTTAAATATCATTTATCCCCTAAATTAAGAATACACTAATAATAATACAAAATAAATAAAGGAAATAGCATTGACTTAAATATCATTTACCCTAAATTAAGAATCACTAATAATAATACAAAATAAAAAGGAAATAGCATTGACTTAAATATCATTTACCCTCTACACTAAAAATACACTAATAATAATAATAAAAAAGGAAATAGCATTGACTTAAATATCATTTATCCCCTAAATTAAGAATACACTAATAACAAGACAAAAAAAATAAAGGAAATAGCATTGACTTAAATATCATTTACCCCCTACACTAAAAATACACTAATAATAATAATACAAAATAAAAGGAAATAGCATTGACTTAAATATCATTTACTCCCTACCTAAAAATACACTAAATAATAATAATACAAAATAAATAAGGAAATAGCATTGATTAAATATCATTTACTCCCTACACTAACAAAACAAATATGCCTCCTATTTACTCTTAAAATAACACATCTCTGACCTTATAGTTTATAAATGCGTCAAACCCCAATTTTTAGTGCAAATAAAACTTCTTAAAATCTAATATTTGTTATTTCGATAAAGCGATGTATTTTTACCATACTATCGTGTCACAGTTTCTTTGAGCGAATTTTCATCTGAGTATTTCCATTGTAAAAAATCGGGTACGGGGTACCTCGGAACTTTTTCCTCATTTCATCGAATTCGCTACGCTCATCCACCCAACTTTGGACTCGCTTTGCTCGTTCTCAGATATTTAAGTCGTTAAATTTATACTGCAACACCTCATCGGACTCGCTTTGCTCGTCCTCTGATAGTAATACATTCGTTTCATTGGTCATTTATCTAAGCACTGAACATGCTCGATGCTACTTAATTTTTATGATCCACCAAAAATCAAAGATAGACTTGTTGTATTATAAAGAAACTTAGTACACTTATTGATTAAGTCAAAGGGTAAACTTTTACCAAAGTTCAACTTAATTAGAATATTTTTCGACTTTTTAAAAGACGTATACAATCATTCGATAAAAATTGAACTAATGCTGATAATTAAATTTAGCACGTTAGACTTATACATACCTTCATGCGTGCCTAATTTCAATCAGATCGCATTATTGTTCCGTGTTTTATGATTTTTTTAAAATTTTGCTGAGTCATATAATGACGTCATAAAATTTTCCGAATAGCACAACTACAGCGGTAAACTGACTTTTTGTAACAAAATTTCAACTCTCTACCATAAATACACTGGCGCTATGATGATAACAGACACACACACATAGACAGACAACTTGCGAAACCACTCAGGAGGCCTTATAAACGCCTTAAATGCATAATTGTGTTTTCATCCCGGTTTTGGATTTTTGGCAAACGCAATGCTTTTCCTATATACTTACGGTATAAATAAGGAAAAGTAAGAAGTCGGGTACATTATACTTCGAAATTTATCGCTACTTATTGGATTCGCTATCCAATAAGTAGCGATAAATTTCGAAGTTTCACTGTACCCGACTTCTTACTTTTCCTTATTTATACCGTAAGTATATAGGAAAAGTACTAATTAAGTAACTAATCAATAACAAGTAGAAAAATTATAATAAGTAATAATAAGTTAATAATTTTTTAATTAATTTTAATTAATAATAAGTAATAATTAATAATTAAGTAGAAAGGACAAGATTGGCGAAATCTTGTCCTTTCTACTTCAGACTTGCTTCAATCGTTGTCAGACATGAAATCATTAATTTTTTTTATTACGTCATTTGACTCGCTTCGCTTGTCCTCAGACAAAATAACATCAATTTTTTCCAGAGGGTACCCATGCAGGTACTAAGGGAACAATGGACCCACACAAGAGTGATAAGTGCCTAAAAATAACAGGTACTGACCTCGCTTCATCTGACCTGCGTATCAATTGTGATCCGTAGACATTTTATGCATATTCAAATGAAAATTATTTATTTATTAATACAATAACGGGCAAAATTACCCTTTTTACAAAAATAACAATTAAGAAAAAATTAAATTAAATAAAAAATTGCACACACAAACAAAAATTTTTTTTATGCATTATAAAAATTTAAGTACAAAAAAGAAATTAAAATTATAATATGAATAGACTAAATTTTTTTTTTTTTTTTTTTTTTTTTAACTTTATTGATTATTGTCTACAATAAATGTATTTGACATAGTGCTAATGTTGGTAAAAGTGACTTGGCAGTCTTGATAGGAGGAATCACCCAGTGGTGATACTCCTTGGCGTGGTTAGGTAAATGTTGAAATTTTACTTATAATATAAAAATTTGGCCTGAACTAAATTAGTGGATAGAAATTAGTTGATTTTTGAATAGTTGAATTTTTCTGAAATGTTTTGCGTTTTTGAATTTAAATTAATATTGGTTATAAAAGAAGGTCACGCGGCCACTGTCGTCGAAGGCGCCGTGGAGGATTGGAAGGAATGGTTCTGGAATGTAGGGTTTGGACAAGAGGATTAGGATGGGAATCTAATTTGGAATGAAAGGAATTGTATCGAGAGGAAACAATGTCTTTGACGAACGGAATTTGAGGTCATTGTGGATGGTTAAATTAGATACGAACCAGGGAGCTTGAAATTTTTGCGGAGAACTTTTTGACTGAAGGACTTGAATACGTTTGAGATTTGATGGTTTCGTGGAACCCCATACTTCAACACCGTATGACCATGATGGTTTTATTATGCTTTTGTAAACGAGTAGTTTGTTATCTAGTGTAAGGTTAGACCTGTTATCGAGTAAACGTTGGAGGATTCCGACACGACGGTTCCCTTCCAAACGTTTTTGTTTAGTGTGATGTGCCCATGTTAGTTTGCTGTCGAAGTGTAAACCCAGGTAACGTGCAGTGGTGGACATAGGAATTTGAGACTGATTGAGAAATAGGGTGGACAAATGCCTCGTCGGAGGGTGAATGTTAAGTGAATGCTTTTTGAGCATTCACATTTATTCTCCACTTTCTAAACCATGTTTCTAAAGAATCAAGATGGTCTTGTAATTATTTGAAGCCTGAACGGGATCTTTATGGACTGATATGATATTTTTGTCATCTGCAAACGATAGAACTGATGTAGATGGATGTTCAGGAAGGTCTGAAGTGTAAAAGACGTAAAGGACAGGTGAAAGGATACTTCCTGTGGAACTCCAGCTTCTATGTCATAAATTTCGGAGAAGGAATCTTTGTACTTAACTTGAAAGGTTCGACGGAAAAGGTAGGACTTAATAATGAGGAAATAAGTGAACGGAAGAACGTTCTTGAGTTTCAGCAACAAGCCCAGGTGCCATACTCTATCGAAAGCTTGCTCGACATCAAGCATGACAGAAGGACAATATTGCTTACGCTCGAGAGCTGAGGATGCAATGTCAACAAGTCGATGGCACTGTTGGATGGCGGAATGAAAGGATCTAAATCCGAATTGATGAGAAGGGATATGGGAATGAATAAAAGGCATTAGGCGGTTTAATAGGAGCTTTTCAAACACTTACCAAGGATGGGAAGTAAACTGATGGGACGATATGAAGATGGTGAATCTGGAGGTTTATTTGGTTTAGTAATCATTATTATTATAGAATGTTTCCACAAGGAAGGGAAGTGAGTTGTCCGGAGGATGGAATTAAATATGTATGTGAGGAAGAGGAATGCTTTCGAGGAAGTTGTTTAAGTACTTTAGCTGTAATAAGGTCGAATCCTGGGGCCTTTTTAAAGGAAGTTTAAGGACTGTGTTCTTTACTTCGGAGGGATGGAAAGCTGGAGGAGGGGGGGATAGTTGAAGTGGAGTGTCAAGATCTTGAATAACTTGAGCAGTGTGCTGGGATCAAGATCTGGATGGGGAGTGAAAATGGAACTCAGATGGGAGGCGAACAGTGAAACTTTATCCTGATCGGATTTAGCCCACTGTCCGTCTGGTAGTCGAAGGGAGGGGGAGAGATTTAAATTTAAGGATTTTCTTAGTTGTATACCAGAGTGACTTGTCGTCCGTAGTAAGTGTTGATGTAAATAGTTTGTATTGTTCTGCTTTAAATTCAATCAGGCGAGTTTGAAGTGTTCTGTTAAGTCGGTAAAACGTTCGTTTGTTCTGAAGGGTATTTGGTCAGTTGCCAAATTTTTTGCTCGTCGTCTGTCATTAATAAGTTGTCTAATGTCAATTGGTAAAAGTAAGTCATTGTTTTTTATGAGTCTTTATGGTTACTCTTTTGGTTGCTTCCCACGCTGATGTCTGTATCGCCGTGGTTAGCGTTTGCACCGCTTGGTCTATGTCGTTACTGTTTTTTAGAGGTAGTTTAAGATCAAGTTTGGTTTCAAGTAAATGTCTAAATTTATCCCAGTCCATTGGACCAGGTGTTAAGGTAGGAGGTGGAAGAATGCTATTTGTTGTGATAGACAAATCTAAGTAGACGGAGCGTGGTCAGATGACAAGTCTTGGACAAGAGATGCTATTTGATGAGGAGGAAGAGGATGGGAGGAAACAAAATAATCTAAAATATCAGGAAGGCAATTGTGGGATCTTGGCCAATAAGTATAATCTTCAGGGTGTTACGATATATCTGGTTTGTGAAAGAGCTCTATGGAGAACAATGCCTCTTTGATTTTGGGCTCTACAGCCCTATTCTGGGGGCTTTGCATTCCAGTCTCCTCCAACAATGAAGTTATTCCCTAGAGAATGAAAGTAGGTCAGATACTGATCGATAGTAAGTGTGTGACGAGGAGGACAGTACACTAAAGCTATTGTAAAAGGAGTAGGAATTGATTGGATTGTGATAGCAGTGGAGTGGAATTGAGGAGTGGAATTATTAGGTAATTGATAGTGAGGGATAGAATTTCTAACTAGGATTGCTGCCCACCTCGAGCAGCGTTTCCTGGGTGGTCTGTACGGTATGTTGTGTTATCCTGGCAGCGAAAAGTATGATCTATTTGTTAAATGAGTTTCTGTGAGAAGTATTATGTCTATGTTTTTCTGTGATAAGTGTGTGAAGGTCATTTCGGCGTGAAGTAATGCCATCGGCATTCCACAATAGGATGATAAGTGATGGAACTGTTAAGGAGGTCATGATGTAGAGGCCACTGGGAGAAGACGCTCTACTAATGTAGTTAAAAGCGATAATAAGGGAGTAATAAGTTGTTTAAAATCAGATAAAAAAGAACCGAGAATACTATTGATGTCGTTAGAAGGGGATGGAGGTGGGACGAAGGAGCGTTGAGGGCGAGGTTGTGAAGTTCTTGGCAGTGGCAATGATGATGGTCTGTTTGGTGATTGTTGTTGATGAGAAGGCGTGGTGAAAGTCGAATTGGCGTGGGATGTCTGGTTTTTTGAAGTGATTAAGTCCGTAGTAGAGGTTCTTTGCTGGTACCTGCAGCTTGAGCATAGCTATTTGTTTCAGAGTTATGATGAGCATATTCTTCAGTCTCAGTCTGGATAGGAGGGAAGTCCTGATCGGTTGACTGGAATTCTAAGGGCTCTATTGTTTCCTGAGGTGTAGTTGTGGTTAGATATGAATCTGGTTGGTGCTGTGAGCGGGAAAAGGGTAGTATATTTTTTGGCTGATGGCGTCTTTGCAGCTCAATATAAATCATACAGCCCCTATAATTAGCTGGATGTTCCCCTGAACAAAGAGCACACTTAGCAGGTTCTGTAGACGGTTTGGTGCAAGTTGATGATAAATGAGATCCGGCACATTTAACACATTTAGGAGAGTAGTTGCAATAATGCTTTGTATGGTTATAGTTTTGACATCTTGTACATTGTACTAACTCTTTTCGTCGGTAAGGCTCCTCAACTTTTATTCTGAATAAAATAATCGTTTTAGATCGAATATATTTTGATTTTGTTCGTTGTCCTTAGTTAAATCAACGAAAACAGGGAAAGCGGTTGTTTGTTAATTTTGCTTATGACTGGAGTTACTCTTATTACGTCATATCCTTTATTGGTCAATTCTTCTTTAATTGTTTCTACTGGGGTTGAAAAATGGAGGTATCTTATTACGACCCGAAGAGGTTTTTCTTCTATTAATTGATAGTGGTGGAATTCATAATTTTCTGACTTAAGATATCTTATAGCAACTCTGTATGATTCGGCAGTTTTTGTTAATATGGTTATGTCATTAAGCTTTGATTTAATAGTAAAGTCATCGTTTTGTAGTTCTGTTTTAAATTTGTTAGCAAATTCCAAAAAATTGCCTATGTTTTTTAAATGAATGAGGGGTGGTCTGGGTTGTTTAGCGGGAGCTTCTTCTTCTTGTTGTTGGATAGGCTGGTCTGAATCCATATTTGTTTCATTTTCAAGGACGTTAAATGGATTTGGTGTGGTGAATTTGTTTATTGCCTTATCTTGGGCTGTTTTGGGATACTTTGATAGTGGAGAAGGAAGAGGTGATTTTGTATTGGTATTTTGGTTTGGCTTGGAGTGTGACTGGTTTCGAGCTGGAGATGAATTAGTTGATCTTGGTCTCTTTTGTACAGTTTTCCTGGAGGAAGTATCCATAGGTAATGCCTTATTTGTTGAGACATTTTATCCAGACCCCTATGGAAGGGGAATGGAATGTTTTGTTTTGATTTTTTTTTTTTTTTTTTTACTTTAGTAAATGACAGATTATATGAACACTAGTAAAAGGATTGAATAGATAAATGCCTTAGAGGGTAGGTTGTTATTTGATAAACTATGGCTCTATACTACCGAAACGCGCCGGAGAATGAGACAAGGAGTTACACTAGTTTAATGACGTTGAATTATCGCAAATGATTAAACTTTCGATTTTCAATTACATATAGACTAAAAAAGAAATAACAATTTTGAATATATCTAAAGTTTAACAAGAATAAATTGTTTAATAATAAGGAAATAATTTTACATGAAAAGGATTATAGATTAGATGTAGAAATAATTTAAATTTAAAATAGTATAATAATTAGAAATAAGATAGTTATAATTAAATTAAAAAAGAAGAATACAAGCAAAAGTATAGAAATTAATATTGATAAATAGTTGTCACCAAAGTTAAAATCAAAAGTTAAGATAATGTATCAATGACATATAAGTAGAAAATAAATAAAATGATGGTAGTATATTAATCAGATAAAAAATTTAAAATAAAATAAAAAATTGAAATACAGTAGTATAATTCTAGAGAATCTTGAGAATAAAATTAACCACTCAGTCAGAAGTCCAACAATATCTATATTAAAATTAATATGTCAAAACAAACATGAATGTGTTGCTAAGTAACCGAACATTAAATTTGTTCTTTCTACACCCCTTCTCAAATTTAATTTCAATTATAATTAAATAATTTTATTTTTAATTTTTATTATTGGTAGCTTTTATATTTGGTGCACACATAGTTTATTTAAATGTCAATATTATATTTATTTATATTTAATTATTTATTATTGACTGACATCTTATCAACCAATCTTTATGATATTATTTAAATTTATCATTTCGATATTATTTATAATTAGGCCTTTTATTATTATTATGATTGTTTTATGACGTTACATTATATTAATTTAAGCAAAATAAGGGTGTAACAAGATCAAACTTTTAAATTTAAATTAACTAAAACTATTCTAGGCCGATCTTTCTCTTAAATTATTGATTCTTATTCCATGTAAAGGTTTTGTAAGTAGATCAGCAAGCATTTCAGTTGTTGGGCAGTAGGTGAAGATAGCTTCGTTTTTGGATTTAATATCGCGTACAAAATGATACTTCACGTCAATATGCTTTGATCTTGTTTTGCTTCCTTCGTGGTCTAACATTTTAAGTGTTGACTGGTTGTCTTCAAACATAGTAATCTGCGTAGGCTGTGCATTTAAATCAGCTAATAATTTCTTACCCAAGCATTTCTTGGCATGTTTCTGTAATGAAATATATTCTGCCTCTGTCAAGCTGAGCGATACGAAGGATTGTTTCTTGCTTCCCCAAGCTATAGCACCGCCAGAAAATTTGATAACAAATCCACTGGTAGATTTTCGAGTATTGCTGTCCCCCGCCCAATCCGCGTCGGAGTAACAGTTTAACTGTCCTATCTCATCAATCGATCCCAAACGCAACTTGAGGTGTTTCGTCCCCTTGAGATATCTGATGCAGCGTTTAACTTCGTTCCAGTCATTTTTATTTGGATTTGATACTTTTCTGCTTAGGATTGATATGGCCGCAGCTATGTCCGGTCTCGTACTAACAGCAACGTATAATAACGATCCTATAGCCTTGCGGTACTGATCATTGTTGTCTAGCAACTCTGATCCTTCAGCTTTAAAGTATCCCGAATTAAGTGGAATATTGGTCATTTTAGCTTGACCTAAATTAAACCTGGTTGCTATTTTCTCAATGTAGTCACCCTGGTTGATGTAAAATATTCCTTCTTCATTTCTTGTGACTTCGATACCGAGGTAGTAACTAAGATCTCCTAAAACTTTAAATTCAAAATTTGCTTTTAATATATTTTCCACTTGTTGCATGTGTTCTTCTATGTCATAAAATAGGATAATATCGTCTACGTACAGTAAAACGTAGATAAATTTGTCATTAATTTGTTTTATATAAAGACAGCTATCAGCTACTCCCCTTCTGAAACCATTCTTCTCTAAAGTTTCGTTAATCTTATCGTTCCAGGCTTTTGCTGATTGCTTTAGTCTGTATATACTTTTCTTTAGTCTACAAACATAATCGGGCCTATCAGGATCTTCAAACCCATACGGTTGCCTCATGTATATAGTTTCCTTCAGGTCTCCGTTTAAGTATGCAGTTTTTATGTCTAAGTGTTTTACTTTCATTTTATTTAGTCCGGCATAAGTAAGTAAAGTCCGAACTGTTACGTTTTTAACCACTGGGGCAAAAACTTGATCATAGTCTTCCCCATATTTCTGACTAAACCCACGCGCTACAAGTCGGGCCCTGTATCTAATACTATCATTTGTTGGATCTTTCTTAACTTTGTAAACCCATCTGCAGTCTACTATGGTTCTGTTTCCTGGATTTTCTACCAACTCCCAAGCTTCACACTTTTCCATTGATTGTATCTCTTCTTTCATAGCATCTAACCAGTTTACAGAATCAGCCCTATTTATTGCTTCGTTGTAGTTGTTTGGTTCGTCTTCATCAGTTTTAGTTATTATTTGAGTTTCTTCTTCTTGACTAGACTGTTTATCTTCTTTCTTCTCTTCGTTGTCATCTAGGGTTTCTTTTTCGGTAACATTCGGTTTAAATTGAATTTCAAAATTTTCTTCGTCATTTTTAGGTTCTATATTTTCTATTTGTTTTTCAGTAGTTTCTAAATTATTTTTATTTTCAATTATAGGTTCAATACATTTTATATCACGGCTAATAGTAATTTTACATGACTTGATATCGAGTAATCTATACGCTTTTGATTCGTCACAGTATCCCATAAATTTAAATTTCCTTGCTTTGTCGTCGAATTTCTTTCTTGTCTCTTTAGGTACTAATGCGTAAGCATCACATCCAAAAATTTTGATGTTTGTTAAATCAGGCTTTTTTCTTTCCCATAATTCGTAAGGTGTCTTGTCATTCGCTCTAGTTGGTAATCTATTTTGCAAATAATTCGCGGCTACTATTGCTTCACCCCAAAATTTTGTGTCTAAATTACTTTCTAGTAGCATGCATTTAGCCATTTCAGTTAAATATCGATTTTTCCGTTCTGCGCATCCGTTTTGTGATGGCGAGTACGGTGCCGTGAATTCATGTTGTAACATATATTTTCAATATTTGGTTCACACCAGTTTTAATTTTAAAATTTTGGTGTGAGTTCAAAGATAATTAGTTTAGCAGTTGTATAATTTAAATTTAAATTCTGAATCGTATTGGCGGGAAAGAGGACCGCCATCTTTATTTTAGTTAGCGTTTTATTAATTAAGTTAATAGTATTCTTTTATGGTTGAGTTATATTTAATTTGGACAAAATTAGGATTAATTTTTAGTTCAGAGTTCTGATTATTTAATTTGGGTTTATATATTAGGTTTAGACCCAAGTTTAGGGTTTTGGGGAAGGTTAAACCGGAGCAGGTTGTTCTAGGTGGTTCCGAGATGAACACGTTTTCTGTTAGGTGCTTTTTCGGCCCTAAGTTTAGTTCAAGTTTAACTTCACCCGTTTTAGGGGATTATCTGGGTAGTTCAGGTTTTCTGGATTAGTGGGAGTAATAACTTTCCACTTTGAGGCTGCTCGGTTGACGAAGTTAATCTCTTGGTGCCTGCTTACTGGACGATGTGCCACTGTGTTTGTGCTGAGGTTTAGCCACAAATATTTAAGTGTTTTGGTGCCTTAAGTCAGTTGCTGCTGCAAACTGGTCTCACTATTTTCGTTTGGCAATCTATCAATAATATCAGGTCAGACAGATACCACAAATCCTTACCTTATCACCTTTCGAGCTGGACGCTCGAATCGGATGGCCTTCTCATCATTATTTTATTTTTATTTTATCTATCAGAAGTTTCTTTTTCTTTTATTAGTATTAAGCCTCCATATATTGTAAGCCCTAGGAAGTCAGTAACGGCCAGTAGAAGACTACTGTGCATAGGTAGGGATCAATGTAAGGGGCCCCATAGTTTATTAGGCAGCTCTTTATGTATATTACTTTGTTTTACTTTCAGTCAGCTAGATCAGATCACTTAAAAATCAAGTCACTTTTCTTTTTATTTTATACTTCAATCCTCAGAATAGTTTACCTTTATTTTATGTATCTGATCTCTTCTATCAATTTTGATTCCTGGGCAGAACTACATAACTGTTCTGAACAAGAATATAGAATTAACTTTTTATTTAAATTCAAATATTTGTCTTGGTTAACTTTATTACTGGTTGAATTAGCCAGCTCCTGGACACCAAGAGTTTGCTATTTCATCATCCAAATTTGTTCCTTTATTTGTTCCCAAATAAGATTCAATAGACTGGATTCCTCGTTCACCAGTCTACACCTTAACCTCCCCTATTCCTCTTCCTCAATCCCTCCTCTGCCCCACATTTGTCTGTCCAGTGTTGTCTTCATACTTTGGTCACCATTTGTGTCTACTCCTCTGAACATACTGTTAAAAGCTGAACGAGGTGGCGCTCAAATTAGTTTAAAAGAGAGCTTAACTCTCTATGATCATATCTCTAAAAGTTCAGGTCGCTCAAAAGAAGCCTACGCCCTTAAAGTGCACCAGACTGAGTTGGGTACAGAACATCACTCACAACATAGCCGTTAAAGGTTATATAAGAGATTGGCGCCGTCAAACGTGGAGCCTTAAAGGGCCTGAACTACTTAAGAATCAGATTTTAATAGTAAATAAAGACTTCTGTGTTATTTTATTTAGATATGACCCTAGTAGACAAGGTAAGGTTATCGTAGGTGGAATCTCTGTTATCACTGAGTGTATTTGTAAAAATAAACAATATTTCATTCATATACGTATTTCAGACTTACCTTATATTCAATTATATAATTATATTTTATTATCAAAACAATTTTATGTATTTAAAATTAATATTTCACTATTAAACATTATCTTGAAAATAAACACTGTTTTCTTTTTACAAATACACACTTTTCTGGATAACTCTAGCCTTCCTGGTACAATATCCTTTCTTGTGAGCCATTTTCGGAGCTGTGGAAGCCTGAAAATAATATTTTGGATCATATATTTATTTTATTTTTAAATAATTTATGTTGGATTTGTGGAAATTCTTGAAGAAAGCATAACATCACGTGAAAATGAAATAATCTGAGCTTTTTCTTTTTCATATCTTCTATTCCTTTTAGATGAAATCTTAATATGGCCGACGATTTTAAATCTTTCCTGATATGAATTTTTTTCTTTAAGTGGGACAGTTTAGCCAACTTGAAGTATAGTTTGTATAGATTTAGTATTAAACCTAGACCGACCTTTCCTCCAAATTTTTCTTTGTACCAAAAGGGGATTATTACTTAACATCTTCTTGGAAGCTTTTCTTTATGTTTTATGTATTACTGGGGCACAATTTACTTTTCTTGGCTTCAATCACTCTATTAGTAAGATTTTAGAATATAATTTAGTTATTAGTAGGGGTTTAATTTTAAGTCGAATGTTGTGTGATTGGATTATGATTTATATTTTCTTAGAGGTCTTCGTAGAGGTAGACCATTTGTGTCTACTCCTCTGAACATACTGTTAAAAGCTGAACGAGGTGGCGCTCAAATTAGTTTAAAAGAGAGCTTAACTCTCTATGATCATATCTCTAAAAGTTCAGGTCGCTCAAAAGAAGCCTACGCCCTTAAAGTGCACCAGACTGAGTTGGGTACAGAACATCACTCACAACATAGCCGTTAAAGGTTATAATGTCTAATGCCGTTTTTCTTAAAATATAAATCAAGTTCTTTTGAAGTATACTCCCCTCCTCGATCACTGCGGAGAGTTTTTAAAGTTTTTCCAAATTTAGTTTTCATCGCTTCCACATATTCTTGAATTTTGCTAAACGTTTCGTTTTTATGTTTTAGTAAGTATACGTAAGTAATCGACTAAAATCATCGATTAAAGTTAAGATATATTTATTTCCTCCCAGTGTTACAACTCTCATCGGACCACATAAATCCGAATGTACTAAATCTAAAACTTCTTTTCTTCTATTTTCCGATTTTTTCGGAAATTCTGATCTAGTCATTTTCCCTTTTATGCAAACTTCGCAATTTTGTTGCCTTTTACCGACTATTTTTATATTATTAATCATGTTTTTAGATTCTAATTGTTTAATTGCTTCATGATCTCTGTGTCCAAATCGTCTGTGAAGTAAATTTATATCGAACGTTTTACAATTCGTATTTGTGGTTAACAATGATTTATTATTTTGGAATAAATTTAGGATGTATAAGTTTTTATGTAAATAAGCTGTAGCTTCAACGAATTTACTTTTCATAATTTTACAAGAAGTGTTGTCAAATATCGCTGTATACCCTTTTTCTGACAATTTTTTAACTGATAATAAATTTCCATCTACTTCTGGTACAAATAATACATCTTTAATAATTTTTCTAATTGTCTTGTCATTATTTTCCAAATATAAACAAACGTCACCAATTCCTTTTGAAATCAGTGTTGTTCCATCCGCGAGAAATATTTTTTCTTTTTTGTTTTTATTTAAATTTATAAAACTCGATATGTCATTAGATATATGACATGTTGCTGCTGAATCGACAGTCCATATTGATTCTTCACTTCTTGTGTTCAAGCTTGCAAAACACGATTGCGAGGTTTCGTTATCGTTTTCATAGTTTCCATCACTTTGATTATTTTCATCTGTAACCTTCTTGACGTGCGACGATTTGTTTTGATTATTTTTGTTAGGTTTTTGAAAACGTTTATTTTCATAATTAAGATACCAGCATTCATCTTTTGTGTGAAATTTCTTACGACAATACGTACAGTACTTAACGTTTCTACTAGTGTTGTTAGAATTAGTTTTTAATGCAGATTGGTTAGAATCTGAATTATTTTCATTTCTACGGCTGTATTCCTGTACAAGCCTTTCTTTCACTACGGTTGTAGTCAACTCCTCCTCAGACCTAGATTCTAAAGCCATAACTATGGTTTCGTAACTATCAGGCAGACTTGACAGCATAAATGCTACAACTAGTTTTTCTGCCAAATTTTCACCCATGTTTTGGAGTTTCTCTACGAGTTCAAATATTTTATTGAGGTGAGTTTCCATATTATCTCCCTCTGACATTTGTAGTTTACATAGTCTTTTTAGAGTACTAACTTTGTTGGACAATGCTGGCTTTTCATGATAGTCTTTAAGAGCTTTCCAGCATTCAAATGCGGTTTTGATCTTTTTAATATGGACCAACTGCGAATCTTCAACCGATAATCCGATTATGGCTAAAGCTTTATTATTCTTATCTTGCCAATTTGTATCAGATTTATCAGTTTGTTCTTTTTCAACTACATCCCAAACATTTTCTTTTATTAGAAGTAGACGAATTCGATATTCCCAATTCGAATAGTTGGTGTTATTTAGTCTCTTTATAGATCCTTTAAATTCTGTATCCATTATAGACTATTATTATTAAAATTTCTTACCAATTCTCCGCTTTAGGGGCCATAACCTCTAGAGAATCTTGAGAATAAAATTAACCACTCAGTCAGAAGTCCAACAATATCTATTTTAAAATTAATATGTCAAAACAAACATGAATGTGTTGCTAAGTAACCGAACATTAAATTTGCTAATATCATATATATTATCATATGATATCAATATATTAGTATAATCATATATATCATATCATATGATATCATATATATTAGTATAATTATATTATCATATCATATATATTAGTATAATCATATATATCTCATATGATATCATATATATTAGTATAATATATATTATTATCATATCATATCATATAATTAGTATATATCATATATATCATATCATATATATCATATATATTAGTATAATCATATTATCATATCATATGATTATCATATAGTATAATCATATATTATCATATCATATCATATCATATATATTAGTATAATCATATATTATCATATCATATGAATATCATATTATATTAGTAAATCATTATTATCATATCATATGATATCATATATATTAGTATATATATATTATCATTATATCATATCATATATATTAGTATAATCATATATTACACAAATGGATATACTTGTACCAAATTTCAAATCAATTGAAATATTTTTCAAGTGTAATCAATTTTTCAAAAAACGTACATACGCCACTCGATAAAAATTGAACTAATACTGATAATAAGATGAAAGTTGACACATACACCTATGAAAAATAAAATTATACGTTACTCGATGAATATTAGGGCCAGATGTTTTAAGGCATAGAGTTGGATACTCTTAGGATGTGGTGGGCCTAAAATGTTCATACATTTTAGCTGCTTCATAGCAGCTAAGGGTGGTATCAACGCATCGAGTCCTGCGAACAGTAACCCCTTTCAAACCGTAAGATTTAATGGTATTAATTAGTTACTGGAAGTTCCAGTAGCTTCAGGAGTTCACTTTATCTTCGGACCACCCAAGTTAGGTTGGAACATTAACATAAGAAAATAACCAGAAGGGGTCACTAAGAAAGAGTATTATAATTGATTGGAAAACAAACCGCACTTGATAAAATCATTGTTTTTAACCGAATTAAGGAGTAAGAATTAGGCAATTTTCGAATAAGGAAAAGCATAAAATAAAAATTATTTTGTGAGTTCGGATAAAAAAAAAAAAATCGGGTACAGGGTACCTCGAAACTTTTTCTCATCACATCGGATTCGCTACGCACAACCTCCCCACTTCGGACTCGTTTCGCTCGTCCTAAGAATATACATTTCACCAAATATATACTGCAACAAGTCTTTGGACTCGCTACGCTTGTCGTCAGATAGTAAATACATCCGTTTCATTCTCAGCGGTCACCCATACAGCACTGACCACGCTGAATGCTGCGTGACTTTTATGATCCAACAAAACTCATGGATATACTTGTCGTATTAACACAAAACTATTCTCTGAAAAATACAGACAAAATTAATGCGAGTAGTGCTTGAAAATTGAGTATCAGCTTACTTATAAAGCATAAATCGGATCTTTAAGCAAGAAATGAATAGTTAAGGCATGAAAACACGCATTCCAAAAGAAATTGGTCCGACATGCGGGCCTACGCTCAAAAAACAAATACGAATAAAAAAGTATCATCTTTACCAGGATTCGAATCTAGGTACCCTACTTTGAGAGCACGTATCGACTCCGGACTACTCTCATTCGACTTTCAGGACCAAAAAACGCCAAGAACAACTCCCAACTTGAAATGTGTGGTTTACCGGCCGTATTTTAGATTTTCTGGTAATTGCCACCGTTTTTTCGACTTTTTGGTTAGTTAGAGTGGTCGTTATGGACCTTTTTTTCAATTCAGCGCCCAAAAATACACAGAAAACAACACCCTACTCGAAATTTAATTTTCATTGACCGTAATTTTGGTTTCCGTTAATTTATTATGTTTTTTTCGATTTTTTGGTCACTTAGAGTGGTCATATCGACATCAGACCGGTTTAGTGTTTAAAAATATAAATAATGATTTTTTTGCGGCGAAAAATATTAAGTTAAATTTTGCCGATTTTTTAAAAAATATTGTTGACTCAGCAAACCAGGTTAATGACGTCACAACTGGTTTTCAAAAGAGTTCGTGTACATATATATATATAATATATATATATATATATATATATATATATATATATATATATATATATATATATTAATATATATAATATATATATTATATATATATATATCCATTATATATACTATATATATAGTATATCCATGAGTTTTGTTGGATCATAAAAGTCACGCAGCATTCAGCGTGGTCAGTGCTGTATGGGTGACCGCTGAGAATGAAACGGATGTATTTACTATCTGACGACAAGCGTAGCGAGTCCAAAGACTTGTTGCAGTATAAATTTGGTGAAATGTATATTCTTAGGACGAGCGAAACGAGTCCGAAGTGGGGAGGTTGTGCGTAGCGAATCCGATGTGATGAGAAAAAGTTTCGAGGTACCCTGTACCCGATTTTTTTTCTTTTTATCCGAACTCACAAAATAATTTTTATTTTATGCTTTTCCTTATTCGAAAATTGCCTAATTCTTACTCCTTAATTCGGTTAAAAACAATGATTTTATCAAGTGCGGTTTGTTTTCCAATCAATTATAATACTCTTTCTTAGTGACCCCTTCTGGTTATTTTCTTATGTTAATGTTCCAACCTAACTTGGGTGGTCCGAAGATAAAGTGAACTCCTGAAGCTACTGGAACTTCCAGTAACTAATTAATACCATTAAATCTTACGGTTTGAAAGGGGTTACTGTTCGCAGGACTCGATGCGTTGATACCACCCACTTAGCTGCTATGAAGCAGCTAAAATGTATGAACATTTTAGGCCCACCACATCCTAAGAGTATCCAACTCTATGCCTTAAAACATCTGGCCCTAATATTCATCGAGTAACGTATAATTTCATTTTTCATAGGTGTATGTGTCAAGTTTCATCTTATTATCAGTATTAGTTCAATTTTTATCGAGTGGTGTATGTACGTTTTTTGAAAAATTGATTACACTTGAAAAATTTGGTACAAGTATATCCATTTGTGTAATATATGATTATACTAATATATATGATATCATATGATATGATAATATATGATTATATATATGATATGATATGATGATATGATCATATGATATGATAAATATATGATATATATGATATGATATGATATGATGATAATATATATGATTATACTAATTCAATTTTTTATTTTATTTAAATTTTTATCTGATTAATATACTACCATCATTTTATTTATTATCTACTTATATGTCATTGATACATTATCTTAACTTTTAATTTTCACTTTGGTATCAACTATTTATCAATATTAATTTTTTATATACTTTTGCTTGTATTCTTCTTTTTTAATTTAATTATAACTATCTTATTTCTAATTATTATACTATTTTAAATTTAAATTATTTCTATATCTAATCTATAATCCTTTTCATGTAAAATTATTTTCCTTATTATTAAACAATTTATTCTTGTTAAACTTTAGATTATATTCAAAATTGTTATTTCTTTTTTAGTCTATTCATATAATAATTTTAATTTCTTTTTTGTACTTAAATTTTATAATGCATAAAAAAATTTTTTTTTGTTTGTGTGTGCAATTTTTTATTTAATTTAATTTTTTCTTAATTGTTATTTTTGTAAAAAGGGTAATTTTGCCCGTTATTGTATTAATAAATAAATAATTTTCATTTGAATATGCATAAAATGTCTACGGATCACAATTGATACGCAGGTCAGATGAAGCGAGGTCAGTACCTGTTATTTTTAGGCACTTATCACTCTTGTGTGGGTCCATTGTTCCCTTAGTATCTGCATGGGTACCCTCTGGAAAAAACTGATGTTATTATGTCTGAGGACAAGCGAAGCGAGTCAAATGACGTAATAAAAAAAATTAATGATTTCATGTCTGACAACGATTGAAGCAAGTCTGAAGTAGAAAGGACAAGATTAGCGAATCCAATAAGATGAGATAAATTACGAAGGTACACTGTACCCGACTTCTTACTTTTCCTTATTTATACTGTAAGTACATAGGAAAAGCATTGGGTTTGCCAAAAATCCAAAACCGGGATGAAAACACAATTATGCATTTAAGGCGTTTTTAAGGCCTCCTGAGTGGTTTTCGCAAAGTTGTCTGTCTATGTGTGTGTGTCTGTTATCATCATAGCGCCCAGTGTATTTATGCTTGAGAGTTGAAATGTTGTACAAAAATTCAGTTTACCGCTGTAGTTGTGCTATTCGGAAAATTTTATGACGTCATTATGACTCAGCAAAATTTTAAAAAATCATAAAACACGGAACAAAAATGCGATCTGATTGAAATTAGGCACGCATGAAGGTATGTATATGTCTAACGTGCTAAATTTAATTATCAGCATTAGTTCAATTTTTATCGAATGATTGTATACGTCTTTTAAAAAGTCGAAAAATATTCTAATTAAGTTGAAATTTGGTACAAGTGTATCCCTTGACTTAATAAATAAGTGTACTAAGTTTCGTTATAATTCAACAAGTCTATCTATGATTTTTCAAATTGATGTTGGTTGTACCCTTAATAATATCTTGATATGGAATAATATCTTGATAATAATATCTATGATTTTTGGTGGATCATAAAAATTAAGCAACATGTTCAGTGCTTAGATAAATGACTATTGGGAGTAAAACGAATGTATTTACTATCTGAGGACGAGCAAAGCGAGTCGGAAGACGTGTTGCAGTATAAATTTAAAGACTTAAATTTCTGAGAACGAGCGAAGCGAGTTCAAAGCTGGGTGGATGAGCGTAGCGAATTCGATGAAATGAGGAAAAAGTTCCGAGGTACCCCGTACCCGATTTTTTACAATGGAAATACTGAGATAAAAATTCGCTCAAAGAAACTGTGACACGATAGTATGGTAAAAATACATCGCTTTATCGAGATAACAAATATTAGATTTTAAGAAGTTTATTTGCACTAAAAATTGGGTTTGACGCATTATAATATATATTATATATATATATATATATATATATATATATATATATATATATATATATTATATATATATATATAATATATATATATATGTTGTGTGTGTGAGTGAGTGTGTGTGTGTGTTTGTTTGTGGGTGTGTGGATTTGTGTGTGTGTGTGTACACATACTACACCTGTAGAATGATTTTCGCACAAAGTTTCAACTCTCTAGCATAAATACACACACACTCACACAATCAGTCGCACATACGCACACACACATACAGACAGATAACTTTACAGAAACACATACATAAACGGATAATTCCGGTGTCATCCCCGTTTTGGAGTTTTTGCAAACACAATACTTTTATAGGAAGATTTGAGGAAAAGTAAAAAATATAAATGCGCTTGCCGTTTTTTCTTTTCCCTTCTATCTTTCTTCTATCTTTCTTCTTCCTCTCTTTTTTTTCAGCGAATTTCCTTCGGAAATAAATTTCTAATGGGATGTGTGTCATTCTGGGAGTCAAACCTCGGACCACGACACAAATCGGTTTCAGGGGTCTTTGATGACGAAAAATAGGTTTCGTTAACTTTATATATATATAATATATGTATACAATTTTTACCTGACAATTTTTTTACTCTTTTATATACATATTTTTTTTTACCTGCGTCCTCAATGTCGTAAAAATAGGCCTTTATAAGACTAGTTAGTTTGCTCTAAACGGTTGCCTTAATTTTATTAATATATACTTCGTTTACACGCATTTTTTTGGCAGGGGGTTTAACCCCGTGTTCAACTCCCTTGGGGGTTGAACCCAAACTGTTTACACGGTATTTTAACCAAAATTTAGATTCTACCCCGATAAAAAATGAGTGTCAGGGATGAACCCCGTGATTAATCCTGCTCACACGACAACTGCCGGGGGTTTGAACCCCCTAAGGGATTGAAAACGGGAATGAACCCCCTGGCAAACCCCCCGCGTCTGAACAAAGTAATAGTGCGGTAAACCCAAATGCTTGGGCTCGCTATGCTAGTCATAAAGAGACTATTACTGTCTGTTAAACAAGCCAAGTTCCATAAATTTGGTGATTTCCGTATTCTGAGGACCAGCGAAGTAAGTCTGGAGTAGTTGGGATGAGCGTAGCGAATCCTATATGGTAAGGAAAAGATCCGAGGTACCCCGTCCCCGATTTTTCACTAAAATTATGCTTATCTTCTGAGTAGTAACCCTTCTACTAATTAGGTTATTTGGCTTATTCGGCAAAATTATGAGATAATATCACAGCATTTGGGACCTAAATCCTCTAAGCCTTCTTAATTTACCAATGCTCTAAATCCTCTAAGCCTTCTTAATTTACCAATGCTCTAAATCCTCTAAGCCTTCTTAATTTACCAATGCTCTAATCCTCTAAGCCTTCCCTAAGCCTTCTTAATTTACCAATGCTCTTAGATCATCAAAACCACAATATGAAGAATATTATATTTGATAGAACTATTAAAACTTGCCAGCACAAACTTGAACAGCCTAAAGACTGTTTTCATGTGCATCTTAAGACTAATCTATGGTGAAAAGGATCCAAAAGGAAGGTCTACTCACTAGGCTTGGCCTCCCCACCCCTACTGATAGTAATATGGGGGAGTGGTAGTAACTACCAGGCAAGTAGGCCACGTGGTTGGGCCCTTTTTGCCAACTCCCTAAGATAGTGTTCTACTCCTTTTAATTTCAAGTGTAGGTATATTTCATCTAATCTAGACAGAAGAGCCGTGAATTTCTATGGTTCCTCTCATGCTTTTTCAAGCAATCATACATATTTTCACTGACTCTAATAGCCTAGTGAAAACTGGGAACAACACGTGGTCTCACTGTTAAACCAAACCTCCACACACTTTAAACTACAAGGCAGAAACAGTATAGTATTATAATGAATCTATAATGAGCGTCCTAAATTTTGCCTATACCCAGTTTCATTTAGGGTAAGGGATCTTTAACGAGTACCTGACATAGCACAGGCTCGAGACCACCGGCTTTACGTCCCTTCTGAAGGACGTGGTACGCAAAATTTTTATTCCTCACATAAAAATCCTAGAGGCCCGTGCTGGGATTGAACCCATGACTAAAGTCCATTCATTCTGTGTATTGGCCGCGTACCTTAACCACTACACCACGGGTGACTCTTCCCCACCCCTACTACTACTAAGACTAATCTAAAGAACTTAATCCTTAATATTACCTGACATTAAAGCTCTTTCCATCATCTTCCTTGGTGGAGAGTGATGAATTTGTTTCTGCTATTGATGATCTGCTACGAGACTACCGACCCGGAATTCCGTAGGACAATATATCAACCCTAATATCATAGAATGAATGAACAATATAACAGAGATAAATAACAATAATAACATCTATAATTATAAGTTGCTATGTCAGCAGGAGCATCTCATCTTAAATCCAGTATATTTTAGGATCAGAAATCATTTAGATTCACCATGTTGGCAGTGAGATGACGATGCTCTGATAAAATTCTAATTACTAAGGCGATAGTCCTTTTAGCGACTTGTAACGCACGCACTGTTTAAAAATTGTAAACGCACAAAATTATACATAAACCTGAAACAGAAAAACGAAAAAACGGTTAAAAGTGTTCATCGCATAGTTAGATTCGATTGAAACCTAGTTTTATTAAGCGTTTTCATTTCATTAAATTTAGGCCCGTATTCAAAGACATTTTCCTAACATTTTCCTGAAGGAACCCTTAAGGAGAATGTTAGGAAAATGTTTTTCCCACTTTTAAACACGGGAACGATCATTTAAATTTCGTGGCTTAAAAACATTTTCCTTACCTAAACCTAACATTTTCCTAACATTCTCCTTAAGGAACCCTTAAGGAGAATGTTAGGAAAATGTCTTTGAATACGGGCCTTAATGTGAAGTAATTTTGTATGTAAGCACTATTATAGGTAGGGGCTGCCAAATTCAGGAAATTAGTACAATTGACTCTGTTTTCAATTCACAAAACACAACACTGGGAAAAAAGTTCGACACCCTCCCATCATAATTTTGGAACTGTTAATCAATGAATTAATTGTTTTTAAATACTGATTTAAAACAATTTGTTTTTGTGATAATTTTCATATAATTTTATTTATATTTTATAAGCGGCCAAAATACATGGCTAAATGCAATGAAATAAACAATAATAATTAATCAATCCTGTCCAAGCCAGTAAGTGCAGTCACTGAACTATTTCTTTCGTCATGACTTCTAAATCAAAATTAATTTCAGCTGTATCACACTTTTTTGTAGTTGTGATATACATCTAAATAAAAAAAATCAACAAATAATAAAAAAACAACAACCAATAAAAACGCACATGGCCAGGGGCCTTCGGCTCCTGGCCATGTGCGGATATTGGGCTAAAAGAAGTCTTACGTTAATAATCATATTTTGCATGACATGTGTAAAACACGGGACATTCATTTAACACGCTTTTATAAGTCGAAAGAAGCCTTACTCTGTAATATATAACATTATATGTCTGTATATTCCATACATTAGATAGTTTAACAAGTCTATCTTTTAAAATAGATACAGAGCATCCATTGTTTTGCACAGAACTTCCTCCACTAATATTGGACAACATGCACAACCTCAGAATAATTCTATATATAGAAGGAGCACTACTGATTTCACGAAAGGCGGTTCACTGGTGCACCTAAGTAATGCTGCCACCCTGACAATATACAATTTTCTAAAAACCATTTGGCAATACTTCCGGTTGCTGAATTATTTTGTTCTATTATTATTTAATTATTGATTATTCATAAAATACTAATATAAATATCGGTGCATTACAATATTTAAAGCATTTTAAATTGTAGTTTAACGTCTTTATTAAAATTGTATATAAATAGTAGTCCTCGTCAACTAAATGTAGATTCTTGTATTCCGCCACCCTTTTGCCATCTAAGACCAGTTTTATTAAATACTCACAAGGTGTTTTAAGTTATTATATTTGTTCTTTATTATTATATTACGATCTTTCTTCGTTAATAGATATTTATGACAAATATTTAAAATAATGTTTTGTTGTTAGGTTGGCAGCATAACTTAGGTGCACCAGTCAAACGGCTTTCGTGTTATCAGTGGAATTACATTGTGTTTACGGTCCTGTGCTCCTTCTATATATAGTATTATTCTAAGTGCACAACATACGGAAAATGGAAACAGGACAATGACAAAGTAGATGCGTGGTGCAGAAAGTATCCGAGCTGTTTGTCTATATTGCATAGTGTCCGGTTTGCCGGACACTACAAAAATCCATATGTTGTCGTGCTATTAGCTTCAGAAATGAAATTTTTATTTTTCCTTCATAAAGTAAAATTCATTAAATATGATTATGAAAGGTCTCTAGATTGTTATAAGTATCACACAATAATTTGATGAATCAATAGATTTGTAAGAATTAAAAAGAAAGACATCAAGTCATGTCTTTACAAGATTAATGACACCGGATACCACGCCTTAAGAGGGAGTCCTGATAAAGGTAAAAAAATACCCTCGGAGTGAATACGTGGTTAAAATGCTTCAAAACTTTGGTACGAAAATCCACGTAATTTATTGAACTCACCATTTCATTTTCGTATGAACAAAAAATGATTTTATTTGTTTTTTACTTTTTTAAACATCTTTTTTATTGACTCATACAAGAACAAAATAATTATTACAAGAATTAGAGTTTTAGTGGCTTCATAAAGCATTTATGAGAAACAAACCAGTGATTCTACTTAGGCGAAAAAAGTTTTATATATATCTTTTGATGCTACCGAGTTTTGCAAAACATGAATAGTTGACACAATATAATTGTGCGAGAGACACCTAGGAAATATAACAAGCAATTAGCTTAGCTTGCATGATTGTGGTAAGAGAGCACCGCTCGTCTCTGGTAAATCCTTCACATTATATTCTTCGGAATTTCATTTGAATGTCAGATTGAGTTTACTATCTGTTGGAACCCTCATGAGTTAGACGTAACGAAACAGCGTGGGACATGACAGTATGTCGAGCCACCAATGATGGAATGACGAATGTCGAATGATGAAACAGTTCCCAGATGTAGCATTACATTTTGCTTGTTACATTTCCTAAGTATCTCTCGCACAATTAAATTGTGTCAAGTTCTATACTCTTAAATATGTCTATTCTTTATTATATTCTTATTTACTTTTTGTTATTTACTTTATTTAATTTACTTCTTTATTTATTTTGTTTATTCTTTATTTACTTTTTGTTTATTCTTTATTTACTTTTTGTTTATTCTTTATTTACTTTTTGTTTATTCTTTATTTTCTTTTTTTCTTTATTTACTTTTTGTTTATTCTTTATTTACTTTTTGTTTATTCTTTATTTACTTTTTGTTTATTCTTTATTTACTTTTTGTTTATTCTTTATTTACTTTTTTAGATTTCTTTAAAACATTATCGGTGGTAATAAATAAAATATCGGGTATGGTTTACCTTAAAACTTTTTCTTACAACATCAAATTCGTCAAATTCGCTTCTTTTATCTTAATTACTACGGATTTGCTACGCTAATCTACACTACTTCGGACACGCTTTGCGCATTGTCAGAATTAAATAACAATCCGCAACACGTCTTAATTAATTTATTAACTAAATTCAATTAATTTATTTATTTTTTATCACCACACCTCACCTATATCCAAATTTTAACTCATCAACAGCATTAACATAATAACATCTATTTTAAGCTCGCGCTGTTTCCGTTACATATATAAAAGCCAACGTAAGAAGAAAAATAGAGAAATTCTTTTTATTCGTCAGTTCAGAAACATTGATCCCAACAAAAAAACTTCCTTCGACTTTAAAACAAAAACACTCAAACTCACAAGAAGCATGTTTTAAAAAATGCATGACTTCTAAAACAGCGTTATTTCATACGATATTACTAAAAAGTTGGAACTCAATTATAAGTTTTAGAAAAATAAACATAATGAAAATGAAGATAATGAAAATTGGTAGTAAAAATATTAAGAGTACTAAAATACGCATGTCTAAAATCTTAGAATAATACTATATATAGAAGGAGCACTACTGATAACACGAAAGGCGGTTCACCGGTGGACTTAAGTAATGCTGCCACCCTAACAATACACAATTTTATAAAAAAAAAGTTGGCAATACTTCCGGATGCTGTATTATTATGTTCTATTATTAATTAATGATTGATTATTCATAAAATACTAATATAAATAACGGTGCATTACAATATTTGAAGCATTTTAAATTGTAGTTTAACATATTTATTAAAATTATATTAAAAGTAGTTCTCGTCAACTAAATGTAGATTCTTGTATTCCGCACCCCTTTGCCATTTAAGACCAGTTTATTAAATACTCAGCAGGTGTTTTAAGTTATTATATTTGTTCTTTACGATGTTTCTTCATTAATAGATATTTATGACACTTATTTAAAATAATGTTTTGTTGTTAGGGTGGTACCCCTACTTAAGTGCACCAGTCAACCGGCTTTCGTGTTATCAGTGGAATTACATTGTGTTTACGGTCCTGTGCTCCTTCTATATATAGTATTATTCTAAGTCTACAATAGTAAAAAATTGTGTACGGGTTTCTTTGGAACTTTGTCTTACTACATCGGATTCGCTTCGCTCATCCTGCTGATAAGCGTATCTTGCCGAGTTAATAAACTTAAATTCTTTGGTTTTCTTCTTCGCCCAAAGTGTTCAGTGCCTGTTTGCTTTTATTCTCGTCGCCAATAATACGTTCTTAAAAAGTAAGTAATTACTAGTAATTAAGTACAAACAACTAACTAAGTAATTACAATGTAATTATAATTACAATTAGAATTATAATGTAATTATAATGAAGAGTTTTTTTTTTTTTAAAGAAAAATCCTTTATTAACAAACTAAAATATAAAAAATTTACAATCAAAAAGGACATATATAGCAATACAAATAATAATATACACTGAGATTGATAGGAATATTCTCCCCACAAAAGAGCCACTGAAGCTCTGCGCTGTGGGGAGGAGTGTTTAGACCACAAACATTATTGTCTATTAAAAGATAAAATTACAAATAATGGCACAGGTGAAAAGGATATAATAAAATGTTTAGTCATAATAATTATAAAATGTAGACTATGTACAGTATTACTTCCATTTATGAAATTATAGCGATAATATTTACATTACTATTTTTGTTTTTAATTATAAAACGTTTTATTTTAGATTAATAATTTAATAATTATTTTATTTTAATAATTTTTTATGAACATACTTTTTATAAATTTAGTAAAAATTATATACTTTTATGAGGAAATGGTCAAATAGGTAAGAAAACACAAAATTTAAGCTTTCGGCTTTAAATTTTGTGTTTTCTTACCTATTTGACCATTTCCTCATAAAAGTATATAGTTTAAATAGTTTGGTCAATAATTTTATATTAATTTAGTAAAAATATTTATTGATTTAGAGTTTCTAATATGAATAGGTAACTGATTGTAGTTACTTGCAGCTACATAGAGCCAATGTTTTTGGCCCATCGTAGTATGCTTTCTTGGAATCAAGTATAAGTTTTGTTGAGCTGATCTATAGAGTAATCCTCGTCATTAATATTATGACGAGGATTAAATTAGGATCACACACTCTGGCAACGAAAAGTGTTTATAAATGAAATCATTTTTTTTTGACATGTTAGGTTATAGTCCGCAATTGACGTCTCTATAAGAAGAGTACTCTTTAAAAATGATGCCTAAACCTCAGTCCTTGACTGAGATGTCATATTTGGATAGGCCACAGAGTTTTATAAATATTGAATCACATATTGAAAGTTTTGACCTCTTTAGAGGTTAAGGCCCTGGAGATTTTCTTCTTTGTTGCTCTATTGTAGCTGAGCCTCACGGCCCTTAGTAATTTAAGTTACTATTAAAAATTCAATAAAATATTTACGCAAGTAAGATAGACTTCCTTATATCTCTCTAGAAGGTTCTAGATCTCGATCTAACTTAACCCTAAGGAGATAAGTTAATATTTAATTTCGTCATTATTAAGTTTTGTCTTTTGATGATAAATACTAGATAAGTTCGGCATCGGCCCCTCGGCCAGCTTTGTGGCTCGGGGCCTTCCTGTGGCCCACATTGTCGTTGTTTTGTATTATTAATTCCATTATTCTTTTTTATCGTTACATGGCATTTTGCTATGTATCTAGCGAATTTTAATCGCATCGGTTCACAGGGTCGCTTTGTGTGCCAAGCGGGGCAAACTACGTTCAATGACCACTACGATATCGTTTAGTTTCAGTTGTGTTAAATGGTGGGAAGGTAGTATAGAAGAAGCCCATACCTCTTGTTTTGCCCTGGCAAGCCTACTGTCCTAGACAGACAGGTCAAAAAAAGGATTTTGACCTGTATGTCTAAGACAGTAGAGTAAACTCTGGATTAGATGCGTTCGCGAACAGGAAAAGGGTAAAAAGTGTAAATAACCTTCCCTAGCTAGCAAAATCGGATACAAGGTACCTCAGAACTTTTCCTCAACACATCGGATTCGCTACGCTCGTCCTCCCTACTTCCTATTCGTCCTAAGAATATAAAAGTCGTTGAATTTATCAACGAAGCAACTCGTCTTCGGACTCACTTTGCTCGTCCTCGGATATTGAATACATTCGTTTCATTCCCAGCGGTCACTCATTCAGGCACTGACCACAATTGATGCTGCTTAATTTTTATAATCCAATAAAAACCTTGTTAATTGAAACGTAAACTTGGTATACTTATATATTATGTAAAGGTATACACTTATACAAAATTTCAACTCAATTGGATTATATTCCTGTGTTTGCTATGTTTTTAAAAAAAAGTACACGAGTCATTTGATAACAATTAAACTAATACCGATAATGAGATGAAGCATTGTACTATTGTTAGTCTTGTACATAGCTACATGCGTGCCAAATCTCATCCGATCGCTACATTTTTCCGCGTTTTATGATTTTTCGAAATTATTGCGGGTAAATGACGTCCTAAAACATTATTTTTCGAATAGCACAGCTGCACCTATAGAATTATTTTTGTGCAAAGTTTCAACTCTCTAGCATAAATACACTGGGAGCTATGATGATAACAGACACTGACAAACAACTTTAAAAAAACTACACAGGAGGTCTTAAAACACCTGAAACGGATAATTTCGGTGTCATCCCGTTTTTGGATTTTTTAGCACACACAATACTTTCCTATATACTTACGGTATAAATGAGGAAAAGTAAAAATCAAGAATTTTAAAGGAAATTCACACGGTTCGCAGACCTCAGCGCCAGATTTTTTTTTACTATATCAGAATCTAGTCGCACTTGCAACTTGTAGCGGATTAGTGGCTAATTTTAAAAACCCTAGTATTTGCTTAAGGTTTTTTTACCCATTAGCATCTAATTAATATTCCTAGTAAGTTTATGTATATAAATATGGTATTAATTTATTTAATAACTTTAGGCCTGTAATGAAACCTTATCATATATTTCTTTAGTTATTGTACTGCATGTAAGTTACCTACTAACTCTTCATCAGTTATACAGGGTCACTAATTCATATATTTGAATAAAATATTTCAACTAAATAATATTTAAAAATGGCTAAGTACCTGTGATTATCATCGTTTCGTTCTATCATTAAATTATTTTATAATTTATATTCTAAACATTTAATTTTTTGTTATAAATTTATAATTATATATACATTGTTAATGGCATGCTTTCTTTTGTGTTTAACTCCGCCTCTGATGGGAACAACCCAAGAGCATCTAATTTAACAACTGTAATTTTAAGTAATAATGTAATTTGTTTTTAAATAAATAGTTATTATTATTATTATATTAATATTCTATATTATATTAATATTATATAATATACTAGCAATACGTTTCTGGAGATCCTTTTAGCCGAGTTAATGAAATTTTTAACTTCTACTCCTCCAGGAAGTCTTTACTAAAGTTTTACAGGATAAAAGCTATTAAAATTAAGCTTTTTCTCCAAGAATAAATATTTCTTTGCATTAGGAATTAAATATGACGTAGGAGTCAATACGTATAAAATCATTGAAAGTCAACGTGAAAACTAATATGGAGTTAAATATTTGTTCTTATAGTTTAAGTCAGGGATAAAAACTTCACAAATCTTTAAGTATGCAAAAGAGTAAATAATACAGTCTTCGAGGAAATAAAATAAATCTTAGCAAGTCTGACGTCAGTATGGAAATATTGATTTTAGAATTACATCCGTATTTATCAATTCACACTTATACGGCGTCAGGGAAATATTCTTATATATATATATATATATATATATATATATATATATATATATATAAAATATATATATATTTTTTATTATATATATAAATAAATAAGTAATATAAATTCCGCTTTCATATTTTTATTTAAAAAATATGAGAAAAAGAATTATATTCATTAATACTCTCTTATGAAATAATAAAATATTTTTTTTTCAAAATATAAACAAATAACATAGGGCTTTTATTTTTTTTTAAATCCAAAATTTTTTTTTTAATCAGAAAAGTATTTTAGCCGAGGAAAAAATATTTTTGAAATAATTGAAAATTGTGTCTTTTTTATTTATTTCAGGTAAAATATAAAAATAGAAACAATGCACCGGAGAGTAAATCGGAAAGTTTTTAGAAACAAAATACCATTTTGCATATTAAAAAGAAACGAAGTAAAAATAAAAAACAAATAAAAATGAGTATAAAAATTAAAAATAAGTTTTAATTTGAAGGTATAACTTTTTTTAATATTAAGGGAAAATTCGGCTATAAATTTCTGTATAATTTTTATTTACCAAATTTAGTAAAGCCGTCGATTATAGACCGGTAAGGTGAAAGTGAAGAATAAATATTGTTTAGAAGAGAGGACATATTAGTCAAGCTCATTACTTATAGGAATTTCTCGACTAATCTCTTAGGTTCTCTTTAAAAAAAACTAATTTTATTCGTATATCATTTGATACTACTGAGATTTGCAAAACATGAAAAGTTGACACGATATAATTGTGCGAAAGACACACACCTAGGAAATGAAACAAGCAAAATGAAATTCTACATCTGGGAACTGTTCCATCATTTGACATTCGTCATCATTGATGGCTCGACATAATGTCATGTCCCATTCTGTTTCGTTACGTCTAACTCATCAGGGCGCCGACAGAGCCTGAACTCACTCTGACCTTCAATTTAAATTCTGAAGAATATAATTAATATATTGACATCAGTGGAGACACTTGTTTTTTATTTTTCCTTATAATTAATATAGTATTTACAAGAGACGAGCGGTGCTCTCTTACCGGCATCATGCTAGGCAAGCAAAACATATATCATTTGATACTACCGACTTTTGCAAAACATGAATAGTTGACACAATATAATTGTGCGAGTCACCTAGGAAAAGTTCCCAGATGTCATTGCATTTTAATAGTTTTATTTCCTAGGTGTCCCTAGCACAATTATATTGTGTCAACTATTCATATGTTACAAAATTCGGTAGTATTAAATGATATATGTTTTGCTTGCCAAGCATGATAAGAGAGCACCGCTCGTCTCAGGTAAATACTTCATATTACATTCTTCAGAATTTTAATTTACGGTCAGAGTGAGTTCAAGCTCTGTCGGCGCCCTGATGAGTTAGACTTAACGAAACATAGTTGGGACATGTCTTAATGACGAATAGGGGAACAGTTCCCAAATATAGCATTGTATTTTAACTAGAGGGTCTCTCGCATAATTATATTGTGTCAACTATTCATGTTTTGAAAAAGTCGGTAGTATCAAATGATATATGTTTTGCTTGCCTAGCGTGATGCCGCAAGAGAGCACCGCTCGTCTCTGGTAAATACTATATTAATTATATTCTTCAGAATATAATTAGTGCAAAACCAACCATTAAACCAACTAAGCATTAAACTAGTGCAAATAATAGTGTGCACTGCAAATTTTAAAGACAAAGTTTTGCATAACCAACAGCATAATTTTTCCTTTGAAAAATACAAAAAAATGAGTTACGAGTAGTGCTTGATAATTGAGTAACTGCTCAAGTTATAAAGCATAAACCGCACCCTTAAGCAAAAAATGGATTGCTACACACGGAAACACGTATTCAAAAGGAACCACCAGCATTACAGTGGACCACTGCGCCAGAATTGTTACATTTAAGTTCACTTTGCTAGGTTTGCAAGCTTTATATTATGGTTCTTTACTAGCGCCGTAATATTGTATTTATGCTGAATACGCAATGCATCCGTTATTGGATACTATATTATGTAAACTTTTAATAATTTTAATATAAGCTGGATATTAACTAAATTTAATATTAATTAGTTTTCACTAATTAATATAAAAGGTAATTAAGTAAAAGGATCTACGAGGGGCGATCTCCCCCCCCCCAGGTTCCTCAAAAAAGGGAAAAAGAGAAGGAAGAAGGAGAAGAAAGAAAGGAAAAATCTATAATATTACGTAAATAATAATAATTATATATAAATATATATATATATATATATATATATATATATATATATTATATATATATATATATATATATATATATATATATATATTTATATATATATATATATATATATATATATATATATATATATATATATATATATATATATATATATATATCCCCCCAGAGATAAAAGCTGGATCCGCCCATGAGTAAAGCTAACCTTATAAGAACCTTAATGTTGCACACATGCAAATCTCATTCAGCAAATTACTCCCAAGCAATTTTCGTTTGCATTGTTGGGTGATGAATTTTGTATCCGTTTTTTCAGACCATTCTAATTATTCATATCGTGTTACTTTTTTGGCCCTGAGTAAGAGTTTCTAGATTCTTACTTTAAAGAATGAAAAGTTGAGACGCTTTGTAACAGTACCAGTAATCCATGATTAAAAGTCAATCGAATAATCAGCGAAGGCTCTATTTTCAGAACTTAAATTATTAAAATAGTGGAATTATTAGATAAAGTGTAGGTAGGTAGTAAGCTGAACAAAGAGAGTCCCTTCCCTTACTGACATTTTTCCGTCCAGGACATTAATCCCCAATAATCCCTAATACTATTACATTTACTACACTGAACTCAATTCAACATCTAGTATTTTTTATCCATAACTGGGTCCATGAAGTCAGCACCAACTAACAGTCAAGAGCAGCAGTTGGCACTTTAGTATGACTTTTGGAAGTCGTACTGAGCCTTTCACCTCTTGATCTTGTCTTAAAGAGTAAGACTAGATTGGGGCCTTATAGAACAGTGGAAGATCCCTATATTAGAGGTCACTCTAAAATACTGAGTGTGATTTAGAGCCTTACTCAAAGAACTCTGATTACAAGCATACGCGTTACTCCTATGAAAAACCTTCCACTTCTGGTGACACTGTGTCGTATACAGATGGATCCAAGATAGACTGTGCCTCTGGTAGTGGAAGTGGAATGTATAAAGCTAATACTTATCTGGAAACTTCAGTTTATTAAGGAAAGTATGAGAAAGAGTTACAGGTGAAAATATTTGATATTAATGCCTGTTTAATAGAAAATATTAAAAAGAGTCCTGATAAGACTTATATTAATACTTTAACTGACAAAGCTACTATTAAAGCTCTTGGTTCATACAAAGTCAACTCTTAGAGAGTCTGGGAGAGGTTACAAATTTTTCTGACCCTGTCATTCAATCAGACCGACTAGATACAGCAGTCAGTTGGCCAAAAAGAAATTGAAGGCTATGAACACGTAAGCCTACAAGTAGTAGGCTATTTAGCAAGTAGACACCCTACTGGAGCTAAATACCTCCTACTGTACGAGTCATCACAGCGAATTTTTTCCAAGCATAAATTCGCTGAAAAGGGGTCAGAGACTACTCCTGTGAGCTCTGAATCCATAGCAGCCATCCTACACCTATAGCTAAGGGTGAAATCAAAGAATGGCTCATAGCCAATCACCTACACCACTGGGACTATTAGTTTCATTAAAGCAATGTTTCTAGTTTAAAAAATATGTCCGTATTATAAATTTTATTTAAATGCAACATCATCCAAAATGGCGCCGAAGTTTTTAGCGCCGAAATTGCTAAAATTAAAAAAGTTAGCATCAACATCTCAATGACCGGCGCGAAGCGCGCCCGAAAACAGATTTTCTCGTCTCCTCACTATTACACTGAATCCAACACCGAAAACCGCATCCTTCTAGCTGTTATAGTTTCCGAGAAAAAAGTCTTGTCCACCACCTTGTATGTATGTATATATGTATATATATGTAGTAGGTTACGGAGCTAATTTTTTGTGAAAAAAGTATGATGTCATCAACTCAAGTAATGACGTCATGAAAAAAATGAAACTTGAAATGGCTTTAAAACAAGGTATCATGTATTCAGATAGACGGCAGGTTTAATCGGACCATTCCAAAAACCCAAACCGATATTTAACTATGTTAAATTTTCAAATAGGGGTTGACAAAGAGATATTATTACTAGAGGGCCTTATAGGTTAAATTGTAAAAACATCGAAAAAGTAACCTCACCAACTTCGATTTTATATACAATCAAATAATCAGATCAAAATTACAATAACTTATATAAGAGAATGTTAATGATACACATCAAAACATGATCATTGTGCAGGATGCCAAAATAAATTGATTTATTATAACCTTAACTCACTCTTCAAGGTGGATTCAATGAGGTTACACAGAACCCCTAAAATGATGGTTCAAGCCTCTCAATGTATTGAGATGGGCTATGCCCCCTCTAGTATATCTCTATGGGGTTCGATACATATAGGTAGAGATATATTTTCTGTATTATTACAGTTTTATAGAGCACTATTGGTTAAATTTTAAAACATCAAAAAAGTAACCTCAACACCTTCAAACATAACAATCATAACACAAACATAACATAACATGAACATAATCAAATGAACAGGACAAAATTTCAGTAAAACGTTTCGAATACAAAACAAAACACGAAAAATGTGCGAAAAGCCAACGGTTGATTTATTTCAAGAGGAAGTTTCAATGAGGTTAAACTGAGTCCCTAAAAGACGTTTCAAGCTTCTCGGTTTATTGCCCTACTAGTAATATATCTCTATGGTTGAATAAGTATGGATATATTTAATACACTATACCTTCTGAGTTGTAAATTGCATGCTGGAAATTTTCGACAACCTGTCTCACATATACTTTCAATTTTCAGAATTGATTTGAGCTATCGCTTAAAAATTATAAAAGCACTACATTATTTAACTAGTATTTGTTATAATAATCTCATTTTCAATTTAAACTAACAAAATTTAATGATTAATTATAGAAAAAACGACTAAAAAAGCACAAGAAATAAAAACCAGTGAATCTACAAAAATTTTAAGCAATTTCCATGACTACCAACACAACTAACGAATTAAGTTTTCAAATCTGTGTTTAGATTTAAATCAAATGTGGGGAAGCTAAGGGGGCAATTTTTTAACTTTCTACAATTTTCATAACAATCCTTTCAAATACACTCACTTTAATAAAATAAAATGTTAATCTGCATCTTTAATTATTAAAAATTACCTAATTTTACTATTTAAAAACAAATAAACAAGAATAAAATATGCTCCTTTAAAACATAAAATAACCTTCTCCCGGTTATCAGGTTATTGTTTACAAAAATTGATTTTTTTCAAAACAATAGATTTTAAAATTTGTTTTACACGTTTACAAAATTGATAAAGGAGTGTAAATACTAAATTATTAGAAGTGTGTTAAGTTTTTTTTAAGTGTTTCGTTCGCTAAACCCAAGTTTTTTTTATAGAAGAAATAAAAATTTAGTTCTATTTATATCCAAAATATTATTCTAATCGTTTTATAATCAGTATGAGGTGCGCAGAAAACTTTTTTATGAGTTAATTTGGACTATTATTCTTTGGTTGTAACAAACATTATACATATTTTTTAGTAAGTAATGCAAAAAATACCATGGTTGTCTAAGAACTACATTAGATGTAAATTTGATTTGCACTCACGTGAATTTTCGAAAAAATCAGGTTTACAGAACAGCAAATTTTAAGGTTTACAATACTATCAGCATACAGGAAATTAAAAGAAAACATGAGTTCAAAGTCAATCTAAATCGTTTTGCCACTCCTAAATTCTAGAATATTATTCTGTAAAAATCATATTTTTTATTTAAATTTGCTAAAATGAAGTTTTACTTAAAAAGTATCATTATTTCACTTTTGGTTAAAATCTTTGTCAGTTTCTTCAGTTACTCAGGTGAAGGAAAATCACCTATGTTTGGTGATTATGAAGCTCAAAGGCATTGGATGGAGATAACGTTTAACTTACCAATTTCAGATTGGTACTTTGACACGCCCGATAATAATTTGACTTACTGGGGTTTGGACTACCCACCATTAACAGCTTATCATAGCTATTTATTAGGAGCTATAGCTGACAAAATCAACCCAGAATTTGTCAAATTAAACACATCTCGTGGTTATGAATCATCTTCGCACAAAGTTTTCATGCGATCGACTGTTATTATTAGTGATTTATTAATCTATACACTACCTATCCTACTATTTGTTAATTATGGTTTAAACAAGATTAAACTTAAATCAAACTATTTTAAAAAATCAATGATGTATGTAATTTTATTGTATCCAGGTTTGATTTTAATAGATAACGGACATTTTCAGTATAACTGTGTTAGTTTAGGTTTTGTCGCATTTTCTGTAATTTGTTTATTATTAGATAAAAACATTTTTGCATCGATATTCTATTGTTTGTCGCTAAGTTATAAACAAATGTCTCTATACTATTCGTTTCCTTATTTTATTTATTTCTTAGGTAAATTTATTCGAGACAGTGAAAGATCATTGACTTACGGATTAACTAATTTGATCAAAATTGCTTTAAGCGTGATTTTTACAATATTAATCTCTTGGTTTCCATTTATAATATTTCCAAACCAGTTATTTCAAGTTCTTCACCGTATTTTCCCTTTTTATCGAGGTATATTTGAAGACAAAGTAGCTAATTTCTGGTGTGTTGCAAATGTTATGTATAAATTAAAATCAATTGACAATGATCGTATGGCATTTATATGTACTATCGTTGTTATTTTAGCTACCCTTGTATCTTGCTTTGATTTATTATTATACCCTGATAAAGATAAATTTTTGTTATCACTTATTAACTCATCCCTCGCATTCTTTTTATTTTCGTTTCAAGTTCATGAAAAATCTATTTTACTGGTTGCTCTACCAATTTTATTTAATTTCATGCTGAAACCAGTCCATTGTTCTTGGTTTTTATTCATTTCTACTTTTAGTATGATTCCATTATTAATAAAAGATGGATTAATTACTCCTTACATTATTCTTACAATTATTTATACTTTTTTTGTTTATTACTATTACAATATTTTCGATAAGAAAACTTTAATAAAAGAATTAACTGATTCTAAAAGTATATTTTTGACACTTTATTATTATTTTTACTTACTGTCTTATATGGGTTGTATAGTTCTTGGTTCCTTGTCACTAATTATACCTCCACCTAAAAAATATCCTCATTTGTTTCCGTTATTAATTAGTTTTTATTCGGCTTGTCATTTTGTTTATTTCTTATTATTCTTTAATTACAATCAATTAATGACAAAAAACCAAAATTATGGAAAGAAACAAAGTTGACCGCTTTGGCACTTTGAAAGAAACTATAAACCTTAAGTTATAGTGTTCAATAAATTTTAATTTTAAATGGTTGTTAAACTTAAAATAATACTAATATAGGAAGAGAATAGGACCATAAACACAATAGAATTCCACAGATAACACAAAAGCCGATTTACTTGTGGTCTTAAGTAAGGTTACCACCATAACAACAAAACATACTTATTTTGTAAGTTGTTGTTGTTTTGTATAACAACAAACATTTTTTGTTTGTATGTTTTCATCCTGACATTTATCCTAGAAAAAGTTTTGTGTTTGCAAAAAAATCTGTAACCAGAATGTCTGTTATAAAAGTAGCTCCCAATGTAGTTATGCTAGAAAGTTGAAACTTTGTACAAAAATCAGTCTATAGGTGTAGTTGTGCTATCCAGAAAATATTTTTATGACATCATTAACCCGCAATAATGACTCAGCAAAAAATTAAAAAAATGGGGTAAAACTTATCTGATTGGATTTAAATTTTGTAGCCATGTATAAGGCTAACATATGTGCCCTATGTTAGCCATGAGTTTCATCTCATTATCAGTAGTAGTTCAATTTTTATCATATGACCTGTGTTCGTTTTTTAAAAAATTACTAAAATTCGGAAAATAATCTAAATTGAGTTGAAATTTGGTACAAGTGTACACCTTTACATAATAAATAACTATACAAAGTTTCATTTCAATACGCCTTGTATATCCATAACTTTTATTCGATCATAAAAATTATGAAGCATTGAGCATCATCAGTGCCAGAATGGGTGACGGCTAGGAAATAAAACGGATAAATTTACCTTCTGAGGATAAGCGAGTCCGAAGACATGTTGCAGTATAAATTTAACGACTGTATATCCTGATGATGAGCGAATCGAGTTTGGTGTAGGGAGGATGAGTGTAGCGACATTCAAACATTCACTAGTGTCAACCTTACTAGACCACTAGTGAATCGGCTTTTGTGTTATCTTTTTGTATTTATAAGGTATTATTTTAAGATGTTAAATGTTTATAATCATTACCAACAAAGAAATCACAAGAGTGAGCTAGCATTATAAATAAACTAAACATGTTGTCTGATTACGCCTCCAATAAACTTAAACAATAATGATAATTAGTAACTAATTCTATTGCTAACAAAAATTTGCTTAAATGGGCTTCAAAGATCATGAAACATGAGGGAAGTGATATTAATTGCAACGGTAATGGTATTCCATTAACTTTTCTATGGTTAATAAGTTAATGATTGACATGGTAGAAAGAGACTAATACTTAGAATGCTTACATAGGCAGAATATCACAGTGATAAGGTGTCTGGAAGTGAGACAGACTTCCACTATGTGCCATAACGGGACCTACTCCTACTAGAGTGTCCCTAGATAGAGATGAAATACTACCCACCCCTCTACAACTCTTATCGTAGCACCCACTAGATGAACGGGGGGCATTTTTCAGTGACGTCATATTAAATCACTATATAAAATAATAAATAAATCTTATTTTAAATTCATTTTACTTAATTTAAGACTAAATAGTACAAAATTAATGTAATATGTTCATTGAATTATAATTATGAAAAAAATGATGTAACCAATGTACATATGTGGCATCTAGCTACCCGAGGAATGATAAGAGCTGTTGTATCCTCCCTTTAAGTATTTTAGTCTCTTTGATGGTGTGCGTCTGATTCTGATACCATTCTTTTTATAGGTAATAAATGAATTCACTTATGAGTTTTTACTAATAAATATTACTCTTATACATTTTTAGTAAAAAAAGTTGTTGAGTAATATCGAGGCTCAAGTCGAAATAAATAAGAGTTAAATATGTCTTTCTACAGAAAAAATATGGCTTTTGACCTGAAAGTTTATCAACATTGCTAGTGAGACAAGTCTAAATTATTTTATAGCCGGTTTCTGAGGACGACTTGTATGAGACTCAAATAGTCAGTTATTGTGAAACAGATAAATGTGTAGATAGTCTTTTACATGTTACATGCTTGCAACTGAACTTCCTCCTTTTTATTTTTCAAGATATTATTTTATTTTATTTTTTTTTTATTATTTTTATTATTTATTTATTTATTTTTATTTATTTATTTATTTATTTATTTATTTTTATTTATTTTATTTTATTTTTTATTTTAAATATATTGTATTGTAAAAAAGAAAAAAATAAATAAACCTTTTTTATTTATTTATTTATGTTTTGGCTTCAGAAACTGGCTAAAAAGTAATTTAGACTCTTCTCGCTGATGACTGTTCTGTTCAGGTTAAAGGCTGGCTTTGGTTTTTAATAAAAACAAACCATCCATGGAAAGAAAAACACAATTATTATTAAAAACTATAGTATAACATACTCCTAAAATCAATTGACAGCCCACCAAAATCTCAATACTTTCAACACTCTTCTTTCATACAAAAAAACCCTTTTTTAAGTAACAAAAAATTCCCTACTCTGGCAACACTGTAAGTCAGGTTATGTTTTAAATTTTATTATTATATTTTACATAGTATTTTTTATTTTAAAAATTTATTTATTTACTTTTTAAGTATAAACATTGTATCTTATTAAAGTGACCATTTAAGTGTTTAAATAAAATGAAAACCAAAACGCTGCAATAAGTAGATGAATTGAACAGATTGAAATGAAACAATAAACTCAAACAGATCAATATGGACAATTAGGGGAAAAATCGATGCGAGGTTTCAAATTTTTAAAACCAGTGTTGCCTTTTATTGATTTTATTTTTACGAAAAGGGTAATTTTTTGTACTGAAGTTGGCAGGAGGTGGAGGAAGAATGGGCGTGGTCGGTCTAAACCAATAGGATTCTTTCCCTCACAGATTTTTGGCATGCTATCAACTGATTTTAGCCGTGTTTTATGCTATAAAATTAAATGTTGCCAAATCAAATTTGTATTTAGAATTGCTTACTCTTAGTGTAATATTTTTAAGACTCAAAAAAGGTTGTAAAGCACAGGCAATTCTAGGAAGGTGCTAATAGCCTTATGGCTGTCTGTTAAAATAGAGGAGAGCCACAGATTTGTCAAAATGGGCCTCAAGGGATGGACTTTTCTTAATATTAACTTAAGGTTGCATTTGATAGTGCATAAATTTAATATAATTATTAAAGTTTATCTGTTTTAATAGGGCCTTTTGCCCTCTCAGAAGGGCTATAGGTTCAGAAAGGCTATTGTTTTTGTTTTATTATTTAACAATGTTTTTGTTTTTGTTATATCTTAACAAGTGTAATTTTATGGCAATAATTCCCTAAAAACAACATCAATGGCAAATTTTTTCAAAAGGAAATTTGCTTAACATTAAAAGCTTATGTCGTCCAACTTTCTTATCAGAATTGTGGAACCAAAACAAGACCTTTTAATTTTAGTTGATCAATTCATATTTTGAAGAAGCCAAAATATCAACATACAGTCTATCATTTAGTTTAAAAATCCCCAAGGTCATAAGTATTTTGGGGATTGACCAATCAGAGAAGCCGCTGCCGACCTCTCACTTAAAAAGAGAAAAAAAACCCTACCACAATAACCGCTGTAGGGAAAAACTTCTTCCCGGCAATTGTTCACTTTGTTTGAGCTTCTTCTTTTGATTACATCGTTTTGAAAACTACTTTCAAATTAATCTTAAAAATGATATTTTAAAATAAATACTACACCAAAGAAATGTAAAAGAATATCGCCAAGAAAATACGGGTAAAATAACCTGATTTGTTAACATAGTTTTTTCCCGCTCCCTTATTGCAGGATTTTTTTTCTTAAGAATCAGTGGTGTCTAAACTGACCTGTCAAGATTTTTAAACTAAACGACGGACTGTAGGATTGATTATGTTTAATTTTAAACTGTACGAAGCTAAAAGCTATGGTTGTATGAAGGTAAAAGCTAAAATATACAGTCTTGATCAGTGGACGGCTCACCAAAAATCAATAAGTAAAGGAATTCATTTGTACTTATTGATCACTTTGAAAGAGGGAACACATTAAATTTCTCTGAAAGAATAAATTTCTCTATAGAATAAATGTATATAGCAGCCTATATAAATTTATATAGGTTGCTAATTGATCAAATCCAAGACTAATCTTTAAGGATGATTGGATAATATTGGCCTAAAACCATAATAAATTAAAATATTATTAAAAATATCAAGGCATATGGCCCTGATTTGTCCCAAAATTTTTATATTTAATTCTACTACCCAAGTTTCGTTCATTTAAAAAATAATAACTCCAGTGAAATTAGGATACTTAAGGTCAATATACAGGACATTTCCTTCATACCTCTTAAGTTTGTAGGTGTGAAAAAAAGAAATATTAGTTGAATTATCATTGTTTTCGAGCCAATGTAAATTCTCTGGCATAGAAATGATTACCTTAACTGCCCAACCTGATTGCACTTATTGTACTTGTAAGTTTCTAATCTTTCAATAATATTTTTTACCAAGGCTGTAATAATGTCATTCCATGTAAGAATTTAAGTTAAAACCCTGCTAAATATTATTTGCGCTTACCTTTTTATTAAGAACTTTATTTATTTTTATAACCAATATTTTATACTTATTAATTTTGATTAACAATTAAATTAGAATACTAGTCAGTGATATTTACAGTCATGCAACATGATAAATATTAGTTTTTCTTGATTTAGTTATAAATAATAAACTGTCTTTTGCAAAACTTTCAATAAAATTTCATATTTTCGAGGCTTTTAAACTTGTTTATAAAATAAATGAAAGATTGTTCCTTAAGGAGAATGTTAGGAAGATGTCTTTGAATACGGGCCTAAGCCAGTGTTACCTGTACCTTTTTTTGAATTCCCGAAATTGCTCTGTCACTACTTATGGAAAAACTTAAAATTCTGTACACGAGCCTAAAACTTCTGATGACCACCCTAGGCAGTCGTAGTACACAGTAGGCTGTATACTACAACAGCCTAAAACTCCCCATGGCCACCTTAGGCAGATGTAGTATACAGTAGGCTGTATACTACAACACTTTAACTAAAGTTATGCATATAATTATATGGCATAATAATTTCACATAATTTAATATTAGGTTTTTCTTCATTTACTAACTTTTTTTATTTAAAGTCAGAACTTGCTCTATACTTAATATAAAAACATATATGGTCTCTGGACCTAATACTTATATGTGAAAACATACCTAACATTAAAACTAATCGATGTCAAACTAATAAATCAAATGTCAAGTTATATCACTTTTAGTAAAAAATAAATTTACTAATAATAAACAATTATTAAAATTAAGAGGGACTTAAAAAATTATATCACCTCAAAATTGTTCATATGTTTTTTTTTGGAACTGAGTTATACTTTTTTGTGAGAAACTTTACATATTCTATAAATGTTTTTATGTGAGTAAATATGTGTGATGTTACTTTAATTTGTAAATATATATTTATTTATTGACTGTAGTGAGTTTATTTTCTAATCTGACTTTGAATTTGTTACCCTCTGCGGTCAGCCTTTGGTCCAAAAACAAACTATTTTCTTTAAAATAGTTTGTTTAAAATTGAAAAAAAAAATCCTTAAAATGTAACTAGATCTCGTATCATTCTTAACCCAAAATCAGTCTTGAGTCCAAAATAACCGATATTTTCTTTGAAAATTTGCTAATAGAGCCTCCAATGAAAGGTACTTTTACTTGGCACCTACTCAGAGGTACTACTACTTACTTAGGTGTACCTTCTCCAATACTATTCTAGATACAAAACAATTGTCACTTTTTAAAAAAATCAGCTAGAAGAGGATCCAATAAGAGATAGCTGTGCTTAATTCAATATAATTCCAGATCCAACTTCAAAATTCTGAAACCCACTTAATTCCCACTTTTATTAAGTACTAGGGGTTTTATAAAAGTAACAGGGTTCTATAATAATTTATTCCAGACAAAAAACGAATTATAATAATTAGAAGTCCTGAATTCTTAGGATCCATTTTAATTCTTTACTAATGATGTATGATTCCTGTCAGGACAACAAGGATTTTGGTAAAAAATCCTTTGGAAAAAATTTTCGCGGCATTAACTTTTGGGGTAAAAATCCAATTAAAAACACCAGCTGCCAGTCAGTTGTTGAACCAAACCATACAACACTTAAGAGATGGACTGATATCAGGATTATATCCATGCACTCACTTTCTGCTCAAATTAAGGTCAACATGTGTACTTTAAAATTCTCTCTAATTGCAGAAGAATCCAACTTCTCAAATTGTTGAGTTGAAATTAGGTTTTCCCAGTTGTATCATCTAAAAGTCCCAATACATAGCAAGTATTGAGAAGTTTGAAGTTAGAGCAATACCTTCCTGAAGCCAACCAAAATGCTTTTGTACAATGAATCACACCTCCCTTCAAGAGACTTTATAGGTCCCTCAAGTGTCAACATCCATTTTCTCGTCAGTTTTCTGTTTAGCTGATCTAGCAAACTGAACGACCATAGGCTTACCATGTAATATAAAGCCGTTGGTTTCATCTAAAGCTTTCTGAGCTTGCTCTACACATTGAAGAGTGACAAATGCCTGTCCTTTCATACGACCTTCTTGCATAAGCCTTATATCATACCTGGTAACAATAAAATCATAAATTATCATAGAATATAAATTTGTTGTAAAGAGAAGATGACCCAAATGGGAAAGAAATAATTATAGTTTAAAATACAGTCGGACCTCTATATAACGAACTTAAAGGTTCAAGTGAAAAAATTCGTTATATAGAAATTTCGTTGTATAGAAATTGAAAAAATAAATAACTCTGTATTATTTTATGATATTTTAATAGATATATAGGATGAATAATAACCTCGCAGTTGCATATTTAGCAGCTTTTTCTTTTATTAGCGGTCCTGTCACAGGCATATTTTTGTCCCTTAACATTGTCACCCACTGTAAAATTGCGTCATCAATGTCTTCGTACTAGCATACTCGAGAACTTTGTTTTAAATCGCCACTTGTTTCGTATAACCTAAGTATAGATTCCCGATTTTTTAAAATTGTTGATATAGAACTAGGAGCGATTTTATACTTCAGAGACAAGTCTTTGTTTTTGACTCTATCGTCAGAATCTTTTAATAAATTGATTTTTTCAGAAAGGGACAGCGACTTCCGTTTTGACATTTTAATAAACTCGATTTACAAACCGAATACCAAATTAAAACTGAAAGATTTTTAGTTCTATGCTGTGTTAATCCTAATTTCATTGAAAATTGTAAAGAAAGAGTTCGCAAAATTAGATAAGGCAGGGCGAGAATCAATAAATAATTGTTCTGGGAAATTACAGAAAACAGAAGTGCCGTTTTAGTCAATTCCTTGGAAGTTTGCGGGTCTTGTCTTAATCTTTATTTCTGGAAATTTTGTTCGTTATATAGAAATGTGTTTCGTTAAATAGAAACACTTTTAAACATAAAATTCAAGGGAACGTAAAAAAATTCGTTATATAGAGACTTTCGTTGTATAGAAGTTTGTTATATGGAGGTCCGACTGTATATTCGCATAATAGAACTAAAGTCTTTTCTTTAATTAAATACTCTAGGGAAATAAGAAACACCGTCAGAAGAAACAATCCATGTTTGTTAGACCAAATAAAAGTTTATCTCTACTCAGTTTTTACTTTTCCTCACCTTCTTATACAGAAGGTATATATATAGAGGAAAAGTATTGGTTTCACCCAACAAATTTTAACCCGAGATTTCACTTGAATTATCCATTTTAGGTGTTTTTAGGACCGTCTGAACCGATTTCAGCTTGATATCTGTCTGTGTCACGCATAACTCCCAAGTTATGTGTGACAAGTTGAAACTTAGTCATGTGACAGTTGAAAACTTGCATTTCAAGTTGAAACTTGAAAAGTTTTTGTACAAGTTGAAACTTGGTACAAAAATCAGTCTTTGGGTCTAGTTGTGCTGCCCGGAATATCAAAATTTTATGTCACCATTAACCCTATTTGCTTAGTCAACAAATTTTAAAAAAAATTGAAAAATGACCCCATGAACTTGAAATTTGGCAGGAATATACCTCTCAATATGAAAAACAAATTTTCCAAATTTCGTTTTGATATTGGCTGCCATTTTGAAATTATTTACTTTTGAAATTTAAAATTTTGACGCTTAATAATACCAAAAGTATACACGTGTTTTTGACATATAACACGTCGTTGAAACCGTAATAAAATAGGACAACAAATATAAAAAAAAAACAAAATAAAGATAAAAACAAATATAAAAAACTCCGATCAAAATCTACTAATTAGTTAAAAAGTTATAAGCAAACTTAATTATTAATTAGTGTGGCACTTTTGTTAAACGTATAAGTTTGCTTACATTTGTCAAGGTTACAAATTTCCGCCAAAAATTCAAATAATTTAATAAAACCGAGTAAAAACCGGAACTTTTACTCATTTAAGAATATGGGAAGTTAAACGTTCTTGTATGCTTTTTTATACTAATTAAATTATTATTTGTTAAAAATAATAGAAAAAAATCTCTAATAAGTGCGTTTTTAATAAAACTTTTGATTTCTTTGTTACTCGAAAATTGAAGTATAGTTGATTAAAGTTAAAAAAAAAGTAGTATTTTCAATGTCAGATTTAGAGTATAGTTAGTTATAGTGATAATATGCTAAGGAAAATAAAAATTTTCCTATGTAGTTAATTTAAATTGATTATAAAGAAATTATGTTAAAACTAATGCATTTAAGGATGCTAATAAATTCCGCTAAGCATATACTGTCAAAATTACATCCTTTCTTCCACAAGGGCAAATTTTATGTTTTAGAGCTATTGGTGGTAATATGAGTTGAATAAAAACATACTCTTGTTGTGCAGTTTTTGTAAGTAACATCTGCGTAAAAACTAATATGAGTTGAATAAAAACATACTCTTGTAGTGCAGTCTTTGTAAGTAACATCTGCGCAAAAACATAATTATTGACAGAACAATATATTACTAAAATAATAATTGAAAAATACAAGTATAGTGAATACGATAGAAGGCCAGTAATGTAAAATCTTGCCTTAATATTCTTTGAAATAAATTTATTGTTAGACAAAGGTAAGACCTTAATCTCTGCCAAAAATCATTTTAGCAAAAAAAATAAGAAAATCATTACGAGCAATAATTTTAGTATTAATTTTTATTTTTGTAGTTCTATAACTTACCATTTGTCTTTGTGAGAAAACAAAAATTTGACTTGTTTTTGGTTAATATGTTTTTACGTAGACGTAACGTACAAATATTGTAACAAGGGTATGTAGAGAAAATGTTTATAATAGGACATTTTTATTACTCTTGGAGAGTATTATCACCTCCTTTCTTATATGACACTTTATATGAAACACCCTGTATTGTTAGAAGCTTAGAATAATACTATATATAGAAGGAGCACAGGACCGTAAACACAATGTAATTCCACTGATAACACGAAAGCCGGTTGACTGGTGCACTTAAGTAATGCTGCCAACCTGACAACAAAACATTATTTTGTTAAAATAATGAAAAAAGATTCACAAAGAAAGATCGTGAAGAACAAATATTATAACTTAAAACACCTGCTGAGTATTTAATAAAACCGGTCTTAGATGGTAAAAGGGTGGCGGAATACAAGAATCTACATTTAGTTGACAAGGACTACTTTTAATATAATTTTAATAAATATGTTAAACTACAATTTCAAAATTCTTTAAATACTGTAATGCACCGATATTTATATTAGTATTTTATGAATAATCAATCATTAATTAATAATAGAACATAATAATTCAGTAACCGGAAGTATTGCCAACTTTTTTTTAGAAAATTGTATATTGTTAAGGTGGCAGCATTAATTAAGTGCACCAGTAAACCGCCTATCGTGTTATCAGTAGTGCTCCTTCTATATATAGTATTATTTTAAGGTTAGAAGCTTTGTAATTGTGTTGTGTAAACAAATATAATATGACAATCAATAGAAGTGACAGTTCATAGAAAAATGTAATATCCAGCTTTTTTCTAAGACCGTTAGTCAGATCATAATGAATAAATAAATAATCCTTTATTGCCAACAAATACAATACAGGATTCAAGCATATGTCCAATTTTCATTTTAAATTACAAATATATATACTATTAATAAGTAAAATGGTACTTCTCGTTTATATACACATAATTAACTTAAAAAATATAAACTCATGGAACGAACACTTTGTAATTACAGTGGAGAAAGTGATAGTAACACTGTTTAGCAAGCAAATTGTTTATGGTCCTCCATTTCTTTTAAACTCTTTGGTAGCTTATTAAACAAATGAATCCCATTATAAAAGCTGCTTTTTTATAATGATTATTTGTTGTTTAACTTGTTACTGTTTTTTTTAAATTTTAATATTATTTCTATGTCTTGTATTATAGTCATCTTGTATAAACTTAGTTTTAATAATTGAATTAGTTCAAAGAGACTAATACTATTAGAGGGAGTACAGAACCCGATTAACACAGTGATAAGGGGTCTGGAAGTGAGACTGTTTTCATAGACGCCGTAACTGTACTTACCTCTACTATAGTTTCCCAAGAGAGAGACTAGATACTCCTCCACCCCTCTACAACCCCTATTAAGGCACACACTCTACAAACGGCAGACATTTTTCAGTGATGCCACATTAAACCACTTTATTCAACACAGACAATTAAAGAATACATGCAATAGATAATAATTAAAACTTATTTTAAATTCATTTTACTTGATTTAAATCAAAATAGTCGAAAAATAATGTAATGATGTCACCAATGTACCGTTACGGCACCTAGCTACCCAAGGAATGATAAGAACTATTGTATCCTCCCTCTAATAGTAATAGTCTCTTTGAATTAATCTGAGCTATCAGGCCGCAATGAGATAATCCAGTTTCATAAACATTTACATCTACATGTTTTTTTATTAATATTACTAACAACATAATCTATACTGGTTGCTGAACTCTTTGTGATTCTAGTAGCTTCTTTACACAACACTTTTAAACAACATCGTTTGAAAATATTTTTAATTTCTGTTTGTTTTTTTTATTTTTAACTAACAGATCTGCATTCAGATCTCCAGTTAATATTATTCTACATTTATTTTTTGATAATATTTTTATCAGCAGATTTTCAAATTGTTCAATAAAAAGTTGAAAATATCCATTTTCTGATCTATAAACGGAAAGAACAATGCAGTTATTATGTTTTTTACCCTGAGATATTAACTCAACAACTGATACCTCTATTGAAAATTCTAAACTCAGTAATTCCAAATCAGACATTTGTTTAAATTTAATACCAGATATATTATTTTTAATCCAAATACCAGAACCACCCCTAATTCTATTAGGCCTGGAATACCAGGATACTAACTAATAACCCCTTATAGGAGTGCACTGTATCTCCACATCATTTAACCAATGTTCTGTCAAACATATCAAGTCAATATCATTTTCTCCACGTACTAACTCTAATATCTCAGTTTTATTTTTAAGACCTTGAATATTTTGATTTAATACCTCTATTTGTGCCTTTATTTAAAGGCTCAACCCATTCAGGCACTGACCACGCTTAACTTTTATAATACAACAAAACCCATTAATATATTTGCCATATTGAAATGAAACTTAGTAAACTTATTTTAACTTATTTTTTAACTTATTTATTTTTTACTTATTTTTTTAACTTATTTAACTTTTTTAACTTATTTACTTATTATTTACTTATTTTAACTTATTTACTTATTTTAACTTATTTATTTATTTTAACTTATTTACTTATTTTAACTTATTTTTTAACTTATTTACTTATTTTAACTTATTTTTTAACTTATTTACTTATTTTAACTTTTTTTTTAACTTATTTACTTATTTTAACTTATTTCCTTATTTTAACTTATTTTTTAACTTATTTACTTATTTTAACTTATTTACTTATTTTAACTTATTTTTTACGTAAAGTAAAAAATAAGTACATTTTTTACGTAAGTACAAAAATAAATTTGTACCAAATTTCAACTCAATTAGAATATTTTCCTGTTTTTTAACAATTTTTTAAAAACCTATGCAAGACATTTTATAAAAATTGAACTAATGCTGATAATTAGGTGAAACTTTACACATATGTTGGTCTTAAATATGACTACATGGATGCCAAATCAATAAAAAAAATGTTCATGGTTAATGTATTTTTGAGATTTTTGCAAAGTCATTATTTCCTTCTAAAAGTACAACTAGACCTAAAGATTAATTTTCTGCTCTCTAGTATAAATACCCTGGTAACTAAAATGATAATAGACACGCATACAGACGGACAACTTTGTAAAAAACCATTTGAGAGGTCTTAAAAACATCTGACATCCCGGTTTAAGTTTTTTTTGCAAACACCATAATTTTCCTATATACAGTATAAATAAGGAAAAGTACCAAATGTCATGAAAATATTTTGATTTAAAAAAATAAACTTTTTATAAATGTTTAAAATCTAATTAAGAATGAAATTGTATTTATTTATAGAAACAAAATGGATTGATGATGCTCTTCAATGTTAAAACTAGATAGTTTTAACTACAGTTACAATATACGAACAACCTTACTTACATAACACCTTGTTCATCTTCTCTCTCTTGGTAATATCTTCTATAGATATAGTGTAATTCATCCACTACAGTGTTCTTAGCTAAGTTCTTTATATACAGACGACAAGATGGAGTGCCACAGTGATAGTTCTTGAAAACAGGTAGCATTCTCTGATCTAGTAACACAAGACTAAAGTAGTAAGACATCATTAATCCGTTAATTTTTTTTTAAGAAAAGGGATATAAACCAGAGCATTAGACCACTTAGATGCGTCCCTAGTACAAACCTGGAAATGTAAAAGGATACGCCACCGGGCGCGCGAAGCGCATGCCCATGGTGGCATGTATATGTAGACAAATAGCCCCCTCCTTCACTTCCTAAAAAATTCTACTGACTCACAGAAAAGTATCAACTTGTTGAGGGGTAGTTCTACAAATTTCTCACAAGGATTGTTGGCTAGACCCAAGGTCCTATAACTTAAGGTACCATCAAAGCAGAAAAAAGCTTAAGGTATGAGAAGGAGTTTCCCCGGTCTGCTCTAGCCTGCTTATAGGACCATCTACCAGTGCAAACAGGTGTAGATGGCAGTTAAACTAACAATGAACAATAAGAATACCAGTTATTTAATGACAGGTACATCCTTTCAGGACCTGGTAAGCCTTTTAGAAGGTCCTTTGATAAGTAGCTTGAACTGTCTCATCCCAACATAATGAATCCATAGATTTATAGTCATCATACTTTGAGTCTTCAAAAGCTGTCTTTACAGAACAGCAAATCCAGTAAATGTTAACTGAACAAGCAATTAATTAATAGTAATATCAAATTACTTGTAAATAAAAATTATAAACAGGTATTTTTTTTAAATCAATGAAAAGCAAAATCTACCCCCTACCAGCGCAGTTCAAAGAAAATTTGTCCGGCTTGCAGACTCATTTTGAAGTTAGCGCAGGTACCAAGATTTGAACATGGGGACCCTAGCTTTGAGTACTCTTATCAACTCCAGACCAGTATTATTTGATTCAGTGCTCGAAAATACATAAACTAAGACCTTTTCCAAGATGAAAAATTTTAACCTTGAATTTGACTGATGTTTAAATTTTTTTAAAACTGGGCTAATAACAACACAACAACCAGGTTTTCAATAGGGTTTGTGTCCTACCAAAGGTTTATTTTTGTACCAAGTTTGATTTAACAATATTGATCCGTTTGAGAGATATCGTGTTTACAAAAATCTGATAGTAATGCGCCCCCTCCCACCACATGAGTCATCTCATTAGTGAATTTTTTTTAAAGAAAATTCACTAGAAATATAGCGGACAAAAAATTTAAAAGTCTTTAAAATATACACGACTCAAGTAGTGTTATAAAATCCAATCATACTTATAGTATAAAACTGATGACAATAAAAATGATATTAGTAGTAAGATTGGACTAATATCATTACCAGTCAAGCCTGGTAAGTAGACCACAGCTTTGGGCCTTTTTCACAAAAAACTAATGATAACCTGTAATCATGATTAAAGCAATAAATGGACTCTAGATCATCTTGGGACATTTCTAAAGCTTATTGAAACTCTTTAAACTTATCAAGAAGTATTTGTAATCTCTTGATATATTTTACTTAACTTATACCTGTTAAGACAAGTTGTATTAATTATTTTAAGAGTTAAAATAAAATTGATTATATGAACAATTTAGTTTACCCTTCGTTGATATACGATTAGAACTAAGTTCCTCTTCACTAATAACCTTCCCTTCATAAGTTTCGTCTTCCTCTTCTAAATTTTCATCTGATTTTTTCTCAGGAACATCTAATTTTTCAAATTCTACTATTTCACTAACCTGTTGATTCAATTCTTTTAATGAAGACAAATCGGAACTAACTTTCAATTCAATTTTCTTTACATTAATATCTTTGGTTTCAAATATTTCCGAAGTTTGAACGGTCGTTTTTGGATTATAATCAATTTTTACAAAAGGTTTAATTAACTTTGTAGGTCTTTTACGCATTTTAATTTTCTTATTGAGTAGATTTTGTGGCAAAATTTCTTTTTCAATTTGTTCTCCTTCGATTTCCGATTCGTCATCCGATATTTCTGTTTTTAAACTATCGGTAACATACAGTTCACAATCAATAGGAAAATTATCGAGGAGCGGGCATGGCAAATTCATTTTATTCATTAAATGTAATACTTGAGTATATAATTTGGGAACTGAATATAGAGCACGACAAATATTAGTAAGAATAGGTATATTTGGTGCGGGGTACGAATATCTCAAGTGAACAGGAGGGGGGTGATGGAAATCAACTACATTAGTCCATGAATTTAATCTAGTTAGAAACTGTTCATAGTATTTATCTTTTTCTAAACTTGTAGATGACCTGAAAAACAATAACAATAATTAATATAAATAAATAAATAAATAACCATTTATTGCTACATTTTCTTTTGTGTTACATAAATTTTGTTTTCACAATTTGTAGCAAATCAGCTTTCGCTGTGGTACTCCACGTGTGGAGTTATAGATTAATTTTTACATAATTTTCATATTTATACATACATTTATTTTACTTATTTTATACATATATAGATATAAATCTACATGCACATACATATTCACACTTTATCTGTATATACATGCAAACACACATCCACATACATATATTTCACTATTATCGATGTATTAGTTAGTTAATTTAAATTTATATTAACTTAATAAATTAAATAATTACATAAATTGATACTTAAAATAAAAACATTAATGATTTTAAATTTATAATGATGATGAGGTCCCCAACTTAAATCATAAACAAAAACGTTTCAATTGAGTGTTCCTACTACACTCGGGAGTGAACCATCTATATTAATATTGTTTATCTATGGGAGGTAGTGTTTACAGTCTATCGTTAAGTTTAAAAATCTTGACAGGTCAGTTTAGACACCACTGATTCTTAAGAAAAAAAAATCCCTGCAAGAAGGGAGCGGGAAAAAACTATGTAAACAAATCAGGTTATTTTACCTGTATTTTCTTGGCGATGTTTTTTTACATTTCTTTAGTGTAGTTTTATTTTTAAATATTATTTTTAAGATTAATTTGAAAGTATTTTTCAAAACGATGTAATCAAAAGAAGAACCACAAACAAAGTGAACGATTGCCGGGAAGAAGGTTTTTTCCCTACAGCGGTTATTGTGGTAGGGATTTTTTTCTCTTTTTAAGTGAGAGGTTGGCAGCGGCTTCGCTGATTGGTCAATCCCCAAAATACTTATGACCTTGGGGATTTTTAAACTAATTGATAGACTGTAGGTAGTGTTTGAGTAGGTATTTGGTATTTTAGAGTTATTATTATAGAGTAGGTGTTTGAGTAGAGGTATGTAGTTAGTGTTTAGGTAGAAGAGGGGGTTAGTGTTATAATAAGTAGTACCAAGTAAGATTCAACAAAACGATACTGTATTTGGATCAGCTCACACATTGAATGAATTGTCAACAAGACCAAAATAATAATATAAACAAAGATGTTGCCATAGCAACAAAGACATAATAAATAACAAGTAAAATATAAATCAGTTAGTTCATGAGTTGTCCACACCGGTCCTCCGCAGCGCTAATTTTTAGTAGCTTATGGCAATCGAATCCAAACTTTTCCAAAAACAAAAAATAAATATTTTTCTAGCGAAAATAAAACAACATGGAGGGTTTGTTTACAAAATATTATGACATTTGACAATATTCTGTCTGTTAAAATATTGAGAAAACTTAATTCTTTTTCTTTAAAATAAATTTTTCAGAACTTGCAATAGTTTTTAAGGGAGTCAGTTTACTTGTTATTCTAGTCCACTATAGAGCAAACAAAATAATTTTCTTGCATACCTACGGTATAAATGAGGAAAAGTAAAAACTATTTATTTATAATTAATTAAAATTTTAATTTTATTTTTTTAATCCTACACTTAGTCCATCAAGTACTATTTAAGAAATAACTCTCACTATTTTCAATTATTTGTGGTCTTAAATAGCAATGAATAAATTTAAATCCATTTAACATCAAATATTTGCATTTGATACCACTGAGTTTTGCAAAACATGAATAGTTGACAAAATATAATTGTGCGAGGAACACCTAAGAAATGTAGCAAGCAAAAAGCAATGGAACACAAACAAGAACAGAGCTTGAACTCAATTAAGGCTCTGTTGGCGCCCTGATGAGTTAGACGTAAAGAAACAGAATGGGACATGACATTATGTCAAGCCATCAATTATGACAAATTTCCAATGATGGAACAGTTCCCAGATATAGCTTTGCTTTTTGCTTGCTACTTTTCCTAGGTGTCTCGCGCACTATTATATTGTGTCAAATATTGCCTTTAGCAGGTACCTGTGGTTTTAAAAACAATAAATAATAAAACTTACGTCTGAACAAATGATGGAACATTTGTGTTTAAATCACTACCTCTAACGAATTCTACAGATAATAGCTGACCTAACAATTCTACTTGATGTAGCTTCAACACAACTTCCTTAGCTACATCTTTAGATGAAAATCTAGAAAAAAATACAATAATTACAAAGAAACAATTTAAAATTAACAATAGTTCTGATAGACTATAGACTGAAGTTTAAAAAAGCATATCTGTCTAGTCCTCTGGTCAGTAAATTAGACTGAAAATTATAATGCCGGTCCATTCCTTCTGGTGAGTCCAGGTCTGTTTCTAGGCAGTATCTTATTCTGCCTTTGGCAACACTGCTAAATTGTCTGAGGCAGTTACTTTCTCTTGAATACTCATTAAACGTTTTGACAGCCCAAAGTATGATCTGGTAAAATTTTAAATAAAGAAAAACCAACATTTTATTTCAATGTGCATATTATTTCTCCAAAGCATTTGTTTTTGCTTTGAGGGTCATTCCTTTTCAATTTAAGGACACCATGTCAAATTTTGATGAAACTTGGCTATAGTATGACACATGGTTAAAATCAGTTTTTCCTATTGGCATGGGAAAATAGTGTTAGGGAACAATGAGGTTTGCCTGATATGACATTGTGGGTGTGGTTTAATATCCAGGACTAACCTCATTGGCTCCATGGCATTATTTTACCATACTGTCAACTGTTTTTAACCATGTGTCATACTATAGTTTGGTTTCTTGCAGCCCTGTCGAGCTTAAATAAGGGGAAATTTGTCAAATTAGTAATTAATTATTTTGTCGTTGATTTAGGAGTGCATCAGTCGACACGACATTCAGAACGTAGGTTGATCAAACCACGATGTCATTTGTAGTTAAATATTAAAGAAAATACAATTTTATTTGAATCCGTTTGTTTTCATAATTTCCCTTAGAAATATGTTTTTGTATTATATTTAATGTTTCTAGCCAGCTAGTTAACTGTAAATTTAAATTTCAAGTTATAAATTTGATTTAAAAATTAATAAATAACCATTGATTGATTTTTTTCATCACTTTTATATTAATATGTGGATTAATCTCAATAAAAATCTTTTATGAAAATAACTTTAATACATTGATTAACCCCATGACCATAACCCTATGATACATTAATATGCTTATTTATCCATAAAGAATGCTTATTTTGATGTAAAGGTGCATATATTTTAACATTTTTTTTGCCAATAATTCGAAATCGTGTAGACAACACATCATTAAAATTTCAACATTTTTCTTTAACTACTTAAATAAATGTCTATTTTGTTGTAATCCTTTAGGATTGTTTATATGATTTAAATAAATAAATAAATAAATAAACATTGACCAAAAATTTGTTTAAATAAATGCATATTTTTATCAAAAATTGTAATTAATAAATTACAAACATGTGCTTAATATACTTGAAATAGATTATATTTGTGATAAATTGTATCTTTATTGAATTGTGAAGTATGTAATAATAAAGATAATTATAGAGAGACAATTAAAATGTAAGGAATAGTACTATGCTGCAAAATATATCCAATCCTACGTTTCTATTGGCCAATGTCAGATTTAATTCTTTTATATTCTGTTGATTTAGGTTCTCATATTCTTAAATTTGACAAACGTAAACATAATGTAGCTAGATCTCTCTCTGTTATTGTTTTATACTATCCAACTTTGTTATTACATGCACTCAGGCCCCTTCGTTAAAAAGGGGGTATACCACCCAATAGCGGCTACTATACCTCATTTATCTAAATAAATTAAGTAACTATCTAAAGTAACTATCTATACTAAGTTGGAGCATGCGCTCAATAAAGTAAAATAATAAATAAAAAAAAGTTCTTTACTCTATGTACTTTGTTGACACGTGGGATGTGACCCTCGTGTTTAACCCCAACTGTGCACACTAAAGTGATGCAGAAATTCATACAGGGTGGGGGCGCGGGACACAGTGGTCCAACTCCCTGGTTTGAGTTGGTCCTGAAAAAACAGGGGCTAGTTGCATCAACTACCAGACCGAGCGCTAGTTTTCACCTTGTACGACTGTTATCAATATTGTTATCAGTTTTAAATAGAGTTGTCTATAAACTAAAATGTAAACAAGACAAATTTTCTGAACATTTTCAGTTGCTTATAAGATTATTTGTTTAGAAAATAAGATAAATTTAGAATTTTTTCCATTAAAAGAACAAATAAAAAAGCAATAAACTCACATATTAATTTCCATTTCTGCACGTCATGGTTATTATGATGTCAGGTCTAGTTAAAAATAACACAGCGTTTATATTTTTATAACATTTTATGAAAATCATACATTTAAAATAACTAATACATTTTTTAACATTGTTAAAGACCCCTTTAAATAATTTAAATCCTGAAAATGAAGAAATAATTATTTTATATATGCCGTACAAGGTGAACTGACCTGAATCTAGTAGCGAAACGGTGAACTTAGAGCAGGCCCATTAAAACAGCTTATTCCGGGGGAGTTGGACCACTGTGTCCCGCGCCCCCACCCCTACTGTATGAATTTCTACATCACTTTAGTGCACACATATTTTTTAACACATAGTTTAGACTTAGATATAAGAAGTTAAAATGAGTTTCAGGGGTGAACCTTGTGTTCAATCCTGTTCAACTGATCACCTGACAACTGCCAGAGTGATTGAACTCCCTGCAAAACCCCGTGTGTAAACATAGTAATGGTTTCTTGGCTTCACCCTCTTTTTAACCCCTCCTTCTCCAAATGACTATAAATAACACACATAGCATTATAACACTACATACAATGTTTGAATAGAATCAACTTTATTCCTACATAATAAACATAAAGTAATACCTAGCAAAACAAATATTTCCTTTCTTGTTACTCCGAGGTAAAATTTTAACATCAACAGCTCCAAAATGTTTCAAAAAGTCAACTTTGTCTTCATCAGACAACTCGTTCGGGAAATGTTTAAATATAAGATGTGTCTCATCGTATAAAACCATTATAAACAAGAATTTGACTATTTTAAACTCATTTCAGTAATTATAATAACAAATTAAATCAGGGGTTTACTTTACCCTAAGACTCTACCCAATTTTATTTAACTCTTCTCTATGATTAGCACACAAACAAATTTGAATTTCCCCACACTTTTCCCACTAAAACAAAATGGCCGATTTCAATCGAATTCCACAATCATGTTTTTAAATTCCACTTTTTTTAGCACCGCAGGTTCTGCTACTAAAATAGGGCGTAAAATCATTTTAAAAAAACCAAAATAAATAAAACAAACGAATAATTTAGGATTTTCTTATCCTCTAGTTTATTCTTGATAACTAGATTTTATTTTCTAAACTAGTTTAGACTCTAAAGGTGTCGAAAAAAATTCAAAATCAGAGTAGTGATGGAAGATTACAAGTTAGATGAATCAAACTATGTTAAGTTTGACAAGTCTTCTATAACAGATTTAAGAAAGTTTAAAAAGGGCTCAAACCGTGCAGAATTCAGATCAAAAAGTAATATATATCTTAGATTTTTATACCATGTAAAGAGCTGGAAATATTTATTCGTACTTTTATTTTTCTTACACCTTGTCGAGCTGTAGAGTGACAAGCCGCTTTATAAAAATACATATTTTGATGGCATTTTTTAACCAATTTATTAAAATAACCTCTCCTAAGTCCGCTTTTGTTGTTGACGTTTTTCCGGGACAATATTTGTGAAGAAAATCGAAAGTATAGTGAATTTCCCGGGTGAGAAAGCCTGTAAGTTGATTCTAGTTTAATATTCTAATTTGTTTTATGGATTTCTAAGGTGCACTTTGAGCATTTATGGGTAAAATTAGCTGGAAATGAATCACATTGGGTTTGTTAAATTGATTTCTCATTTCTTCAATTCAAATTCTTCAAATCAACTTGGCTCTGAGGCCGTGATGAATGTATAGATATATTACACATAGAGATGGCGGTGAGGCTAAATCTTGATGTTTAAGTTGTATAAATAGGGTGTATTAGGCCTGCCCTGTTCTATTACAAATTTTTGGTGTTTCCTTACTCTGTGCTCTTAGTCGACCATGTTATACACGAGCGCATTACGTTTTTAGTATTCTTTTAAAAAGCAGATTGTTTTTTACACTCCTAGTATAATTACATGTCCGACGTATAATTTTATTTTATTTGGAGGGGGGGGGGGAGAATAAATAGATATATAGAAATGTTAAAAATAAAAATTCATTGGTTCAAAAATAGTCATGGGAAAAATGTTACTAATTCACAAAGAATATTAAGAATTTTTGGGAGGTCTGATGTGCCTTGTGCTCCTACTGTTCCGTCTTTCTCACACAATTCACTCCAAATAGATCTGGCTACTAATGATTAATGATGATTAATTTAGTTTGATTTTTTTGTTCACACACAGGGTTAGGCAGGGAGTTCACCCCAACTGTTCTCATACTTTTTTAACTTATGTTTTAGACTCTGTCCCGATAAAAAATTATTTTCAGGGTTGAACCGCATCCCCATTCACACTACAACTGCTTGGGAGGTTGAACCCCCTGCCAAACCCTTGTCTGAACCAAGTAATAATATTTAACCCTGAGATCAAAGAAAAATAACCAGTATATAATAAAGGTAAACCATATTAATTTTACAAAATGTTAGGTCAAATGAGCTTTTATTTAACACTATATTGTCAACTAGAATAAAACTACAATGCCAGCTCGATGACCTTACATCCCATCAAGTATACTTCAATGAGCAACCTCTCAAAGTGTTTGTGATTTGCTGTACTCTAGGCATAAATGATAAAAGACGACACCCATTCATACTTACCATTTATAAAATAACCAAAAGGTCTTTCTGTAAAGGATTCAGGAACCACTGGCATTGTAGGTGAAAACTCTGCCACAACTCTACTAATAAATCTGTCTATATTGTCAATTTATTTTGTTTAAGATTTGAGGAAAGATGGCTTCCCAAAATGCTAGACTCTACATAGGTGGATATATGGGTACATCTCCGACTGAAAAGCTTGAAGAAATATTTGGAAAATATGGAAAAATATTAGGTGAATGCCTTTTATTATTATTATTAAATTATTTTAATGTTTTTTCACATTGCATTGTATCAAATTTTATGTAATTATACTTTTAATAAAGGTAAACCATATTAATTTTAGCATCTATCTGATAGCTCAGTAGTGAAGTGGTCTAATAGTGCCTAATACCGGCACCGTTTATTTGATCAGCTTTAGCCTCCTTCAAATCAGAGAGTAAAGAGATTATATTGTTTTATTCTGATCTTGCCCTTTAACTGATTTAATTCACAACCTTCTCTTCAGCCTTTTTTAAACAATTTTTGTTTTAAGTGTTTTGTGTTGGCATCCTGAATACTTAAACCATTCCAATTCAATTAAAAAATATTTTATTTCCAAAAGATGCAAAATATATGTAAATAAAATCTCAATTAAAAATATTCCCAAAGGAAATTCGCTAAAAAATATTTACATACTGCACTATTTTCTTATTTTATATAAAGCATGTCTTATCAAATTTCCTATTTTTTTCAGAAATCAAAAGAAATAGGAATTTCTCTTTTTTACAATATGCTGATGAAGGATCAGCTCAGGCTGCTATAAATAATGAACATCAAAAAAATTATTTTGGGAAAACTATTGGTATGTCTTCATTTTATATTATTTATAGCTATTAATTATATCAAGGAAAGTAAAAGGGGCGTAGAATTAAGAAATGCTTTGAAATAGTAAACACTTGCGTTTTACTTATCAAAGTTTTTTATCAAGTAAACGACTTTGATGGAATAAGCTAGGTTGTTTTCATTTTGATAGAGTGTGGGAAATTGAAGTAAGCCAAAAGTATTTTTTTTATATCATTATAGTAAAATACTATTTCCTTGTGTCTATTCAAAAATATAAATATTTTAGGGCCGTTCAGCCCCTTAGCGTATTAACTTTGCAGGAGTTAATTTAGAAGAAGTACATCCACTTCACTTAAAGAATTATACTTTGTACAAATTGAGTACAGGGTACCGCTTCAAAAGCTTGGTTTGCTTAACATCAAAATATGGAATTTACCCAATTTATATTGTCCCCAGAGCCAGAAATGTGACTGACCTGAAATTTGGCACTTGTGTATTGCTTTAAATAATTCTTAAGTATACTAAGTTTAATTTTAATATGGCTAGTATGTATACAGTTTTCTCAGTCCACTAATGTCAGCAGTCGGTCAGTACCTGGTTAGGTAATCGCTAGGCATAAAATGAATGTTTTTACTCTCTAGGGACAATACAAATTAGGTGTTTCGCTACACTCGACCTCAGAATTATTAGGTAACTAAATAACTGGTGTTAGCCTTAGGTTGATTGAAGCTTAGAAAAATAATACGGCATTCAACTAAAGAATATGGGTTATACTTCTATATCATATTCACAAATGCATTAAAGGTCTATTCCTTCATTCATACTCTTCTGCCTAGTTTTTTAATTAGTATATTTCTTTATTATTTATAATTCTTTGATATATAAATATAAATTTTTTTATTCATGTGAACTCTTTTGACGCTTATTAGACTCCCAACTGTTTGCTTTTTAAAGCCAAGGAAACATTCCAAAATAAAGGCATGGCCAGGTATAATATAGCATGGCTTATTATACCTCTGTGCTAGAATTATTTACTATTTATGCTTCCCAAATTATTAAACAATCACTCATAATTGAGTTTAATTTATATTTTTATATTTTAGACGTACAAATAGCAAAACAGTCTCGAGGAACTGCTTTAGAAAGGGGAGAGGATAAAGACAGGTGAGTGTAATATGTTGATAATATAGATAATTAAGTGTTATTGTTATTGATTCAGGTTTTATCTATTAGCGAATTTTCAAAGGAAAATTAAACAGACTTTATCTGTTGCCAGTTGGATTGAATGTCTCACTGTCCTTGTCTTAATTTTTTATTAAAAATAATCAATATTTGCTCAGGGTGTTATGCATTTCTCACTGCCCTTGGCATAACATACTATTATTCTTGATAGCTACTTTTTGAAAATAATAATGTTATCAATAAAGAAAGTTTTTAAAACCACAAAAAGTTAAAAACACACTCTTTATCAAATTTTAAGGTACTTTCACATTAAGATTTATTTTTAAAATTACTTTTAAAAAACCTACTTCTTACGCTGAGGTTGAGCACAATATTTATAAGTTTGGCTCTGCCACCTAGCCTTGGCCCTCCCACCAACTACAATTTTGAAGGATGGGGTTTTAATATTATTCCTATAAATTGATTTGATGATTTTATTGTAATGTTTATAATTGTAATAAAATAAATAATGATCATACAATTTTTTATATTACTACGCTTATAAGTTTGTCAGTGTGTAAGTAGTCCCACGATCTTCTAATTTTCAAAAGTATTGTTTTTAATTACTCTTTAGATATTGTTAAAATCTAACATGACAACCATTTCAAATATAAATTTGTTAATTGTTTAAAAAAATATTTTTAACTAAAATGTTAGTATTGAAGGAAGAGTATTGTTCTTTGTTTAATTAACATGTGTTGTATTGTGAGTTGTGTTGGAATGAAACTGTCATTGTTCTAGTGATGGGAGACTGGGGTCGAATTTTTCAAGTGTTTTCGGTGGTGGTTTTGATAAGATAAGAGAAGATGGAATGCGGGATGGTTCTCCTGGGTTTAGAACCAGGCCTGGTGAACCTCCTAAAGATAGGTAACTCTTGGCTTGAGTCAATTGAGTTTTCTTTTTACCTTTTCTTTTAGACAAATTGTAAGCTTTGTTTGTGCTTCTCTGCTCAAAACTCTTGGCCTTAGTTAACTGAGTTTTGCTCTACATTTTCTCGAAGGCAAAATATAAAGCTTTTTTACACTGAACTCTTGGCCTGAGTCGACTTAGTTTTGTTTTACCCTATCTTGTTAGCGACTTATAAAGCTTCCTTGGCCTTAGTTGATTGAGTTTTTTTTTACTCATTCATGAAGGAAAAATATAAATTTTTTTTGTGCTCTGCTGCACAAAACTCTTGGCCTTAGTCAATTGAGTTTTGATTACTCTTTCTTGTAGGCAAAATTTTCAAGCTTTTTTCACTTTCCTATGCAAAACTCTTGGCCTTAGTCAACTGAGTTTTGTTTTACTATTGTTGACAAAATGTAAAACTTTTTTTCTACTTTCTGCTCAAAACTTTTGGTCTGAGTTTGTTTCCCTTCCTTTTTAGCAAAATGTAAAGCTTTTTGCACAAAACAACGAATAATTTGCACTTTTTTGTTCTTTTACTGTATTGTGGAAACATTATTTGTTTATTTTTTTTTTAGTATTAATTTACATTTTTGTACATACTTTTAAATATTATCTTAAATTAGTGCTTTTAAATAAATATAGTAGAAAAAAATAATCTTAGCTATAAATAGTTGAAGAGATGACAGTAATAATTTTGCAGCTCATAACAGTGAAGTTGATATAGAGACCTGTTGGTACCGACTTAATTTATTACTAACATTGCTTGCACATTTACATTTATTACTAATATTTTTTTACTCACTTAAATAAAAATTAATACATTTATAACTTAGATTATTAAACATTTGTTACATTTTTTGATAATTCATTTGTTAAATTTAATTCATAAATACTATAAATGTGTTAAAAATATTGTTTTAAGAAATAATTTTAACACATAACAGTGAAATCCTATTCGTATCAGGTGGGTTACAAGTAAGGTTACAACTGGTCTCTAGTGTAACCTCACTGTTACCAGTAGAGGTAACAGAGATTAGATTTTATTTCGGTATAATTCTAAGCTTATGAACTTTATCTTAAAACTCTTTTAATATTTTTTTTTACTTATTTATCTAGATTTGATGGTCCACCATTTGGTGGATTTGATAGACACTCAGGTCCTCCAGGTCCTGGTTTTAATGGATCAGGTCGAGGAGGTCCCTTCTCGGGACCACCAAGAGGACCACCTCCAGGACGTGGTTACGATGACGGACCTGGCTACCGAGATAGAGAGGGTCCTAATTTCGGACCACCTGGAGGAAGAGGTTATGGTGGACCACCGCCTAGAGATTTTGGACCACCGGAACACCCACCGACTCAACCTCCTGGCCCATTGCATGTATCTCATGAGAATAGAACTAATGATGTTGAAATTATCGTCATTAATAAAGCTATCACGTATGTTACAATTTTTAACATCTTAATATTTTTATTTCAGTAATTTAAGATCCCTTCTTAGACCTAATAAACAATTATTTATCTTACTATTTTTATATCAGTAATTTAAGATGACTTAGCCTCAGTAAAGTTATTGTTTGTTAGTATTTTTAAATTAAGTAAAAGGCTGATTTTTAATTACTATGGATACCTCCTAATTTTATTATTATTATTTATTTTATGTTCATTTGTTTTCAAGGGATTATGGTGAATTCATCGAGCAGAAACTGAAATCATTGGCGTTCACTGTAGATTTGTTGTTTCCTAACGAGGAAGTCCCGTTAAGAAGAGTGCTAGCTAATATTGCCAGCAGAGGAACTCTCTACGCAGTGCTTGTAACTCCTCAGCACAGAGAGAAGAGATCACTTACTTTAAATGTACTACACGGAGCTCCACAAGGTTTGTATTAATATTTATTTTATTTGAGACGGGGCATGATTGGATTTAGTACTCTTCAGAATTGTCATCTACATATTTTTAAAAAAATAAAGTAATTTAGTAAAAAAGGCAAGAAATGCCCTCCTATAGCATAATTTATTTAATAATTGCTGCTTGCTTTTTTCCCAGGAGTTTTTTATTTTCGTTTGCACTGTTAAGTTATGTAACTTGTTTAATTTTAGTTTAATGAGTTGAATTCCTGATCCTACAAAAGGTTACAAGAATATGTCCTACTTCTCTTAGATAATTAGATTATCCCTTTACATGCCATCTTTTGAATCTGTTTTTATAAATTTTTATTGACATTAGCTTTCTTTTATAGTTTCTTATCCTTAATTCTGGCTAGCTAACCTTTATAATCCTAGATTTTTGCAATGACTGGCTTCCTCACAGATGGATACCACCAACAAGCTTTCTTTGTTATAGATCAAACCCTTCAACTTCTCCAAGATTTTGGAGTTAGTTCAAGTCTAACACCAGCCTTGTGAGAGTGTAAAGAAGCCTCTTTACACTATTTCGATTTTCCTTAGACTTCAATTCAACCGTTAGACTTAGCTCAAGTTTTGCTCTCTTTAAGTGCAGTGTTAGATTAGAGTCACTAACCTAACTAACCAAACCATCCGTCCTATTGCTGCCACCCGGTTTAGTGTCGGTTATCGTATTGTGCTAAACCACCGCAATTATCAAACTGAACTCAGTTCAGCGCTTAGCCTGTCTCTCCATTACAGGGTCCATGAACTCAGCACCAACTACTGCTCTAGAAGTCATGCTGAGCCTTCCACCCCTTGATCTTATTATAAAGAGTGAGGCTAGGTTGGCGGCTTACAGACTGCAGAACAGTGGGAACTGGAAGATCCCTACCATTAGAGGTCATCCAAAATAGTGAATGTAATTCAGAGTCCCATACTATCTATGAACTCTGATTACATGACCACCCTCTACTCCTATGAAAAACCCTTCACACTCAGTTGTGATAGTTTCAATGGGGAACCACCTCAATCCTCTGGTGACACTGTATGGTATACAGATGGATCTAAAGATGGACTGTGGCTCTGGAGTGGCATATATGAGGCTCACACAAATATCAAAACCTATTTCCTTTAGGAAAGTATGCCACATGTGTTTCAGGCAGAAATATTTTGCTAGGAGTGCTTACAAAACCTTCGACCTTGTCACTCAACAACGAATGTAGCAATCAATGGGTGCCTGGCCATAAGGGAATTGAAGGTAATGAGCAAGCAGACATCCTTGCAAAAAAGGGGTCTGAGACCTCTCCTGTGGGCCCTGAACCCATAGTAGCCATACCGAAAGCCATAGCTAAAGGTGTAATTAAAGATTGGCTCTTAACCAATCACCTGCACCACTGGAACAAATCCTCTGGCATGAGGCACAGTAAACTTATGTTAAAAGGACCCAGTCCCAAAGTAACTGAGGACCTCCCAGTCTAAGCAGAAGGGACCTTAGAACAGTAACTGGACTACTGACTGGTCACTGTCACCTCCGAAAACATCTCCATACCATTGGTATCTTTAAAGATAACCCAGTGTGTAGGCTTTGTGAATCGGAAACCGAAACTGCATCTCACGTACTTCTGAGATGTGAAGCCCTAGCCTTTCAAAGGTTCACCAACTTTGGTAGCAGCATTCTCACTAAGTTTGACTCTACCAATGAATCACTGGTCAAAAAGATCCTAGACCTAGTCCGGGGAAAAGGATTATGCTGACCTGGACCAATTGAGGGGATTGTACAATAGACTTCCAGTCGCAGTGCAAATGGGGTCTATCCTCGACTCCAACCCCAATCTTTAATAATAATAATAATAATAAATCGTATTGTGCTGTTACAACTGTTGTAGCGTTACCAATCTTTAGTGCTTGTTTGTGCACACAGGATACATCTCATCATACAACTACCATTTCACCACCATTCTCCAATCAGGCCAGATTTATCTTTTAATATTTATTGGGACCATTTAACCAATTTCTTTGCCATTGCCACCATCATTAGTAGACTTCTATGCCATTACATCTGTTTTTTAATTTATTATATAAAAGGAATCTCAACCAAATAATTATTTTATATTTTGTGCAATACTTGAATCTAATTTGTCTTATATGTTAAGGGTAAAATATGATATGTTTAAAACTAACCTCCTTGTATCTTGCATTTATTTATCCAGTTGATTTTATTTTAATAATTACAGTTCTCTTACCACCAACTTGCACTAAAAATCAAAAACCATAATTTATTTTTAACTGAAATAATCTGTTTTGGGTGTTTTTAAGACCTCCTGAGTGGTTTATAATAAGTTGTATCCTCTGATAAACAGATATTATTATTCTTCTGTCTTTTCTTCTTAAATATATTTATCTAATACTGATTTTGCCTACAGAACACAGAAACATGCTAGTAGAAGATGCAGTTACTTTGATATCTCGGAACTATGAGATGTACGTAATGCAAACTTCTGAAAAGAAGCCAGAGTTTCCCCCTGAAGATATTAGAAACCTTATGCAGCAGGCTCTTTTAGGCAAACACCTTACTGTACCTCAGATTGATAAGGTAATTCAAGCCTAACTAAGTTTAAGAATTTTTTCTTTAGCTGATTTATTCCATAGTTATGAAAAGTATTGTGTCTGCATTAAAAATCTCTGAATCCGAGAGAAGGATGTTAAGACATGACTTTCTAAGTTCCCAATCTTCCCAAGACAGATCTACATCAAAGAGAACGATACTTTCAGGGAGGATACAACAGCTCTTATCATTCCCCGGGTAGCTTGGTGCACAGTGAAGTATTACATTATTTTTTGACTATTTTGTCTTCAATGAAGTAAAATTGATTTAAAATAAGTTATAATTATTATATATAATTTGATACTACTGAGCTATGCAAAACATAAACCGTTGTCACAAAATAATTGTGTGAGAGACACCTAGGAAATGTAACAAGTGAAAAGCGAAGCTACATCTGGGAAGTGCTCTATCATTTGATATTTGTCATCATTGATTGCTCGACATCAATGACACACAGACTTACGTCTTCTCTTTAACCCCATAATAATGAATCACGTAAAGTTGTTTTAAAAACAACTGTTTTGAAGATCCAATTTTCTACATCGTAGCACTACTTTGTGTCTTTATCGGTATTGTAGCCATAAGTACTATTTTTTTTTGTAAAAAATTTAGTTTTTAGGCCCCGCAAACCACACCTAATTATTTCTAGCTAGGGCAGCACCTCAGGCGCTCAAAACTTATGTTTTTTAGCTCACTCTGTACATAGTCAGTGGCTCAATACAACTGAGATCAGTTAAGTTGAAATTTTAAGGGTTTTATTTACCAGGACCCTTAAATAAAATTTATTTATTTTTCAACATCTTACATGATATTTAAATTAGGTTATAGGTCAGATCCTTCGCAAAACTTAAAATAATATTTCTCTACATTTGCCAATAACTCCCGTCATTCCCCCAACGTCTCACCGCCCCCTGCATCGCCCCCTAACTACTCACTTTCCCCTTACTTGCCCCCCTAGTCTCAGCGCCCCCCCCCCCCTAAATTCTTTAAGCGCCCCTTGGGGGGGCGCTAGCGCCCACGTTGAGAACCACTGATCTAGACCACTTAGACTCTGGCTATGCTCACCGCTTTGGCTAGCGCCGACTACTAGTTCACAGTGTGCTTAGTTCATCTAGGCTTACTAGCTCCTCTGATCACATTAGTCTCACTTGGCCCCGTCCTTCAACCAGTCTCACCAATCTTATCTGCTCCTCTAGCATTACCAGACTCTAGCTAGCATCAATCCAGTGCCACTCAACAGAGAACTCTAGCACCCGAGTTTAATCTTAAATCTTTGGCAAATATCTGTAATAGTGCTTTGATTTTATATTTATTTTATATTTATATATGTATTATGCTTTGATAATCAGAGTACCCAGCAGAATTTCACGCAATCAACATCTATTTGCTCCTGACTACCACAGAACCAACTATGGAAATAGCAGCACCATGACACAAGCCATGAAGATGTTCAACACTGCCTGCTCTTCTATAGATCCATTCTGCTCATCGATAGCTTTATTAAGAAACAATATTGAGTGTTCTGGAATTAATGATATTCTTTTGTGATAATATTTATCTTAGTACCAAGTTTTAAGTTTGACTGTGCAATTTTTGGACATAAGTCTGTATGCACTATAACTATAATAATAATAATAATAATTTTTTTCAATCTTGGTATTTAGTTTTTAAAAAAAATAATATACTCTTAAGTAATTTTTTAACTCAACCGAGTTAACTTTACCTAATGTTTTTGATTATTTTTTTTATATATCTGAATAGTAAACTATAGTTTTCATTTTAATTTCAGTTAACTGGATACCTTTATCAACAGAAGCAGAAAGCGGAGCGGGAGGGACCAAATCAGCCTCCAATGATACCAAACCCCCAGTCTGGACCGCCTCCTCCTAAAGGTTTCATTTTAGCTATTTGCTTTAAAAATTTCCCTCATCAATTTGTCCTCATATAAATGAGGACAAATATCGTAGGTATATAGGAAAAGTATTGTGTCTGCAAACAAATGCCTAACCGGGATGTCACCGGAATTATCCGCTTCAGGTGTTTTTAAGGCATCTTAAGTGGTTTTCACAAAGTTGTCTATCTGTATGTGTGTGTCTCTCTTGTATCTCTCAGTGTATTTATGCTAGAGAGTTGAAACTTGGTGCAAAAATCCGTCTTTATGTCTAGTTGTGCTATCTGGAAGGTTGCAGGTTGTCATTAACCTGCAATAATGACTCAGTAAAAATTTTGAAAATTCATATAACGCAGAAAAATGTTTCGATTGGTTTGATATTTGGCATGAGTTTAAGACTATATAAGACTGAGATATGTGCCAAGTTTTATCACATTATCGGCATTAATTCAATTTTTATCATATATCTTATGTCGGTTTTTTTAAAAAATTGAAAATAATCCAATTGATATGAAATTTGGTACAATAGTATACCTTTACTTAATAAATAAGTTCACCACACTTTGTGCTAATATGACAAGTATATTCATGATTTTTATTGGACTAAAGCTCTCAAAGTTATTAAATTATAATGTTGTGTCATTTAAACCTGTTTTAGGAACAAGTGTTCAAGAAGCAGAGCTGCAAAATCGTATTCTTAACATTCTCAACAAGGGCGGAAGTGGTCCACCACCACCCATGTCTATGCCACCGAACCCCGTCGCTACGAAACCTCCTCTACTCAACGATCCGTCTGTTCAGAAAGCTCTTGATAATCTCATACAAGGTGATATATTTAAAGCCATGCCCAATCCTAGAGGATTCCCTCCTAGGTTTTAAGATTTATAAGTCATTACTATAACAAAACTAGCTATAAATCAACCAATATAACATAGATTTAAGACATAGAGTTGAGTTTTATTATAAATAAATCTTATATGTTTCAATTTAAAAAATTAGATACAAAGCTAAAATTAATGAAATTCATACCATTGAACATCCTCCTTTAGCTACAGTGCATGTCTAGCTAAACTTCAACTAATATTATTCAACTCAAGCATTTAAAAACATTCATTTAACTTTTTTTATCAAAGAAATCTTAGTGTGTTTTGTTTTTTATTATATTTTTCTTTAAGAAAAGATTGTCAAGCTAAAAGCAATTATATTCTTACCATATAACGAATAACACAGGTTAAACAGTTTTAACTTCAATTATATTTATTGTTTTTATCCTCTGAAAAAATAAACAAACACATAATGTATTTTTTTTTTTATTTATGGTTACTATTATCCTTATCAGAGTAATTGATTTGGATAAAATCAGTTGACAGCCTCCTAAAAGTGCAAGATAAAGAATTCAATTGCTTTGTGTTTTTTTTTTTCAAGAGAGGTATATTAGACCAATAGAATTCCTTCAATTGACCAGAAACATGTCTGTTCTGTAATTGAAAAAAGTTTATTTGGCTTGTACCTTACAACATAAGTTTTATATACTTATGATATAACATGCTGCTTTAGTTGCATATATTAAGACTAATAAAAACTTTTAAAAAATTATATGTAGTACTTTAAAATTTAAGAAAAGTTGTTTAAATTCACATGTCAGTGTAATACATTTATTTAACTAAAAAAATTAAACTAATTAATTGAATTTAGTTTTATTCAAATGTTAAATTAGAAAAATTTTAGTTTGAATTGACTTTCATTATAATTAATGTTTAATATTTAAATTATTATTGAATGTATTTCAATAATAATTAAAATTTAATTATATTAAATTTATTTTATATAAATTGAATTTTAAAGTAATTTTATTTAAACTATTAATTTTGTATTTTTATGTATTTAATTTATAATTAAATGTTTAAAGTATGTAATGATTGATTGTAATAATTCATGAAATTTCATATTTTTAAACGCTGACAATACTGAAATTCAAACGAAGTTTCTAACTTGAAGATGTTATGTGAACTTCAAGTTGAAGAATCAGCTTCCTTAGGCCATTTTCTGTTTAACTGAAGAGAAAACGGTTAACGGTTGGTTTAGTTTAACTAAACTTCTTTTTTCCGTTTAGCTCTTAACTAATGGATTTATTTCAATGAATAACTTCTAGTCTCAATGAACCCTTTGAAGGTCTGTAATGTTAACTGATTCTCAAAGAGAACTTTACATTTAGAGGGAGGATGGATAGAATAGGATCAGTGTAAGAGGGTTTGGTAGTGTGGCTAATTCCATTAGGTACCATAATAGTACTCGACCTTACTCTACAGGAACTAAAGAGTTTTTTTCCCCTATCTGGGTATAAAATTTTAATGCAGCCTAAAAACAACAGGCATTTTTAATTTATGCTTTTGTACATTCACGATTTTAAATCACTTTATACAACACGACTATGTGTTAAATAATAATTAAAACTTATTTTAAATTCATTTCACTTAATACTCGAGTAGTAAGTAATAATGTTGTTATAATGACAGCCCGCCAAAATCTCAATGCTTTCAACCCTCTTTTTTTAACAAAACAATCCCTTCTTTTAAGTAACGAAAAAAAATCCCTACTCTGGCAACACTGTAAGTCAGGTTATGTTTTGAATTTTATTATTTGTTTTTATTTGATATCGTATTTTTTTTATTTTTTAAAAACTATTTATTTACTTTTTAAGTAGGAATAATGTTGAATCTTATAAATTTATCAACTAAGTGTTGCTTTAAATTTGTTCGGGAAGTATGAATTAAGTGGAGTTAAAGTTGTTAATTACGTAATGCAATGGATCATAATAGTTATATATATGATAAAAGTTTGACGATTTAAATAAATCGTCAGCTACGATTACTTTTTTCCAAAACAAACTGCTTTTTGTGTTAAGTTTGTATAATTGAATGCGTATTGTTTCATATTATAAAAATAATATGTCACAATATGCATTTATGACTTAAAAAGTCAAGACTCATTTATTGAAAGACATGTCATTTCCCAAAAAAATGCTGTCTTTAGGTTGACAGACCACTGACCCTGCGCTGTTCTCAAATAGCAAGAAATGCTTGAAGACGTCAATGTCCATGCGTCAAATATAGGCACTCAGAGCATATCAACTCCGCAATAATTAGATGAACTGAACAGATTGGAATGAAACGAAACGAACTCAAACAGACCAATATGCACAATGAGGGAAATAAAAGCGATGCGAGGTTACAAATATTTACAACCAGTGTTGCCTTCTTATGATTTTATTTACGAAAAAGGTATTTTTTGTACCGAAGTTGGTATGAGGTGGAGGAGGAAGGATCGTGGTCGATCTGAACCAATAGAATTCCTTCCCTCACAGATTTTTGGCGCGCTGTTAATTGATTTTAGCCGTTTTTCGTATTATAGTATTTCAAATTTTTTGTAATTATCAAGTTATATTTTGACGATTATTTAAAATTGATCATGGTTTAGTTTTCTCTATGTATAATAATTGGTAGAAAAAATTATATGTAGATAATACTAATGTGTAATTACCTAAATTATGTTCATGAATTTGCAATGTAATAAATTTTGACTGTAATATATTTTTATTTTTTCAGGTTTTAATCCTAACAATCGAATGAGGAGATAAGATGTTTTTATAGAACTTTGACTATACTATAATATTGAAGGGTTAGAGCAGCGACCTTTTTCGTTAAACTTATTGTTTTACGTGAAAGGATCAGTTAAAAATATTCAAACTTCTAATTGAATCCAATCCAACTTAACTAGTTTAGGGATTTATATCCCTAAAGTTGGATATTAAATCCAACTTACGAATTTAGGTCTTTTGATTTTTAAATATTAAAATAGACAGCTGTAATAATTTTTTGACTTTGGCAGCACTGACTCGTTATAAGGCCTTTATATTCAAAACAATGCCGTAACTATATGGAGGATATGACGAAAAGTTAATGCATTTAAATTATATATATATATATATATATAATATATATATATATATATATATATATATATATATATATATATATATATATAATGCTTATGAGGTTGCTGTTTATTAAAATATTCTGTGTTTTATTATATTGACAAATGAAGGTTAAAGAGCTATCATTTGCAAGAGAATTAAAAAGTAAGTAGTTTGTCCTTAGTTTCACTTTCAAGTTCATAGACTTGGCACATTTAGAATAAATTATTAAAAACAATGACTTCACTCTAAGAGGTAATTAATACTGTAAGCAAATGAAAGCACAAATGTGTACATAAGAATTAAATAAAATTTTGAAGAATTAGCTAAAGAAACATAAGTTTATCAACAGATTTCATGTTTATTTATATGTTGATGAAGCTGATTCTGTGATATTTTATTTATTCTTATGATTATTGTTTTTATTTGCTCTCTGTAGTTTTTGATTGTTAATTTAGTGTTTTTGCCTTCATATAGCTCAATGATGCCCCACAGGGTTGAGTGAAATGGAGATAGCTAATTTGCTTAATAAATTATCTCGTACAATTATTAAGTCATTGTTTTTAATTTAAATATTAAGAAATCTAAATAAATAGATGAGTAAGAAATTTGCAAGAATATTGATTGATTACTAATTTAAATTCTTACTTGGTGGATTAGTTGATCTTCTTGTGCTTAACAGAGGTTCCTGAGTCAAGTATGGATTTAACTTTTAGTTCTTATTAACAATAAGTATTAATTCACTGACAAACCTGTAATTTGATTTTTTACATTAATTATATATTTCCCTTAAATATGTTAGCATTTGCTTTTCTAAAATTATTTTGTGGAATGAATTTTGATTCAAACAATTACTGGACGTTATTTATAATATTATAAATTTTATCATTAATTTATGTTTATGTCAAATTTGTAAATTTATAATTTTATGTTTATTTTATATAATATACAAACAATTCAATTTTTAATTGTTTTTTATTGATGTTTTAGAACCTGACTTGAAAATTTGATTGTTTGCTTTGTTTTGACTAAATTTACTTTTTTGTATACACTATAAATATATAGGAAAAGTGGTATGTAAAAACAATAAATATGCCAAGTTCCATTGCATTATTAGGCCAAACTAAAGCTGTACTAAATTATAAATTAATGATTTTTGTATTAATATTCTGAGGGCAAACAAAGAGAGTCAGTAGTAGTGAAGATGAGTTTGCAACATCCACCAATGACTTCTATATTCCTCAAAGGAACTAAAAGAAAAAGTGTTGCTAGGGTTAGACAAAGAATTCAATTCAACCATTTGATTTATATTAACCCTTTGACTGCGGGGGTATTGGAATGTAGCTGGGTCACTGGTTGTAGGACCCTCCAGAAGAAAGAACAAAACAGTTTTTGTTACAGAGGTTTTTTTGCTTTTTTCCCTCAAACAAGGAGACTAATACTTAGACGGAGGACTTAAGCTATATAACACAGTTATAAGGGGTCGAGAAGTGAGACAGTTTCCATTAGGTGTCATAACGGGACTTACTCCTACTAGAGGGAGACTAGAGATTCCCCACCCCTCTACAAACTCTATCAGAGGGGTACCGGCGAGAATTTTTCAGTGACATCACTGAAATACATGCAATAGATAATAATTAAAACTTATCGTAAATTCATTTTACTTTATTCAAGACAAAATTGTCCAAAAATAATTTAATATTTATGTGAAATTGTAATTATTATGAAAAATAAAAAATGACAACTTTAGGTTAAAAATAAATATAATTATGGTTTTTGTTTTAAAAAAATGATGATATTCTATTTTATATGGTAATTGAGAGAATTATAAATGGTTAATTGATTTGTACACTCGTAATATTGATGAGGATATTGGTTGACATATATAGGAAAGTTGCTGTAATGCGGACAGACTAGGGTCAGGTAAGGTAAGGTCATATAATTGTTAGCATATAAATGTAGAATAACATATTTTTAAAAACAATAACCATATTTATGTTTATTTTTAACCTAAAGTCTATACTCAAATAAATACGCTTTTCACTAGAGCGTCGTTTGGAAAAAATGGTACCCTTTTAATATAATGATGTATGAAATAGAGCTCGCAATAAAAATAAACACAAAGCAAGATCAAAAACAGGCCAGCCTACGAGCGAGTCTGAGCACAAAATCACTGTTAAAACAGTCCGTAAGCAGAGAAATCCAAAAACCGAGCAAATTATATTTTGAATGACTAAAACCAAACAAGGAAGGACAGAAAAGTATGTAGATTTTGTGAGAGTTAACCGTGAATTATACGTGGAACTAAAAGTAGTCAAAATCTTTTTATTTTCCATGTAAAAAAATTAAGTACATGGTCAGTACTGATTTTATGGAACAGGTGTTATAAATATGTCAATCAAAGGACTATAGGAGGAGAGATAAGAAAGGTTGAAATGCCAATAGTGAGGGTGTTTGTGTTGTTTTTCATCAAATAAAAATGTTTCATTAATAAATTGTAAAAGGTTGTATTAAATTCAATAAATAATTAAAAATTAGATAAAATCAACTTCTTTCTTACGATAAGCATCACCTTTCTGTTATCAATGTTATGAAAAAAACAGTTCTGCCTTCTAGCTTAAGCTAAGTTTGATCAGGCGTGATCAAACTTAAGTTCACTTAGTGAATCAGGCATGGCTTGAATTCCAAGAACTTGCTTTTTCATCCAAAACAACACTAATTGTTGTTCTTAGTACACTTATTTTCTTTTCTTAATTTTATTAGCATTCTTTTTAGTCTTATCTTTCTTCTTTGACTTCAAAACTACTCTTAAAGGCATTGAATTTGCTTTATTATTGATTTTCTGAGACATAGACTGCAATTGCACCAGCTCACCAAGCTTGCCTTGCTCTGCAAGCATTGACAGGAAGGTACAAATGAACTCATCATAGTTGTGAGTTCTACGTGAGTCATCAATTTTATACTTCTTACGCTTATCATTTTCTTCTCTTAGAGACTGTTCAGTAGAAGCTACTTCACCTTCTAAATTTTTTAGCAAAGCTAAGAGATCTTTAGGTGCTAATGAATCTTTGATTAATTCTTCTTTGCTTTCCGGTTTTTGATTTTTATCAGTTGAGTTAACTCTAATAACAACACACTTATTATAATCTTTATTATCTTCTTTTTCTTGATTGGCTTCATCTTTAGTTTGGATAAATATAGGTGCTGTGTAGTCTTTCACATCGCCTCCTATCAGAACCATTGGCTCATTTTCTTCTATGGGTTTATCATTAACTAAATGTTGAAGAGCGTCTAAAACAATTTGACGATTTGTCTTTAACATTTTTAATTTGTGCGTCAGAGCAATTCGTTTGTCCGGAACGACAGCCATGAGATTAAAACGTATGTTGTTGTAGTTTTCACCCAATCTGTCTGCTATAACTCGGTAAAATTTATCAGTCCACTGTTCATTTTCATCCCATGGCCCATGGTTAATCGGAGAAGGTTTTAGTCCATCTAATTCAAACAGGTGGCCATTAATAGGAACATAACTGACAAAATGATACGCCTCCCCTGTATACCTGTAAACACAAAATATGAAATTTTTCTTAATAAAAAATATGCAAATAGTCTAAAACCTAACAAGAGGCCATTAAAAAATAAAATGCTTTTACCACTTCAGTTAGGGAAATCTACAATACACCACAGGTCGCAGTACAAATGGGGTCTATCCTCTACCCCAACCCCACTCAATAATAATAACCCCCTCAGTGAATATGGAACTAGAATTTGTATTAAGTTGATAAGCATAAACAAAAACAATCTTTTAAGCATAAATCAATGGAATTATTTAATGTTTACCTGCAATTAAAAATGCTTTATCTAAAAGCATAAAGATATTATACTATGGTGCAATTGCTTTATAGCAACAGCTACAATAACAATGATGGGAAATTGAGAAGTTTGAAGAATGGAAAATTGGAAGATTTTTACAACTTTTCTAAAACTATTAATTGAAAAATGAGGTTGTGAAACCATTTACCATTGTATATAGTAAAAATTTTGTTTAAAGGACTCATTTCATTACTGTGAAGATCTATTAGGCTGGGAACCCTGGCCCTCTGTAGTGCAAACTACTAATTATGACTGACAGCTAATCGACCTTAACAAAGCTGATGACGTCAGTGGCTAATAAAAAAGATGGGTACTAAAGTGATGTAGAAAATCATACAGTGGGGGTCGGGGCGGGGGGACACAGTGGTCTAACTCCTTGGTTTTAGATGGTTCCGAAAAAAACAGGGATTAGTTGCATCAACTACCGCACCGAGCGCTAGTTTTCACCTTGTGCCCTTATCACTATTGTTGTTAGTTTTAAATCGATACTTCTATTTATGTTTATAAAAATGTAAACAAGACGATTTTTATCTTATTCATTGACTTTTTTCTTTTTTAGTAGCTTATAAGATGTGTGTTACGAAAGGTGTGTTATAATGAGACAACGAAGACGTAAATTAAATTTATAATTTCCCGGTTCGATGTTTGTTTACAAACATTTTTGATGTTTGTCTACAAATCATGGTTATCACGATATCAGGTCTACTTAAAATTAACACAGTGTTTATATTTTTATAAAAGTGTTTATGAAAATTATACCTTTAAAATAATTAATACAATTTTTAACATTGTTAAAGACCCTTTTAAATAATTTTAATCTTGGAATTGAAGAAATCATTATTTTATATATGGGGTACAAGGTGAACCGACCTGCCACTAGCGGAGAAAGGGTGAACTTAGGGCAGGTTCATCTTAAGCAGCTTATTTCGGGGGAGTTAGACCACTGTGTCCCGCGCCCCCACCCCTACTGTATGAATTTCTACATCACTTTAATGGGTACATTTTTAAAAAAGCATTATTTTTAATTATAATACAATGGTTCGTGAACTTCCACAGAGCACTAAGTTAGGAAGAGAGAAGTAATTAAAGATCAACTTCGGATAGACCATATGACTTCAATCTAATGAGTCAACATCTATAATAACTTGAGTCATCATCTGCTAACAAGAGTGTATGTACACTCTAACATTGGTGAATTTACTGAAAGAATGTAGAGCATTTAGGCGGATAAGATTATGGCACAACTTCCTAGCAACACGATCTGAAATTCTTCTAGACAACCAAAATTTACAAGAACATATTTGGCTCTGTATTAGACAGAGTTATAATTTTTCCATATTTCTTTCAAAAAACATTTAGTTAAAATAGTATAAAAATAAGATTTGGCATAGAGTTCCAACTCTCACCCTTCACATGGTCCTGAGCAAATTCTGTCACTTTTAGTTCAGCCGAATATCTTTATTTCAGCGCTAGTTATCCCTTTATCATTTTAATTTTCACCAATTATAAAAACAATATCAAGCAGCTTTATTTAATTTGGTTTATATTAATGTAATATATAAACTAAGTAAGGAAACTCACTAACCCATGCAAAAAAATTCATACATGATCATCTGATACCTGGCTCAAAAATAAAATCACAGAAATTGGAATAACTGCGTATGAGCCTTTTAAGATTTAACTTTTTTGTGTTCTATTTTATTGGGAACACTGATAATTAAAGATGAGTTTTACTTTTTATCATGTTTTGAATTTACATTGTAATGTAAGAGCTAGTTTAAATTTATTTTATTAAATTCTGTGAAATAATTGTTACAATCATTTAGTTAAAGAAGAAAGAAACTGCAGTAAAGGTAATCACATGTTTTTTTAAGGTTTTGATAAATATATAGATGAAAGTTTATTGGCTTAAGTATAACTTAAAATTACGACTACTGGGATTATATTCAAAAACTTTAGGTTAATTATTCTTACATAACCAATAAAAATTAATATTTGAAGGGAAAAAACTCTTATCATTTGGAAAAATATAAAAAGTAGAGTACTGCACACAAAAAATAAAAGTTTGATTAGCCGCTCATTTTAAGTAATTTAACAAACCTAGTATTTAAAGAATCACTTAACATGTTATACTATAAAGTAAAAAGCAATGTATTAAATACTATAATGCTGAGTACCATAAATAGTTTTTCACATTCACAAGAGTAAATCAAGATGTCTGCGCCCATAGGAAATTTGAGCCAACTCTCTGGTGGACAAAATGTGAACTACATGCCATGTCTGACAGAAATTGGGTTAAAGTTATTCGTGGGGATACGTTGTCGCAAATGTTCATTGTCACAAATGGCCATTGGAGCAAAATTATTTCAAGGTCGTCAAACTTGATCGATGATGCAAAAGGGCGATGTCACTAATGTTTGTTTGAGCAAATCTAATTTTTTACGTTATTTTTGCTATTTCGCGCAAAATTAGGGAAAAACTTGATAAAAATAAGGTTTTCTAGTAGTTTTTTTTAATTATCAAAAATAAAGCATGTCAAAAATTTTCGAATGAGCAAATATCTTCTAGTTAGATTTTTGAATCTTTCCTATTGACACCTCATTTGGCTTCTCAGTTTCCATTGCCTTTATGATTGTGTGTGAATGTGTGTGTAATGAATGAATGTGTAATGAATTGTTTTTTTTTTTGTTTGCCAAGCTCTATTTTGCCTTAAAATGTCTGAAAAACCTCAGCAACACGATAAAATACACAATTTAACACTATATTAAACATAATAATAAGTATAACTTAACTAAGTATAACATAACTTTGTAATAATAAGTATAAAAATAAAACCATTTAATTTTACTGTAAGTCACTGTCAAACGACGTGTTTTAATAATCGAAGTATGGCTTGTTTACAATTTTTATAAGTAGGTGGCGTGTTTGTCAAAGATGTTCAATGAAGCAAAAAGAAAATTCTTAACATAAATACATTTTTTTCATAATCTTACAGTTATGACCATTTTCCATGGAACACTTGTCTTCTTTTTTGAAAATTACAGCTGGAAAACACTTAAAAAAATTGATGTGAAGTATGTTCGTTGGTAAGCAAATTAGGAGGAGTAGGGGATTTGCTCCAGTGGCCGTTTGTGACACTGAACATTTGCGTCAACGGAGGCGACTCAAAGTTATTCATAATTTTAGGTTTGTATGTTAATAATGGCGCTCTTTCTTAATCGTTGCTTAGCAACGGATATAAATCACCAAAGCAGGATGAAGGAACAACAAGCGCTGACTTGCGGCAAAGTAGTTGAACTAGATTCGGCTAGTCTAGTCGGCTCACTGTCTCTACTGCCCAACCCCTTATTATTACATCACTTTACAATTAGTGTATTTCAAAAAGAGATACCTAAACAAACAATGTTCTAGAGACGAAAACAAAGCCAAGCTTAATCACCTCCAATGGGGATAGCCAGAGATCCTTACCTTACCAACAATAGTTTATCTATTGTTGGTAAGGTTTATCTATCTCTCTAGGGTTAGAGTCGGAACACTGTCTCTACTCCAAATCTTATTTTTATACCATTTTATATAACTTAATAAATAACCCTTTCTCTCGGAGAACTAAAAGACATTTACCTTCCGGTAGTGCTGGATGAGGTTTTGTCCAGTCTTCTCTTAGCTTGAGGCATTGCGTGGGAGTTATGAGCCCTAGCTAACTCTGGCGTGTTCCCAATAGCCCACCCTTTGTTTTCTGGATTCATGCCCAAAGTGTGGTTCTTCAACCTACTTAAAGTTGATCCTAAGTATATATCTGGACAATTAAGCAGAATAGAAAGTAGAGAATGAGTAGCGCAACTATTAGGCACATTTTGTAGAGCAAAGAAAATGTTATTAACTGCATCATCATCTTTAACGTACATCTCACATTCGTCACCGAATTTCCTCCGTGATCTTCTCTCTTCGTTCCATCTAAACAAGAATATAAAACCATAAACAGGTCCTTCGATTATTTTCTTCAAATCGTATATTTCTTCAACTTGGACACCTTTAACTCCAAAATCTTCAAGTAGCAAAGTAAATAATCCTGGGTCGCTCTCCAACTCCAACCACCCTTCTGTCAGTCGTGTAATGTCAACAGGCATTCTCCAAATTTAAAAAAAAATACTTAAATCTTAAAATATTTGTATTGAAACATACAAAAGCATAAAGTCCATATCATTTTATAACATCACTCAAAGGTCACTGATTTCATACACTTGGTTCAATAATTCGGTGAGAAGTTTTGCTGATAAATATAAAATAAAACTACAACAGAGCACCAAGTCTAAACAACCAAAGTATTATAGTAAACAAGTACTAAGAAAGTAAACCAGCAACAAGTAATTAGTATTTATCAATGTAAGATGAACAACTACAAGTACACAAACTTATTTTTTACCTCCCTGATATCTTGTATTTTAAGTTATTTTTACCCACTTAACATTTAAAACATTAAAATCACAAATTAAATATATTCTTGCCAAAAACTAATCTATTTTTAACACTGAATTTGCAAAATTTGGTGCAATTTGTTTATTATGTAAACAAAAAAGACATTAAATAAAACAGCTGATTAAAAATAATAAAGTGGTACCAACTTTATTCTTGTTATTTTAAATTTTCACAAATTTTGTTTTAAAATAATTTATTAAAAATGATTAATTAATTAATAATAAAATTATTATTTATTATCATTAAAATTCAGTAAAAATTAAAATGTTTTCTGCAAACTACCACTGGGTCGAGGGTGTTTTAAATGTGTTTTATGGATTTCACTGTTTTGCAATGTAAAAGTTATTAATTATTTATTGTTAATTTATTAATTAATTAATTGAATTGATTTAATTAATGAAAAAATACATTTTTCAAGGTTTAACTGTCAGATTCTTTAAAAAAAGTTTTTTTGCAAAATTTGCTGCCAAGAAATTTAGCGATTTTTGGCTTTGGTATTTGGTAGTTTATTAATTTGCTACGATGTGCAGTAAATTGCCAGTTAAAAGTTTGATTATTTATTAATTGGGGGTAATTAATAAGTTTTTAGTGTTTAGTCGGATAAAGGCCGCCATGCTGTGTAAAATCAACTGATCTGTCAGATTTCAGGTTAACTCTCCAAGCCGTGTTTTTCTTTTCTTTTTTTATTTAATTTATGTTATTAATTTGATTGTAGTTGATTTTGTGTTATTTCGGTTTGTTTGAGTTTAAAATTTATTGAAATCGATAAGATGAACGCGTACAAGGATGCAAATAGAAGAGTTTTAGCTATTCAAGCAAAGAAGAAGCGTCACAAGAACGTACGTCAAAGGAAACCGAAGATCGAAGAAGTAAACGCTCAGAAGGAGGTACAAAAAGTGATTAAGAACGAGCCGAGTAGTTGCTCGAGCTCGGAGTCGGCCGAAGAGGAGGAAGAGGAGCCCTTTACTTCTGACGAAGAGGAACAGGAGGATAGTGGCGACTACTGCAAAGGCGGCTATCATCCTGTCAAAATCGGCGATCTCTTCCTCAACAGGTACCATGTCACTAGAAAATTAGGTTGGGGACACTTCTCTACGGTTTGGCTGTCCTGGGATATGGTAGACAAAAGGTTCGTAGCTCTCAAAGTAGTTAAAAGTGCTTCTCACTTTACAGAGACGGCTCTCGACGAAATCAAATTACTCAAAACCGTCAGAGAAAGTGATTCTGCAGATCCTAAACGTGAAAAAGTTGTTCAATTATTAAACGATTTCAAAATACAAGGTGTTAACGGAACACACGTCTGTATGGTTTTTGAAGTTTTAGGTCATAATTTATTAAAATTAATTATTAAAAGTAGATATCAAGGCATTCCTTTGCGGAACGTCAAGTGTATAATTAGACAAGTCTTAGAGGGGTTAGATTATTTGCACTCGAAATGTAAAATAATCCATACCGATATCAAACCTGAAAACGTACTTATATGTGTTAGTGAGGATTATATTAGGAAATTAGCATGTGAAGCTACGGAACTTTACACCATGGGAGTGAAGTTACGTACTTCTCTTATTAGCACGGCACCCAAAGAATTAGTCGAACCACAAAATAATGCTAAAATAAGTAAAAATAAAAAGAAAAAGTTGAAGAAAAAAGCTAAAAAACAGTGTGAGTTGTTGAAATTACAAATGCAGCAGATGCAGGAGGTGGAGCAAGAAAAACAAAAGCAAAAAGAGATGGTGTCGGAGGACTGTCAGGAGGATGTAGTAGAGATGGGAGGGCCAGGCAACTGTGAACTTCAGGAGGATATGGTGGTGACTCAGCAAGAACCAGATAACCCTCCAGAGACCATAGAGTCCCATCAGGATGATAAACAAGAAAATAATGATATAGATGTTAATGGTTGTGAAAAAATGGAATATCGCAATGATGACGTCGATCAGATAGAGCAAATTGCAATTGATATTAATGAGGCCATGGAACTCAACGAGGGTCCAGATTCAACCGAAGTAGCTCAGGAAGCTGATGAGGATTTAAAATTAGAAGATAATGGCGAAAATATTGATAATAATGTAGAAATAAAAGAAGAGACGGGAGAGACTGTAGGTAGGAAGTACTGTGGCATGAGTGACATAGACCCCTCCCGCTGGGAATGTGATATGGAGGTTAAAATAGCTGACTTGGGTAATGCTTGCTGGGTCCACAAACACTTCACAGAGGATATCCAGACAAGGCAGTACCGCTCCCTAGAAGTCCTCATTGGAGCCGGTTACAACACTTCTGCTGATGTCTGGAGCACCGCCTGCATGGCTTTCGAATTAGCTACGGGAGATTATTTATTCGAACCTCATTCGGGTGAGCACTACTCTCGCGACGAGGATCATTTAGCGCATATTATAGAATTACTAGGAGAAATACCAAAAAGAATCATATCTCAAGGCAAACAAGCCAAATTTTATTTCAATAAGAAAGGCGAGTTGAAGCACATCAACACATTGAAACCATGGGACCTTTATGATGTGTTAGTGGAAAAATACCGCTGGGATAAACAGCAAGCTCAAGAATTTGCAAACTTTTTACGACCAATGCTAGATTTTGATCCTAATAGGAGAGCAACCGCTGCTGACTGTTTGAGGCACCCTTGGCTCAAAATTTAAATTTCTCCTTTCAACACTTTGAATTTGAAGGTTTAGTGTTTTATTTAAACATTTGACAATGATGGTTATAAGAATAAATATGCTTGTTAATAAAAGTGGATGGTTTTATTAGCTACAGTTTTAAATTAAGTTAATAAATATATTCCATCTGTACATTTTGTGCTTCCAACTTTGTTACAAGTTTATTTTATTTATTCTCAATATTGACTGATTCTTTTTTAAGTGTTTTAAGTGACCTATTTAGTCTTTTGTGAGACCTGACTAAACATAAATGAATACACTAGTAGTATATGTGACAAAACTTATTCTGGTTTGTAACTGGTTTTACCTGAATGTGAATGGCTAAGTGTTTTATGTTATGTTGAAATGTGTACACAGGATAACTCTGTAATTAGCTTTTTGGCAAATTTCCTTTATAATGAATTTAATAATAGGAAAGATTGCATGGTGGGAGTCAACCTTAGAGTGTGGCCAAAATCGGGTTAAGGGGTCGGTTTCATTGTGTGTGTGTAGAAAATAACTGGTTATCTCAAATCTGAAAACCAGGGTTCGAATCTTGGTTCCGGAGATAATTTTGTATTGTTATTTTTACATTTCATTAGTTTTTAAATACAAAATAACTGTGACGCAAGCTGGGCTGATTTCCTTTGGCATTTATGCTTTCTTACTTACAAATCCGGTACTTGCTTAGGTTTTGGGTTTATGCTTCAAAGTCGGATCAGTAACAGTTTTACTTAATTTTTCGAAAGGATTGTTGAAACATTTTGAAGATAAGCAACTAACTGTGCTTTGTGTGGCTTCCCTAAATTTGGCAGAAATCATTAAGAAAGGGAAAACATGGTTTTGAAAAATCTTTGGTGTAGACGTGCGTTTTGTTTGAATAATGCAGGAAAATTTATTGACAAGTAAAAGTTTACTGTTCCAACTATGAATCATAAACCAATAACTGGATTGGAGAGAAAGAATCAAAAAGGAAAATCGCATGGATTGCAGTTCTCCACTTTAATTTTTTTTAAATATTTTCTTCTGTTAACTGCTTGATAAAGATTTTTATTATGCTTAATAAGGTTGATTAAATGTACTATCATGTTCGTCTATGGTCTCAAAGTACAATTTGTTTAGAAAATCAAGCTTACAGTCTATCGTTTAGTTTAAAAATACCCTAGGTCATAAGTATTTTGGGGATTGACCTATCAGAGAAGCCGGTGCCAACTTCTCACCTAAACAGAAAAAAATCACTACCACAATAACCGCTGTAGGGGAAAACCCTTCTTCCCGACAATTGTTCACTTTGTTTGTGGTTCTTCTTTTGATTACATCGTTTTGAAAACTACTTTCAAATTAATCTTAAGAATAATATTTTAAAATAAAACTACACAAAAGAAATATAAAAAAACATCGCCAAGAAAATACAGGAAAAATAACCTGATTTGTTTACATTGTTTTTTCCCACTCCCATCTTGCAGTGATTTTTTTTCTTAGAATCAGTGGTGTCTAAACTGTCAAGATTTTAAACTAAACGATTGACTGTAGCGTCATTTTAGCCACAGTTCATGAGAAATGAAGCTTATAAAGCTTAGTGGGGATTGATTCAATTTCCAAAACTGTATATCTTAACAAAGTTGATGTATTCGTATATAAACAGTATGTTACCAAATGTTTATATACATATATTAGTTGACTTAAATTTGTTGTACCGGCGCATATATTCTTGACTAATTGACCATCTCTGATTAACTGTCAAAATTTATTCACAGAAATATAAATAATATAAATAATAAATAATATATATATATATATATTATATATATATAATATATATATATTATATATATATAATATATATATATACACATATATATTACTATGTTACATTATATTAGATAGTAGTATTAAGCATAAAGAACATTCAATCTTCGATATTTTTTCAAAGTTTATTTAACATTAGACTAATCAGATTTTAAATACCAAATTCTAAACCTTTAAATTTGAGTGTGATTAAATTTTTAATTGCATTAATTTTAATTTTCAGCGAATTTTCATTAGAAAATTATGCTTCTTTATATATATTTACAAAATCACAACTAAAATTAAAAAATGGCTACAAAATGTTTAATTTTGTGGTACCCACCGTTGCCCATTGGTGTCATTACGCTCACTAAAGTAAAATGTAAGGCATGTAGGGAAAAAAAACTAATGAATAGACAGACTACCCGAAGTTGCCAAACTTGCTTTCGAGGCTGAGTGCATTCAAGCAATCTCGAGTTTAATCATTTATTTATAATCGTTTCAACTAAATATAAACCAATTTAAGCATATAAAATTAAATAAATACAAAATAAATGATTGGTATAAATTTAGAAAGGATAACAAGATGAATACCCCCTTTCTACAATTGAACCTTACTTTAATGTACCTACAACTGAACCTTACTTTAATGTACCTCGTTTCCCTACCTGTCCTATATATCACTTTAACTATCACTTATAAGTTAAAACATGCCTTCAGTATTGATTAAATAACTAATAAATCACGCTATTAAATGAGAGCACATGATTTGTTATTTTTAATTTTTAAGTTATTTATTATCAGGTAGAGTAAACAAGCACACTTCTTAGAACAAGTTGGTAAATTTGAAGTCCTTTTGAACCTAGAATAAGGTGACTGAGAAGAAACTTCTGAATATGTATATATAAATATATATATATATATATATATATATATATAATATATATATTATATATAATATATATATATAATATATATATATATATATTATATATATATATATATGTATGTATGTATGTATATATATATATATATAATATATATATATATATATATGTATGTATGTATGTATATTTGTAATTTGGTGTGTATAAATATACACACCAATAACACATATACACATATGTGTTACTGTTAAAAGTAATGAAATTCGGTACTTTATGATTTCACTAAAATGACTAGTTTATCACTAATTAGATGATTTATATATCATTAAACTTGTGTTATATGGTGTCTTTGATGTTTATGTTACCATTATTTATTTTTAACAAAATATACATTTATATTTTTATCTAATTTGTATTGATGTATAATGTTTAGTTCAGTTAAATTATGGATGTGTTTGTTGTCATGACGACTACCAGTGTGTTTTTACTAGAGGGTTAAGGCTTGGTACAAAACCAATGCTCAGGTTAAATTGTAATGTCTAGAAGGTTAGATTTATGAGGTCATTAACTGTCTTTAATTACTTTCTTATATATTAATAAATACTATTGGATCAAGGTTTAATGTGAATTACACAGCAAATTATTCTATGTGAGAGTTTTAAAAGTATGTTACTGACCAAAGCAAATCTGAAGTCATGAGGATGTGTGCAAGATATCCAAACTTGCTCGCTAAAGTTCTAGTACCCATACCCATTTTTGTTTTCAAGCATGTAATCAATAAATTGTACCCAAAACTATATATTCTTTACAAATAAAACATCACTACAATATTGCCTTATAAAAAAACCATGTTACATTTTTTTTTATCTGATACCAATTAGACCTATAGTATTTCTATGTTGGAGAAACAAGTAACACTTGTAAGCTTGTAGACATATTCTCTTGTTTAAGAAGTATTGTAGACATAGTCATAAAATTAAGACATCTAAATGAAGTCTATTTTTACAACTGTAGCCATAATTTAGACATCTATTATGGTTTGTTCTTTGTCTACAATTGTATTAATAATTAATACATTTACATCATGATCAAATCAGGAAGTTTGAAAAATGTATTGTCTTCAAATTCTTCTGAACATTTCATACTCCAGAAACAGCTTTTTTAGATTATTGAAGCTGTTGTAATGATTTTAAGTTTTCCTACTAACCTCTTTTATATTATAAGTAATTATGGTGTGTCATTTTTTTTTCATTTAAATCTTTTAGTTAGTGGTTTTATAGATTTGTATCTGTTATCATGATAACTCTCAGTGTGTTTAAATTAGGCAAAAAAACATTTAACATTAGAAAATAATTTAATTGAGTAGCAAGTTAGTGTGAGTTTATTATATGTATATAAAAAGCAAGTAAAAATTGTTTTAATTTTTTAAGGCTACTTGATCAACAGCATTAAGTGAGGTCATTACGTAGATGGGTGACCACTAGGAATAAATAAATTTTTGCATTGTCTGAAGAAAACCAAAGCGAGTCCGAAGACTTACTTTTATATAAATCTGCTTGATCTTATGTGCACTAATTAATACACTGATAAAATTATGAGCCTCTGGCACAAAATCCGTAGCCTTCTTGATTTAACGTTAGCGTAACGTGCATATTTAATCCAACTTGTTCTGTGAGTGTGCGGATTACAATAAACCTTATTTTTTAATTTTTTGACCCCTCCATTTTTTTAAATTTTCTTTTATATTAAGTTTTTGTAATTTATAAGTCCTTCCCAAGTATAAAAAAATAATAATTGTATAAAAAGTTTAGAGTGTATATTAAAAAATAAATTTAAAAAAATCAATTTGTAATAATGTATAAAAATATAATAAAATATTTGCAAAATGGGAAACAATTTTATAAAGATTTTTTTTTTATTTTCTTGATTATTGTTTTTTAAAAGGAGAGAAACAAAAATGATTGTGTTGGAGGAAAATTTTAAATTATAACTTTTAATTTTAGGAAAGGAGAGAATTTTCAATCTCTTAAAGTTGAAAGTTGTGTTAAGAATGTGTGTAAATAAAATGAAATTTTCTCTTTTGGTAAAAAGAACAATTTTCCTTAAATATTTGCTAAAGACTGTTGTATTCTATGATATGTCAATGTCGAAGAGATAAACACAACTTCTGATGGTGCAAAGTTAAACACGGAAAAATGTCCCTATTTTTTCAGGCCCTCTTGATATTTTATTGAGATTGTATTCAACTATTTTACTTTTATCAGCTGGTTCTGAATGTATTTAATAATATCGTTTCTGTTTTATGTTTGAAACCAAACTGCCAAAAAACAGGTAATTCTTTTTTAAAATGTTAAATGTAAAAAAAGTCTTATTTTTGCTGGGATATGACGTTTTGCATTATTAAATTTTAGGAGATCTATGTGTGTTAATGTCTTAATTTAGACAAGTTTAGAGCTCTTTAGTTGGGAGAGGCAACTTTTAGCTCTTTATACTAAGACCAATAAAAATAGTATTTTTTCAACTCTAATCACTGGATTCCATTTCTTAAATGTCTTGCTAAGCCATTCAAGTTTATTAACTCTAATATTAAAAAAACTCAAGTTTCTGATTATATTAAAGGTGATTCTCTAAATTGCACCTGTTGAAACTCAAAACTAGAAAAACTGAGTTTAACTTTTTTAGAATTCAAAAAAAAATGTATTGTAAAACTAAGTTTATTATTTTTTCTCATTTATACCGTAAGTATATATGAGAAAAAGTATTGTTTTTACCAAAAAAAAAAAACATTGAAATCAGATTTTTTAGTGCTTTTCCAGCTTACTAGCCTTAATTTGAGAGCAGAGCTAAGTTTCAAAAATTTTAATAACTGATGACTGATTATATTTTTAACAAGATAGCAGAGTTTAACTTTGCTATCTTGAGAAAACAAATTGTAATCAGTAATACTTAATTCTCTATTTTTGAACTTGGTTATATCCTTAAATTTAAATTTTCTTTTTCTGAGTGCTTAACAAAATATCTGAATAATTTTAGAAGCAATTAATTTTTTTTTTCAAAAATGTAAATATTTGCATTGTTTTACATAATTGTAATTCCCAAGAAAATTTCCACTTATGAAATTTTTGGGTAAAATAATTTCTGAACTCTACCTAGAAATTATATTATACTTAAAAATAGGTATAATATAATTAAATTATATTATACCTAGAAAATTATTTTACCCCGTGGTGCTTACAGTGTAATATTGTATGTATCATAATATGCTGAGAATTACCTTTTGTTGTCTCTCCCATAACTGTTAATTATTATTGTTGGCCTTATCAATTACACCAAAGCTCTATGAGGGAAACAATTCTATTGGTCCGAGATATTGAAATTCTAGGTTCCAGAACCAATAGAATATTTTTCCTTTCATTTTTTGATAAGGCCAACTCTTAATATAATACTGTTGTGTAGTAACTATGGCCCTGAATTAGCTTTTTAGGCTGGTAACACTTAAACGACCTTAAAACATGAAGGATGACATAAATATTTTTTTACAGGAAAAACAAAGTTTTAAATATTTTATTGAAATAAATCAAATAATAATTTTTCATTAATAAATATTTATAAATAAAATTCATGAAATTAGCAAATAGCGATTATTGACCACCGTATGTATAAAAAATAGTAAAGAGTTATGAGGTTTTGGTCATAATAAACTAAACAACATTTAAGCTTTCGACCATATGATTAGATCTTCATCAAAAAGTGTTCAATTACAAACTAAAGACGTTAAAAGTAAGAAACAGATAAGGTATCTAAACATAGCTAGCTGTGTATACAGTATTTTTGGGCGCTGTATCGAATAAAACTGGTCCGAAGTCAATACGATCACTCTAAGTGACCAAAAATTCTGGCACGGTGGTTCGCATGTCGGGCGAATTTCCTTTGGATGCGTGTTTCCGTGTTAAACAACACTCCTGGTTGGAAAGATAATTTTTATAGTTTTTTACAATATATAAGTTTACCACTACTAAATAAATAATTTCCGTGCGGTGGTACGCTGTCAGGCGAATTTAATTTAGAATGCGTGTTTCCGTGCTTAACAACCCATTTCTTGCTTATGGTTCCGGTTCATGCTTTAGAACCTAAGCAGTTACTCAATTGTCAAGCACTGCTGGTAACTCATTTCGTCTGTATTTTTCAAAGGAAATGCACATAATTATCCAGTTGGTTGTACAAAACTATGCCTCTAAAATTAGAAGTACACACTATTATTTGCACTAGTTTAAAGCTTAGTTACTTATCTTTAAGCTTAGTCAGTTATCTTAAAAGGTTTTAGTGCATTTCATTTGAAAAATACAGACAAAATAATTATTTTGTAGTTGTAAACTTATATTAAGTAAAAAAAAACATTAAAAATTGATCGTACCTACCAGGATTTGTATACACAGTGTATAGCTGTGTATTAAATCGTCGAAAGCTTAAATGTTGTTTATTTATTATGACCAAAACTTTATAACTCTTTACCATTCATGAAATTGTTAAACTTAACATAAAATTGACTTCTATCTATTTGAGCCTTAAATAAGAAAGATTTAAGTCTTCTGTTGGTGACTGTGTCAATGTAGGTAATAAATATGAAGTTAGGATTTCACTGGGGTTCAGGAACTGGGATGAAAACACAATTACAAAACTGAACTGTCATTATGAATTGCATTCCACAGTGGAAGTGAAACGTCAGATTCTTCATCTACCTTGATGTGGTCACTGCTAGAAGATCTAAATCTTCACGACAATAACCGTGGAAACCTACGCAGTTTATTGTTCTTTTATAAGCACCAACCCTTTATTATCAACAAGTAGTGCTGCACTCTAGCCGAATTTAATTTGCAAATAGTTTCATTCTTTCCCAGCTGTAAATGCACTGTAATAATATGATTGGTTGACAAGCTGATACTAAGTCACTTAATGAAACAACCAATTTTATAATTAATTAACAACTCAATGTAATCGTTACACTTTCCTGATAATGACAGCAATTTATTGAGACCAATGTCTTGCAATAAATAAAATTTTTATTTATTGCAAAAACTAAGGTATTTTTTAAAATATTGTAAAAAGTTAAAAAGAAATCTGTGGTATTGTAAGGGTTAAGATTCTACATGTAATTGATTCCTTTGGAAATTTGAATATACTTCATTAAGAGTGAAGTATCATAAATCTTAAAGTACTTTACAATAGAAGATTTAATACAATTATCAATTCTTGATATAATTTTTAGCAAAAATATTGTAAAGTGATGTAAAAATGAGGGGTCAGCGTAGAAATAGTGTTCTGACTCCCACCCTTTTTTCTATGGGCGCAATGCACCAGTTTTCAATCAAGGTTGAATTTAGCCAGAATTTTGATAGTTCAGACCTTTTAATGTATTGAGGTAGGCTATGCCCTCTCTTGTATTGCATCTCTATGATGGAGGGATATGTGGCGCTGCAATGAGGATATCTGCAGGAACTAAAAGTGACGGAATTCGCTCAGTGCCATGTGAAGAGTGGGAGTCAGAACACTGTATCTACGTCGAACCCTAATTTTAACATAATTTTAGTCTTGTGATTTTAGTTTTTCAACCCAAAATCTTAAATATATCTGTGAATGGCCCAGACTATTAGTAGTTCAAACCTTCAAAGTAGCTGCAAGGCAGCCCATGCTTTTTTTATAGCTTGAAGTATAAAATAAGAATATTAATTCAATATTTGGCAGCAGCTGTAATTTTGATTTATTTGAAACCAAAAATAAAGTACACACGTCACGTAAATGTTAAGGTATGGAATCAACTCTATGTAGATACTAGTTTTGGGGGTTTAAATGCTTTGTACTTAGGAATTTAAGAAAGACTGAAGGGAACTTTATTGTAGTTTTTTGCTTAGTATAGTCTGCACAGTCAGAGTTGGGCTTATTTGGATAATAATTGAGTTTGCTGATACTTTAAAATTTATAATATAATTTATTAAACTGTATAGACTTTCTGGGCTATAGTTACAAAGGTTAAGTTGGGCCGATGAAGGTTAGGCCTTTATATTAGTATAATCATAATAAATTGTATACTTACAAATAAAAATAATAAATAAATTATGAAGCCAACTTTTACCTTCCGTTGTAAGAGACATCTTGAGGGATGTTGAACACTTAGTATGAAAACGCAATACTAGAGTACTAGTTCAAGAGCCAGTTTTGAGAGCATCCAAGTGGAGCACTTCAAATAATCGTTCCTGTCTAATTTTTGGAAATCTCACAGATTTTAGTTTTCTCTAAATAAGTGGTTCCCTGTTTAACAAGAGCAATTTTTGTAGTTGGCAAAATGTTAAAAAGGCAAGTCTTTATTTGCCAGAATTGGATATATACAACAAAAAAATTGTTTCTATCTTAAAATTAGCATGCATTTTTCAGTGTTTTTGCAAATGGCAGAGCTTTGGTTGTATTGATGCCATTCCTATGAATTAAGTCTTGTCTATAAATTTGATGTGCTACGAAAATTGTTCTCTTCAAATTTTGCACTCTACCACTTATTTCTTATTCAAAGAAAACTAAAATTACAACGATGTATTGTAATGTAAGAATGAATGTAAGAACTCACTTACGTTCGTTCAATTTTACGAACGTAAAAATACATTGTAGTATGATTTTCCAAAATATTGAATTATTTGAAGTGTTCTATTATAAAAAGTACTATTATTTGAAGTGCTCTGTGAAGTCTGTGCTCTAAATAGGCAGACTTTGTTTTTTCTTCTTCATTTGGGGTATATTTTCAGACAAATTTGAATTTAATTAGCACAAAATGAGATGACTTTAGGTTATTTTCATGGACTATTGTGTTTTTTATCCATGTTTTTCCAAATTCCTGAATGTCTTCCCAATAAGAACTCATGTCAAAATCAACATTTTTCTTGACGCAGTCACTATCAGAAGACAATCCTTCGCGCTAAATTTTATATTTAGTTAGTACTGAGAAGAGATTATGAGTTTGAAACAAAATTAAAGGCAGATGTTAAAAGTAGTCAACTCCCTCCCCCTCCATCCCAATGACCTCATTCATTAACATAATTTGCTTTGAATATTGACTAAAATTGTCTCGGTTAAGATCTTTACTGAATACTATCTGTTCTAATCTAGACTAATACATCTTTAGCCCAACTCTGCCACTAATGTTATAAAATGTAATAAGATCAACTTTTAAATAAAATTTATTTTATTAAACTTTTGTTGAATATAAGTAACAAATATAAAATTAATTTGTTTAGTAATTATTACTTCTTTAGATGGTTACTGTCATTTTACTAAAAGTATATGAATAAGATATGATTTATTCTTTCGATAACCGGCAACCAACTTGAGATGCTACAGGGGAGTTACAATGTGATAAAGAACATTCAGTTTATAAGGGAAATAGGGAAGTAACCATCTAAAGAAGTTCCTGGTAACCACTATTCTTTGGAATATATTTTAGATTGTAGAACAGTACTGAGTACAGTATTGTAAGTTTTTGCTCATGTATGTAATGTTAAGATGTGACTTATCTAAATTATTTACTTTCTATGATTTAGTTAGTCTAACTAATTGACAAAATGTGTTTATTGTTTAGGAATACGGGTAAAACAAGTCCTAAATCTTTTGATTGTTGCTAATATCGTAGTGGAAAGAACCTGTAAGCCCCAACAAATTTAATACTAAAGATCCTCATTTTGTACTAAATTAAATTAATTATTTCTGAAAATATATATAAATGGTGAAGAAAAACAGTGTCTTGCTATCCAAGGTGGATAACTTTATAATTTTATTTAAATCTATCCAATTTTAGGAAATCATTTTAATTTTCTTTAAATAATTGGTTTCCTTTTATTCGTGAGTAAAACTTAAAGAGAACATTATTTGTAGCTGATCATATTTTTAAAAAGACACGTGTTTACGTTTATTCATTAATATCAGATACCATTTTAACGTTAGCAATAATAAACTGAAAAAATTATAAACATTGTTATTTTTTCATGGTGACTTGGGAAAAATTAACCATTTTCCAAAATAATTGCAAATGTCGAACTTTAGTTGTTATTACTCCTGTTTTAACAAATGAAGACTTTTCTTTATGTTTTGATCTTCTAAAAAATGTTCTCTATTAAGTTATGTTCTCTCAACCTACATGGAACCATTTGTTCAAAAATTTTAGAAAACTAAAATTTCAAATTTTAGTTTAATCTCTAAACTTATAATTTATGTTGAATAATAAAACGTCTTTAACTGGGGCCCACCCAAGAATTAAAAAAATGGGAGGAAAGTTTGTGAACTTGCTTTGGGTGTAGTCGTGATTTCCTCAGTATAGTCTATCGTCACTGTCAATTTATTGATTGCTTTCTTTCAATTTAAAAAAATTATTATTTTTTTCTTAAACAGCTTTAATGATGTATGTTATATGATATGTATGTATGACGTATAACTTCATTTAGAGTAAATAATTTAGATAACTCAGACTCAGTTTTTTTATTACAAAATTTATAAGTATGCAGGGACATAGCAAACATTGATTAATTTTCTAGCATATGCTAAAAATATATAATGTACAATTTTACAGCTTAAGGCTAATTATTTGTTAAATCTCTTTTGTCCAACTCCAAGATATTGTGTACTATCGTTTATTGTGTAAAAATCCTTGTAAATTTTTAATTTTTTATTTAAAAAAATAGTGTTTATTCCCAGAATTTGTTTTCTTTCATTTTTGCCTTCTTACTATAAATAAGTGAATTTTTTTTTCTAACAAACAGGTTTTTTTGCGAATTTTAATAGTTAAATTTTATTTTGGGAACCTGTTTTGGGATACCCCAAAAAAAGTCCCTTAACTTTGCATCAAAGGTGTGATCACCATTGACCAAAACGTGTACTGTTTTCCATGTTTTTGTTAATGTCTTGGTAGGAATACAAAATATCAAAAATTCTTGCAATAAAGTTTAAAGCTAGGTAAATTGTCTAAAAATAAGTTTCTATTAGTTTACTCTCTATATCAAACCATTTACAAAGAATTTTAAGTTAAAAATGAACCATAATTTCATTTTTTTTCAACGTAAACAAACTAAATATTGTCACTTAAGTGTGAAATTGTTCTGTATGCACTACCATAACTCAACGGTAAATCGATCAAGCGTTATGATTTTTTAATATGATGTAGTCAACTATGAAACAAGTTATTATCCAAAATTATAGCTTTCAGTATAGAGGAATATATACAGTGACTTTCAGTTTATTATAGCCACAGAGTACTAGCCTGGCAAATTTTTCTTAAGACGTGAAAACAGAATTTCAACTGTATCTTTGAAACAGCGATTGTCCTGACAATAATGAAGAAATCAAAATGAAAGGAGACAAACTGCTCTATAGATGTTTCCTCTTCCATTTTTTCTAATACCAATAGAAAAAAAGTAACCTGGTAATGAAAAAGGAAATTTGTTCAAAAAACTCACAAAGCTGTCAAATGTTTTACTAAGTAAAATGGTTGTCCTATGAGATTGTAATTTTATTTTGTGGTTATCCCTTTTTTGGGGTATCCCTAAACATGTCCAAACAGATTCCCAAAATAAAATTTTAACTAATTAAAAAAAAAGTTAGTTGGCTAGACTATAAGGAGTAATTATTAATTTGATTATTGGTCTCCATAATATTACTATAGTTTATAGGTTAGGACACTGAAGAGTATGGTTTATGTCCTAACCTATAAACTATAAGGAGTAATGTGTTAACCGGCAACCAACTATAAGTCTTGATGCAAAGTCTTCATTAAGACTTTCAATTCAATTCAAAATACACTTTATTGCCAATATTAATTACATAAAATAAAACATAATATAATCTACAGAAATCCCACAAGGTCCATATGGATAAACTTCTCACATAAACTTTGTTTATGTTATACTCGAATAGAATCAACAAGTGGGTTTACTCGTGTAATTTGGGCTATCAAAAGAAGAAATGTTTGTATCTGGAGCATGGAGTTCACCCAACATTTGTTGATTGGTAAGGTCTATTAGCTTCACTTAGTTGAATATGTGCAGATCACAATGGTACTACAGTTAGGGTTATTGTAAAAAGACATTCCTGCAAGGAGGATTGTTATCCCCTGTATTATAGTGTTAAGTAGTAAATAATTGTATATTGATTTTGCAGAATGAAGGCTTATGCTGATGATGTGGCAGTGCTTTTAAGAGGTAAATTTGTAAAAATTGCATTTGATCTTGCTCAGAGAGCCCTTAATGTAGTAGAAAAGAGGCGAAGAAGGAATAATTTGTAAGTAAACCCTACTAAGACAGTTATTGTCTATTTTACTAGAAAGCTATTTCATTATTACTCAGACGGGAAACTATTAATATTTCTCAATCTGTTAAATGTTTAGTTTTGATCCTTGAGAACTTTTTTTAACTCATCAGGATGTCAACTGAGTCTAAACTCAATCCAACCTTCGCTTAAAATTCCGAGGTCTCTTGCACAATTATATTGTGTCAGGTATTTATGTTTAGCAAAACTCGATAGTATCTAATGATGTATGTTTTGCTTGCCAAGCATGATTGAGGTGAGAGAACACCGGTTGTCTGGTAAATACTTCTCATTATACTATTTGGAATTTCTGTGAAGGACAGAGCGAGTTCAGGCTCTGTCGACGCCCTGATGAGTAAAACAGAGTAAACATGAAAAACAGTCCACTACCATCCCACCTGTAATGCAAAATTAGGGGATTTTTTTGGGGTATCCCTACACACACCCAAACAGATTCCCAATATAAAATTTAAACAAAAACTGTCCGTTGACAGGACTATTAATGAGGAATATCAAAAATGATTTACATAGGAAAACGATTTGACAGGCAGAGAGGGATTATATAAAAACAGATATACATTCAAAACAATTTATTTTATAGTTATAAAAATTAAAAAAAAATATACAAAAACTATTGATAGCTTATTAGTGACACCTGTAAGAGCAGTTTTCAGTTCTCCACACAATTAACAGTAAAGCCATAAGTATACGATACTTATGCCGAAAACTTTACTTATACAGATTCCCTATTAGGCGATCAAAATGGCATATTTTGGTGAATATACCTAGTTATATTGGTTTTCTGAAAGGTGTGTTGACTTGTCTGTAAACTAGAGTAATTACATAATCATAGTTTTATATAGGTACTTTAGTTTGTACATATAATACTTAACCTTAAATTAGTTTAGCTAAATATTTTAGTCTAAGGAAAAACATTGTGGAACATAAATGGGGATCTGTACCATAACGTGCTAATTTGGTATTATGTCTGAACTCTTAAAAGTGATTAATAATAAAGGTTGTTGTTTCAACGAAGATTTTGTGATAATTGCACTTTTTATATAATAAATAAAACACTATAATTAAAAAAAAACTTCTTAATTATACTTGGTCTAATATCACAATAAAATAAATCGGACAAGTTCCGGATAAAGGTCTAAGATGTCTTCCACCCTTTTAAGTTTAGTTTATATATACAATGATGATGGGATACTTCCCAGAACATATCTGAATTATTGTATTTTATTGTAATATTAGAGAAAGTATAATTAAAACAAGTTTTTTTTAAAAAAAAAATATAGTGTTTTATTTATTATATAAAATCTTAAAAGTGATGCAAATAGCAATAATATAATAATAATGCCCGATTTAGGGCCTTTCGGCCCTTCAGGGTATTCACCTTGCGGGAACCACCTCGTGAGGGTCACATCTACTATGCTAAAAGTTAAGCTAAAGTTGACGAAATCTTTTCACAACAAATTCTACTCATAAAAACTGAGAGCATAGCCCGGGATGTGAACTCCGGTGCCGAAGTCCAGTACTACCACCGCGGCTACGGAGGCAGATTGGGTACAAGGTACCTAAGAACTTTTGCTCACCTTATCAGATTGATCCTATATGCTCACTTAAGACTCGTTTCACGTGTCCTTAGACATAAAAAACTGTTGTTTGTTCCGTTATCTGTTATTATTCTTCATAAAAGTTAAGCAGCATCGAGCGATGTCGGTACCTAATTTTTATATATGATATGAAACTAATTTTTTGACTATATGAGGACAAGAGAAGGGAGTCCAGAAATGTGTTGCTGTATAAGTTTGGCAATTTGTATACTCTAAGGATAAGTAATAAAATAATAAAAAAACTAAATAAAGAGAATTCACTTTCTTCTTGTTCTACGCATATTTTCTATTTCTTCTTCACATAATATAGATAATGATATGAATTACAAAGGCAACAACTCAGTCCCGTGCACAAGCATTTTAGCTTATGCTGCTATACATATAAATGTTTTTTGTACAGCCTGTTATTATATTTTTCTAAAAAAAAAGTTATTTCTAGTATGTTTAAAATTGTTTGTATAAATAAATAAAAGAGAAGTGAGTTGGAAGTAGAAAGGATGAACATAGCAAGCAACTCTGATATGGTGAGGAAAAGTTCTGAGGTACCCTGTGCATGATTTTTTTTATTTTTAAATCAATTGATTAAAGATGGGGTGATTAGAGTACAGGAGAGTGGGAGGGGAGAAAATAGCACTCAGGTATCAATGGGCGTAAAAAGGAATTACACTAAAAAATACATACCAAGCCGAGGTATGTATTGAGGTCCTGCTTTGGTTCCGGGGTAAAGCTCTCGAAGTGTTTTTCCCACTAAAAAGTCATTCCTGAATTTTAAAAGGTTAGAGACCACAGTATTAAGAATTACAAGTTTTTTAGGTGGAATTGGTCTAAAAAGAGTAAAAATCAATTTACCAAGCTTTTAACTAATCACTAAGTCATTTTCAAGGTACATAATTATAAAATATTTTTTTTAATTTAATTAATATATAGTTGAAAGCTTGGTAAATTGATTTTTATTCTTTTTAAACCAATTCCACCTAAAAAAATGTATAATTCATTTTTTAATTTATAAATTGCTTTTTGATCTTCTAAAATATTAGATTATTTCTTACAACATAGAATTAAAATTAAAACAATGAATAAAATTATAGTTATAATTTGTCAAATAAAGAATGAATTGAGAAAATAAGTTTAACAATAGTAACGCTGGAACCACTGCATACAACTATTAATAGTATACATCAATACTAGCGTACTTATGAATATTTTTTAACTTCTGTGTAGGCCTCTGTATTTATAGTATAAAAGCTAAAATAAACTTCTAATGTAATTTTAACTCACAGTTATAATTTATTTAGAACAATAGAATAAAATAACCAAAAAACTCTAAATAAAATAGAGATTAAATACAGTCTATCGTATTGTTTAAAAATCCCCAAGGTCATAAGTATTATGGGGCTTGACCAATCCGAGAAGCCGCTTGCAACCTCTCACTTAAAAAGAGAAAAAAAATCCCTACCACAATAACCACTGTAGGGAATAAACCTTCTTCCCGGCAATCTTTCAATTTGTTTGGTTTCTTCTTTTGATTAGATCGTTTGAAAACTACTTTTAAATTATCTTAAAAATGATATTTTAAAATAAAACTACACAAAAGAATGTAAAAAAACATCGCAAGAAATATGGGTGTAAATAACCTGATTTGTTTACATAGTTTTTTTCCCACTCCTTTCTTGCAGGGATTTTTTCCTGAAGAATAAGTGGTGTCTAAACTGACCTGTCAAGATTTTTAAACTTAACGATAGACTGTAATTTAGAAATCTTTTAAATGGGTTTCCTTGAAAAAAGGAAATAGTTTATATCTTACATCTAAGGAGGCAGAGTAGAGCCAATGCTAACAGGAGCAACAACTTCTTTAAATTACACAAAGTGCAGTAAGAACAACACGGAAAGTAAAATTGCAGAGCATTCTTAAAAAAAGAAAGTAATGACAGGGGCCCCTGGCCAAATTTGGGTAGACTTAGGGCCATTAAATTTCCAGAAATGACAGGCATTGAAAATCCCCATCATCTTACCATTTGCCAAGTTTCATTTTATTTTAGAAAGAGTTTGAGAGTTATCGTGTGCTATATGCAAGGGTAATGATATGTACAACACACACCACACACACACACACACACACACCACACACCACACACACACACACAACACATATATATAATATATAATATATATATATTTATATATGCCCAATTTGAATCGATCCCTCTCCCTGCATCCAATTCCATCACCCAAACAACCTCTTGAGTGCCATGTTCAGATGAAAATTCACAAAATCAAAAGAAAGAGATGATAGTCTCTTGCTTGATTAAAAGCACTTTGTAAATAAAACACTCTACTCTCGAAGGAGACACTTTTTCTTTGTTCTTTATAATAAAAAAACTTCAATGGTGTCAAATCTTTGTTCTCTTGTAACAACTTCAATGGTGTTCAATATTTGTCTCTATAGGTAAACAACTTCAATGGTGCTCAATATCTTTGTTCTCTATGGTAAACAACTTCAATGGTGCTCATTATCTTTGTTCTCTATGGTAAACAACTTCAATGGTGTTTAATCTTGTGTTAACAATACCAACATAAACCAAGATCACAATTTAAACAGTAATTTCAACAATAATACACAACTTTAAAAGGTATAAAAACTAATTATGTACTGAATTAGGTGTGAATAAAAATAAGCCTTTTCAATAAAAATAGGCAACTTAAAAAGAATGGAAATAAAATTAATTAAAAAGAAGAAAATAAATAAAGTTAATTATCTGAAAACAAACAAGGGATCAACAGGAAAAACTAAAAGCAACCGGTACTTGGTACTTCAGTCAAAAGATCAGAAATATTTAAAGGGATTTGAAAAATACTTCCGATCTTAAAAAAGGTTCTAATTCAACCTTGACATCAGACTTGATATTGAACCTTTTTTAATTTCTTCGTATATATTAGTCATAGATTCTTGATTGTAGAGATGTTTAGTGAATTGTGATAGTATATAAAACTAAGAAACTCACATTTAACACTTCACAGGTCTGATAGAATTCAACAGATATCGATAATGCTAACACTAACTTTGGTCAATCGAAATAAGAATCGCAGCCGTATTGTGAGAATATATTTGGGGACTTGTCACCAAATAAAATAGAGCTGTATATGTCACAAGGTAAGCATTATTAAATTAAAACGAGATAAGATAATGTACTTAATGATCTTGGATTGGTTTAAAAAATGAATATCAAATGTATTTGAAAATAAAAATGTTGTACTTTGTGTCGAAATTTTTTTTCTCAGAGTCAGTGAGAGTAAATTTATTAATTTAGAATACACTTGAGTTAGAAGAATCAGCTACTATTTATCGTTTGTATTTTGTTTTCATTTGTTTATCTATAATTTTTTATGTTTTTGTGAAATAAAAGAAAGTTTTAAGTTGTCATAGTTTCGGCAATTTGCAAAAGGATTGTGAAGTAACTACTTAACTTGAAACTTAAGTTTCAAGTTAAGTAAAAACTTCTAGGTAATGCTGCTTTTTTAATGTAAACAGTGTACTTCATTCTCAGAATTTGGCATTTTGTTGATTTTTTTAAATTATTATTTTAGGGTAAGTAGGTGTGACTGTGTGAGCCACATATAGAGAATCAGCTACCAGATAGAATTCCATTGTAGTCAACAAGAATTAGAAATGCATAGATAGAATTTGTAGTGGTAAATTTAACCTCATTAATTTTAACTTTTTAACTAGACAATACAATAGCAAGCACAAAAAAATAATTAAACAGAAAATTCTGACAGCTAAACGCCAAATAAAAATTGAGTACACGGTTTAAATAATAAAAAAGCGCCATTAACAAGAAATTACATAAACAATCGTTTAAAATTTGCCAAAACTTTAAAGTTTTAAAGTTTATTTGTTTATAAAATTTTAAATTTTAAATTTGTTATTTTAATGATCATAGTATTATATAAAATAAATAAATCTTCTATTCAAAAAAAATCTTTTATCTATATTTTTTTTTTATTGTTGTTATACTTAATTTTAAATTGTTTGTTATATTTAATGTTTTGAATTTTATTATACATTTCATATTTTTTTTGTAAAATGGCTCTGCCGTAAATGTATAAATAAACAAATAAAACTATTACAACTTTCTTACATTTCACAAAAACATGAAAAATTACATTGATTAGCAAATTAAAACAAAATATGAACGACGGCAGCCGATTCTTTAATTACTTCTTAAAATTGCGTTAAATACATGACCTCATTAAGACACTTGGTATTTGTAAAATTTATAATAGATATACACTGCAGAAAAATTCTTGATTTTTCACAACCTACAAATTTTCATTATATTCAATATAAATAAGGTTGAGAGTTGGCATGAGCAGGTCAGCACTGGCTCGCATTACATAATGAACTAATGAGATTGTTGCGTTCATGTGAAGAGATCTCCGGCAGACGGTAGTGGGGTTAGTCCTCCCGTCACATCAGGTAAATTTGGTAATTTAGGTAAATTATTAATATGGGAACTAACTTCGTGCTTCACCAGCTCTACTTTGGTCAACTTTTCTCTGTACTCCTGCAACAAACAACCGAATGAGTTATTAATTACACAGTCAACCACATCTAAACTCCATATGTCAATTTCGAGTCTTCCCGAACTCCATATTTTAATCACTCTTCAACAGTTACAGAACCATTTTTTGTTCTCCTCCACTCCTCCTGCCAAGCCATTATTGGGCTTTGTTCTCTAAGGAAGAACAAAGCCCTATATTTCTTGATAATTTGAAATATAATATTTTTAGATGAGAGTTGTTTGAATGTATATACACAATCTGTCCTTCATAAGTGTAAAAGACAAAAAAATCAATTTTTTAAGAAAAAGTCACACTCCATAAAAAGTTCTGCATGTTTTAAAATGAACATTTATTGGACTAAAAAATTTTGAAACTTGTACCCAAAAATTACATTTTTTATAAATTGGCTAAGAGAGAACTAGGTCTAGGACAATTTACAATTTGACAAAATGCTATTCTCTTTTAAATATAACCCCTTTTTAAGAGAAATTGAAATTTGTTGTTAAATAAATTATTCCCCCCCCCCTTACTTAAAGTAATAGAATAATATTATTAGTAATAAAATTTATAAAGAATTTATTATTTTTAAATATAAAAACATTTTATATTTATTTTATAAATAAACAATATTTTATCATTGTTTGGGGACTAAATTACAGGGCTAAATTATATTATTATAGCAAATGAATATGTTGAAATGAATATTCTTTTTGGAAATTTATTTCTTAACCTGCTATACTCTTTGATGGTTTAAAGAAAATGGTACTTTTTGGGTACGTGGTACAAAATATTGAATTTTATCTTAGAAAAATCTTACTTTAAAATCTAGCAAAAGTTTTTACTAAGAGTCTTTGTAAACTCAATTAATAACCCACTTCTCTATTGTAAGCTTTTTATACTGTCCACAGATTGGGTTGTGTAAAGAAGGGCAAAATATTTTGTTTTTGATAAAAAGTCATCCTTTATCAAATTTGTTTCTTTACAATTTTTTTTTATTCAATAATTTAAATTTCACATTTTTTACCCAGCACCATTTTAGGTAACAACTTTAAACAAAAACCACGAAGATTCAAGTAGGTTCAAAATTAATTTGTGGAAAAATGTAATTCATTATAAACGTAATTATTTGCTAAAATTAAAGTCCCCCCCCCCATAGCCCCCCTGTTATTTAGTACCTAAAAGATGACAGTAATAAAAAAATGTTTTTTTAAGCAGAATTGAAAGAGTTATAATACATTTTATTATTAATAATATTATTCCATTACCTTAAATAAGGGGCAAACATTTAGGGGGAAAGTGAGGGAAATAATTTATATTTGCAATGAATTTCTACCTCTATCCTCTGTTGTGCCTGGGCCATGAGTTCTTTCTGTGAAAGAGTAAAGTCGTTCAACATCTGGAGCACTTTCTTCCTTTCTTCCATTTCTTGAGCTAACCTGGTGTTGTAGTCCTGTAGAATGTCTACTGCTTCATTAACTCGTTCAGCTAGCTCAGCGGCTGCTTCTTTGTCTGAAAATTACCGTTTTTAAAATAAAGAACTCACTATTAAAGAATATAAGCCCAACAATAAGGCCTTTTTGTTTCTAATACCTCTTTGTAATAAGGACTTAAAGTAAATAAAATAGTAAGTGAGTCCAGCATGTAAGTAAAAGAGTAAGTCAAGAAAGTATTTAGAGAATAAGTAAGCAAGCAAGTTGGGGGTTTTGGTTGTGTAATGGTCAGCATGTGGGCCTCCCACCCAGGAAGGCTGGGTTCGATGCTGGTCGGGGCTTCTAGGATTATTTTTTGCCAAGGATAGAAATCTTTCATGTGCTGTCCTTCAAAAGAGACATTAAGCCATTGGTTCCGATCCTGTGTGATGTCAGGTACTCGTAGTAAAAGATCCCTTAATGAACATGGGTTTAGATACAATTTAAGACCCTCAATGGTACCTTCTATAATTTTTTTTGCTTTATGGCTCTGAGAGCAGGAACATATAGTCTGGCAGAGAGGAATGTGTTGTTTTTAGTTAAAGCTATAGAAATTTATGGTAAAGTCACAGTTCTCCAGTGACTTAGATGGAAAAATCTTTGCATTAGGACTCATAAGGTAGAAACACTTGGAAGCAAAAAAGGCCTAAAAATGTGGTCTACTAGCTAGATGATCTATCACCTGTCTCTAATTAATATCACTAAGCAATTACATAAAAGTGGTTGGGTTTCAAACTTGGTTCTCTTCCGCAATCATTATAAAAAAGCCTATCATAACAAAAAAGTTTCATGTCTGACACAATGGTTCCAGTCCCATATAAATAATAATAAATAAATCTTTATTTCCCTTTTTATAAATTATCGTACACAAAAAAATAAAATAAAATTCTTTTAATACTAGGTACAACTATATTATTCTATATCTGGTAGAATTGTGAGCTTTTCTCTGTCCCATACTCATGATGATGATTTTTTCAGGTTTTAATTTTATTTTATAAATTTAACTAAGAAAAACATGAATACCAGTAATTTTATCTAGTAGTTTTAACTCAGACACTTCAGGAGGTAGTTTGGATATTTTCTCTCTCACAGCAGCGTCAACAGACGGAGCATTCTCC
>JACMZG010001859.1:15603156-15621447 GCA_018340805.1 Microvelia longipes
AATAAAAAAAATAGAGCCAAATGGACAGTGACAGACCTTTAGCCATTTCTTTCATCCAGGACTTGACGATCAACTGATAATGTTTCCTATGATGTATCAACCAGAGTGATAACTTCTCTATGCTCTGTTGAGACTCGTTCAGATCTTCTAATTTCTTGAACAACATGGCTTCCGTGAAGCCTGCCATTTTGAAGCGACTCTACGCACACCGAAAAACTAATTTCAAAGTAGATAAACCTAATCAACACTAAAGAAAGCTGGAAAATAAGAAAATTATCAAAAACACTGAAATGAAAAATCTTATTCTAGAAGGTTTTTGATAAATATTGGGTTACAAGGTTAAGATATATCTATATTAAGACCTGATTTTCTTTAATTTATTTTTTATCTTTTTAACTTAATAATTATCATTTTAGTATTAAAGAAATTTATCACGATTCTTAAAATTTTAATTTAAACAATTTATTTTCATATTTTTGAACTTAAAAACTATACATTTTGATTTCTTTCTTGATTTTTCGCAGTGTAGCCAATGTTGGAATTAATATCCATAGAGTGCAAGTAATAGAGATGACATCAGTTTGATCTTTCCAAGGATCTTTCTTGTTAATGTTTTTTTTGAACCTGGAAGATTTCTTTCATTTTTATTTAATCTTCCAATATACATATTTTTTATTAAAAAAATATACCTTCGTTCTTTTTTTAAATTAAATTATAATTCTTATTTTTATAAATTAAAAATGCAATGGTTTACATAATTAAATGTATGGACACATGTGTTTAAATATCCTGCCCTTAAGTTCTTTTCTATAGATAAAATTGTCTATGGATTTATGATGTTCATTAAACTAGCAGTTTCGGATGTTTTCATTTGTAATCGTGGGTGTTAATCTCAATTTGTATTATTTATTTATTTTAATGTATTTCAATTACTAATTAAGTGTTAATTAATCATACTGGGAGTTTTTAAAAGTTATTTACGATTGAATCTAACGGATTTTTTAATAGATTTTGCCAAGTTATTTCTGATAAAATGGCCGCAAATCTGGACGAAGAGCAAAGTCTACGGGAGTGCGAAGCGTACGTTCAGAAACATAATATTCAGCAAGTTTTAAAAGACTGTATTGTTCAGTTGTGCGTCTCCAGGCCAGATAATCCTATTAAATTCCTGCGTGAATATTTTCAAAAATTGGAAAGGGTGAGTCGGCCATTACACTTTTCTGTTATTCACGTTAAACTTATAATTATGCCCTTTTTGGTTGATAAAGGCATGTTTATAAATGATAAATTTATTGTTGAAACAATTGATGTTTTTATTTAATTGTAGAGTAGATAGATTAGGGTGTATTAATAATCAAGGCGACTGCCACCTATTGAGGCCTTGTTATCCATCAATAGATTTATTATGTGCAATTTGTGCTAATAGAGTGCTATTTTTGTCTTGTATTCGAATTAAAGTTATTCGGAGAGGGGAAGTGTACTCACTCTATAGAGATGACAGTTCAAAGGAAAATTACAGGTTCCCTAGTTAATATTGTGGATATAATGCAGGTTTCAACAAATATTGTTTTTGTAGAAAGGATTTTGATTATGGACATAATTGTTTGAGAACATATTTCTTAAAAGATGGTTAAATCTTAGAATGATAGAAAAATAGGCACTTATTTACTTGGTTCCCAACCTCAATTTATCTGAAAAAATCTAGTGGATTTGGGTACATGAACTAGGAGGTCTGTCTAAACTCCATTAAAATCCCTCAGTTTTGATTTGTAATGGAGTTAAGACTTTAAGAAATTACAAGTTTTTTGCTATGAGAACAAAAATATTTTGTAATTTTTCTGGCACTTATTCAGTTCGGACTATATTATGTTATTTACTTAATTATCAATATTTTCTTTTTAACATCCCCTATGAAGAATGTTAAATAATTTCTTTTATATAATTTAGTAAATATATTGTTGGTACCCAAGTGAGTAATTGCCCTATATCGCCATATTTACTTGGGTCCCAACTTTATGTTGGGAACCAAGTAAATAAGTACCGAAAAATGAAAAATAAGATAATTGTTCCCGGACATAAAAGAGCTCAAAGTAGAAAACCATACCTATCTCAAACCAATATTTGTCCTTTTTATTTTGACAGTGAGTAGACTTCAATTTTCCCCCCTATCCTAATTGACTTTGATTAGAATGTTCTAGATTACCTAATAGCATTAAGTAAATTATATGGTTCTCTGACCTTATAGATAGATTATATTAGATGCCATCTCCTCTCTTCAAGTTGATGGGATCTAATCCTCCCTACTTTGTTCTAATACCATAGTGAATGAAATCTGATTTGATGATGGGATTAATTGTGAGAATGTACTAAATACTCTGTTGGATGTGAAATGAGACTTGCAGGGGTTAACTTGGGACAATCCCTTCATTTTTAGGCTCTCTTTGCTAATTCCTCTAGATAAACTATAGTGTTCGTGTTCTATAACTTATGGCCCTTCCATAGCCATTTTGTGTGTAATCCTCAAAAGAGCTATGGTTTCTTTTTATGTATCTATTGCTCTAATTTGAATCAGCATATGATTATGATAAAGCTTTCCTATCCTTAAAACTAAAAGTTACAGACATATAGGTATAGTTAATATAAGCTATTAGGTACTTCTTTAGATTAGATGACTCCCTTATTTCAGTATTCTTAAACCACAAAATAATAATTGGAGCTATTAATAAATGACAAAGGTAAATAAACTCAAAAATTAAGGGGTCACCTATACTAAAAAAATGCCAGCTACTAATTAGGGTCTTAAATTTTTTCCACACCCTAGCTCATTTAGGGTTCAACGTCTTTTACCAGTACCCTATATAGCACGGGCTTGGAACCACAAGCTTAACATTGTAAAAGCTTAAAAATGCATACATGTTATACCTAAGGGGACGGGTATCTGCTAATGGTTCACAGCTAGGAAAAGAGTTTAGCCTCAGTTATATCATATAAGTTAGCTCTTATATCATGATTATCATGGAACCTCCTGATGGAGGTTCAAAACACATATTGGAGTCTGGGCAGGGAGTTCTAGAAAACCTGGAACTAGTATGGGGCAATGTAATAGCTCTTAAGAAATTTTTTTGTATTAATAATTGTCCCTTATCAATATCTATAAGTTGAATATAAATGACTTTTAGCTGGTTTCTTGAAATAAGGCATGTAGGAGATCAAAGTCACAGCCTAATAAACTGTTAGTCAAAGCCAAAACCTTGCTTCATTTTATGAAAGAATAATATTGTAAACAAGAACTAAATAAACACTATTTAATTTTTAATTTTGTTTTTAATTGTCTGAATCTATAATGGCAATTATTCATGCTAGTGTAATCATACTTATATGATATATTCATCTGCCACGTTAAATAAATCTTTGTATAGATTCTTATTCTAATCTCATTATAACATAAAAATAGTCATCTATTTCTTATTATTAATTACAAGTAATACATGCTTACATCCCTACCATGGATAATCTGAATGAATTGTTCCTCTTGAATATGAAAGTGAATGTAATAACTGACAGTAATAGTCTATATTTGGATGAATATATTAACTGACTTATGCTATAGTAAGACACACAGTTAAATTCAGTTTAAGAAAATAATGTGAGGGAGCCAATGAGGTTAGTCCTGGTAAGACTATGCCCACAATTCCATGTACCTTCAGAGACAATCGTATTTAACGAATAACCTTCTCCTCAAACTTTTATTTCACTTCAATATTACCATTTTTGATCAAATAACTTCTGGAATATTATTTTTTTTAGTGTAACTTTATTATTTTGTAAAGAAATCACAATTTAATTAAATATATTTTTTGTTTTAAACTTCCTTATAACCAAAAGTGAACCTTCACTATAAAAGACACGATGTTTTGGCGGGATCAGTTATCACTTAATCTCACTCAATCGACTAAACTAAGAGGCTGTAAGAACCGTGAAGTTAGTTGACCGTATTGCATACGTATCCAATACAATCGCCTGTTAAATACGCTTTGTGTACGTAGTAAATGAGAAAAAAAATCATTTTTCGAAAAAAAGTCATTCTTGATAAAAGCTCCTGCATGTTTAAATATTGAATATTTTTCATTTTTATTTTCAACGGTAGAATCAAAAACTGCAATTTTTGAAAAATAGACGAAAAGTAAAGTAGGCTTAATTTTGACTTTTCGAAAAAAAGTATTCTTCATAAAATTGTTTAATTGTCCCCCTGAGACAATTTTTCCAAAAAAAAGTTTAAAATAAAAATTTTCAATATTCACCCATTTTACCCAATCACCCAAATTTTGGAAAAATTAGAAGTTGTTCAATCTGGATAAATGATACATCGTTTTAAAGGTCTTGACTAGTGGAACAAAAATGGTAGTATTGTAAACTTCAATTTAAGTAACACTAACTGAGATGTTTTAATAAACGGGAAAGTGTTAATTTTACTTTAACTAAAAAAAGCTGTCAAAAATGATAAAAACAATAACAAATAAAAACTTAATATTTTTATTCAGTTATACAAATTTTTGAGAAATCTATGCTACTTATGGTTTTTAATAAAAATTTTGATGTACTAAATTTTAATCTATTTGGCTGATGTTTTCTTGGAGGTCAGAGTTCTTTCACCTAGCACTAGAAACAAATTTTATCAAAAATATAATATAAAAATTAAGGTAGAAGAATATATAAAAATGTTTTTCATAAATTTAAAATGTCTTTTTTTTGTAATAATTAAATCAATTTTCCACTTTTAGAATTAGATTTTTGAAGTTCGTTTTGTTTGAATAGTCAGCCATTTTGGCTTTTAAGGGTTCACAAAAACGTGCACACCTATCTATAATGACACACATTCATCTATACTCAAACATTAAGTTAATAATATTGGCTCATAACATATCAAATTCAACCAATCTGCTCTTTGTTTCATCCAACATTCTGTCGCTTGTTTGTTATAAGACAAAACCGACCTATAGCATTGCTTATAAATGTATACAAACAATAACTTTCAGGTTAATGTTTGTAGAATATACTATTGTGTCAAAATTCTAGCGCTTCAATTATTTTCCCAAAAAGATAGAATTCGAACTGGTCTTGGTTCTGTATTTGATGTTTTGAATGAAATTATATGTATTTTCTGTATTTTTTTTAAGTCAACACTGGTGTGTTGCTATTGGTTGTTAAACGTCACTGATGTCTTCGTGAGACATGTTGGGCGAGTCATTCTCTAGAGTGCTCTCTTTTTCCATCTCCACTAAAGTTTGTTTTCTTTGCTTCACTTTGTTTTCATTTACACCTGTAAATTGAATTAGATAACAGATTATGCTGATAATCACCTTGGACTCTGTAAGATGCAACCCACGTAGAATGGTTCCTGCTGGGTTAATACCCTGATGGGCCAAAATGTGTTAAAATAAGCATTTATTATTTTAAAGAATCAAATCAAGCATGGACTTCCATCAATTATAAGCATAAAAATTCTCTCTGCTGATAAGATAATAAGACTTAGCAATAGGTGATTAATTTAAATTCATCAAATAGCCTGAACTTTAAAATGGTGTTTATGTGATGTGTTGTTATATAGATTGTTTTTGAGACGCTGAGTCAAATGACTACATGGCTGAATTATAATTTGGCTTAGGCTTCACGTTTACTATTATTAGCGTATTCAATTTGAAAAAATTGCTAATAAGATGGGTGGCCTATGGAGAGGGGGTAGTCGGACCCAGGAGTGTACCCAAAATCCAATTCAGAGATTCCTAACTCTAAAAAAAGACGCTTTGTGAAACAATTTTTCATTTTCATCTTTTAAAGTCTTTCCCCTCTTGTGTTTGCAGTGCTTGCCTACATTATGAGTATATACTTATGCTTGTTTGGGATAAATGCTTGTCTATATTATACTTGTAGAGTTTTGCTTGGTGTAGGGTAAGAACAGTGACATTGAATATGCTTGCATAAAAAAAATGGTCCTGGAAAAGACCGTGCCTCTTTTAGTATCCCCACCATACAGTTAAAAGCACTTAAGTGGAAGTGCTAGCAGGACTTTACTACTAGACCACCCTGTTGCCCCAAGATTAATAAGCATCCTCTTAGTGAAAAGCTTTCCCACCATGTCAAGGTGGAGAAACATTGGGAAGGTATACAGTGCCCCGTCCTCACATTATACTATGGCGACCATCCTCTTTAACAATGTAGTCTTCTATGTTTTTAATGTTATTGTACCTCTAATAACATTAGTAATTGTAAATTTTACATTGTAATTTTTTTTGTATTTTAACGTATTTACAATTGCATCAACAGTTTCATCTCTTAAGCCACATAGGTTTATGGATGCTATGCCACGCCAGTAACCTTACAAGATGGAAGTGGAGGCGGTTCTCAAACACTCTTTTCCACTACTACTCCGATGTGGCGTATGAAGAAGATAACATGTTTGTTGGTTTTGGTTGTTACCCGTAAAACCTCAAAGTGGTCTCTTTTTATAATATTTAATATGTATTTGTACTTTTATATTATATTTTTATGTATTTTTTAACGTATTTACAATTAAACTAACACTAACATTTCTTTAACCACGCCAGTGACCCTCTATGGGTTTAAGGATGTCATGCCTCGCCAGTGACCGTACAACATGGACGTCACTCTACTGAGGTGGGTCTAGTAGTAAAGACCTACTAGCTCGCACCTGACTCCTGAGAACCTAAATGGTAGAGATTTTAAAAGAGGAATGGTCTCTATCAGAGCTAAAGTAATATATAAACCAAGTAGGGAAACTCCTATACTAACCCGTGTAAAAAAATTCAAACATGCGTAATCAGCTGATAGCTGGCTCAATAATAAAAAATCGGGTACGGGGTACCTCGGAACTTTTCCTCATCACATAGGATTTATTTAGCTCATCCTCCCTGCTTCGGACTCAATTCGCTCGTCCTCAGGGTCTACAATTCGTCAAATCTGAGGACATGCTTGCAGTAATCAAATTACTGCAGCATGTCCTCATACTCGCTTCGCTTGTCATCAGATAGTAAATGCATCCGCTTCATTCTCAGCGGTCACCCATATAGCTCTGACCACGCCCAATGCTGCTTAACTTTTATGGTCCAACAAAAACCATAGATATACTTGTCTTTAATTGAAACGAAACTTAGTGAACTTATTTATTAAGTAAAAGTGTGTGTTGTATCAAGTTTCAAATCAGTTAATTGTTTTCCGATTTTTACAATTTTTTAAAAAACGTACTCAAATCATTTAATAACATGATTGATGAATTAACTGCATTGAACTAATGCTGATAATGAGATGAAACTTAGCACATATATTAGTCTTATACATGGCTACATGCTTGCTAAATCTCGATCCGAGCGCATCATTTTTCCGTATTTTATAATGTTTTGAAATTATTGCTGAGTCATTATTGCGGGTTATTAACGTTATAAAAAAATATTTTCTAAATATCACAACGACAGTCGTGGACTGATTTTTGTACAAAGTTTCAACTCTCTTGGAAAAATACACTAGGGTCTACGATGAAAACAGACACACAGACAACTTTGTAAAAACCACTCAGGAGCCAAAAACCACTTCCTTAAAAACGCCTGAAACTGATAATTCCGGTGACATCCTGGTTCGAATTTTCTTGCTAACACAATACTTTTCCTTGATACCTACGTTATATATGAGGAAAAGTAAAAATAGCTAAAATTGAAATTACTGCGCGTGACCCTTTTAGGATTTACGTTTTTTTATTATTGGCAACACTGATAACATTAGGTGAGTTTTAATTTTTATCGTGTTTTCGTTCTTAAATATGTATGTGCTAATTTAATGATTTTGTATAATTTATTTTGTAAATTCTGTGAAATAATTTGGTGGATTTATTTTGATTTTATTTAAGTGCATATATATTATTTTACAAGTTTATCATTTATTTTATGTATTTATCTTGAAGGCACAGGTAAAGGTAGATTTTGATTGGCTCTCCCCTCCATGGGTAAGAAACACGCTACATAGCTTTCGAGAGAAGAAATTTAGTCGGCTTTACGAGACCATCAACGCTATTGGTAGCCACGCCGCCGCTACTCAAATTTGGGTTTCATACTAATTTACCGCCTCCGTGCCGCCTCAAAGTGTTTTATAATTTTGTTTTATCTTGAGCATAAAGTTTCTTTATCGTTTACTTCTCTATAAGATTTTTAATTTAAGTTTAAGACGACCAGATCGCCAGGCTGCCGTACCCCGGGGTATAAGCCGCCCATCATCAGCATCAAGGTGAGCCAAAAATACTTATCTACTTTATTATACTTGTGCCTATTAAGAACTATTATTTTAATACGCATTTCTATCTCATTTATACAGTCCTATCTAGCTTATTATATATATTTTAATTAATTTTGTCATTTATTTGGTTAAACCACCATACAAGCCACGCAGGTGGAGTTGTACTTCCATATTACTTAGAAACGTTTTACCATAATTGTTAAAATAATTTGGCTAAATAATGAGACAAATATTAAAGGTAAATCACATGCTTTTATTTAGATTTTGAAGAACAACGACAGTGTATTGCCTTTAATATAACTTAAAATTATGATTGCTTTAATTATATTCAAAAAATTTAGGTTAAAGTTGTCAAATTACTAATTACAATTAATATTTGAGGGTAAAATAAGAGCCAACTCTCTGGTGGACAAAATGTGAACTGCATGCCAGGTCTGACAGAAATCGAATTTGTTTCCCTACTTGGTTTATATATTAATTTAATCAGAACCAATATTCCTTATGCTTATTTAATGTTACGGTTATTATTCTCTGCAAAAAATATACAAGTATATACCTCGTCTACACGATGTGTTTAACACTGGGTTAATGTGTGTTGCGGGTGTTTAACCCCGCAAACGTCTACACGGTAGGGGTTGAACCCGGGAATTAGTGCCCACTGAGCACTAACCTCTGCTCAGTGGTTATCCTATTGTATCTCAAAGTTTTTTCTCAATTTAAATAATTATATACTTTTATTACTTCATTAGTATTGGCAGACATTTGTAAATCACATTTTAACTATAATGAATAAAATAAAACCAAGTAAATAAACCTAAAATTGATATAAAAATACGAACAAAACTAAACAGTAAAAATTGTAGAGTATGTATAAAATAGAAATAATAAAGATGTTTATCAATAAAATAATTCTAAATAATAACTTAAATCTAAATAAAGATCGATATTTTCTTAGGGAATATTTATTTTTGTAGGTTGGCCATTCTTGAAAATCAACATGATTTGCAATTATTCGTTTCTGCTTTATATTCTCCTTAGTATTTTAAATATTTTTAAAAACTTGAATTATTCTTTCCTTATTTTGTGTTCGCTTTTTATAATTATAACTGCTTTAACTTACAAAATAGTGTTTATTAAACGAGGCATATGCGGCTAGGAACAACAGAAAAAGAAAATACACTGTTCTTATGAGAAGGCGGAGAACCAATGTCATAAGCAGCGTTTATTACAGCGAACCACGACTTAAAGTTGAGCTAAAGAATGCATTTGTTTTAATAATGCTGCTACTTCAATATTTTGATTAAATATCATAAAGAAAAGGTAAATAAAATAAATTCATTATAAAAATTCATATGTTTATTAAATAACCAAAGAAATAGAATGCAATAATTTTTATTAAAATAACCTGACTTAAAATAAGTGCCTACACGATACATTATCGGGATTCGACCTACAAATTATCGGTGTCGATATCGCTGTATAGACGGGGTTGAACCTCCGTCTACACGGAGTAAAATCGGTGTCGAGGATTCAACTTGGATTTCAACACATCGTGTAGACGAAGTAATTATCTAGACAAACATTTATCCCTAGTATACACGCATAAGTACCATAGAGATATATACTAGAGGGGGCATAGCCTATCTCAATACATTGAAAGGTCTGAAACATCGTGTTGGGGGCTCTCAGGGGCTCTGTGTAACCTCATTGAAACCTCCTTCAAGAGTGAGTTATGGCAATTATAAATCTATTGTTTTCGGCTTCCTATACCTTGTTTGTATTTTTAACGTACTACTATATAAGTTATTGTAATTTTGTACTGATTATTTGATTACATTATAAGCGAAGGTGGTCAGGTTATTTTGTCAGTGTTTCAAAATTCAACCAATAGAGCCCCTCTAGTAATAATATCTCTATGCATAAGTACATAGAGATATTATTACTAGAGGGACCCTATTGGTTGAATTTTGAAACATCGAAAAAATAACCTGACTACCTTCGCTAAAAATGTAATCCAATAATCACTATATAATTACACTAAAAGAACGTTAAAAATACTAATCAAAACACTAATAATGTGCGGAAAGCCGAAAACAATTGATGTATTATAACCTCAACTTCACTCTTGAAGAGGTTTTAATGAGGTTACACAGAGCCCCTGAGAGCCCCAATCGATGTTTCAGGTCTTTCAATGAATTAAGATATAAGATAGGCTATGCCCCCTCTAGTATACAGGGTGACTTACTCTTAATGGGACAAAATAAAAATCTTGATTCTATGGACCAGGATGAACAAAAAATGTCATGTAAAGCATAGGGTCGATCTCAATAGTTCTCTAGAAAATCGATATATCGAATTATTCGATACTTTACTATCTAATTCTCTAAAACGATCTACAACTTGAAAACTATAAAGCTAAAGTAATGCGGTTTTCACTATTCTCAAGGACATTAAATTCCCTTTAAAATGGTATACTTTATGTCGCAATCATCACAATTAAAGTTTAATTTATTTGCATTTAAAATAAAAATTTTTATTAGTACTAAAAATGTAAAAAATTTTAAATGCCAAAATCTTCGATATTTGTTCACTCATAGTTGAAACCTAAAAATCTTAAAAACAGCCTCATTTCATACCCTTTAAAATGATATAACATAATCTATGGCTTGTTTTTAACTTTAACCGAGATATTCTTAAAAAACTTGATATAAGTCGCTTAGATTCTAAATTATTCACTATGTAAACAAAGACATTTACATTTAAATTATTTCAATTTGATTTACAAAAGAAACTTTATTTTATAGTTATAACTGTATTATTAATTATTCTATGTTGTTTAATCATAGAAAATAATCAACCCCCTCCCCCACTCCCATATAGCTTAAAAAACTTAATTTAAGTCTCTTATAATAAAACAAATGCAACAAAAACATTTCTTGCAGAATTTTGTTGAAAGAATAAAAAGTAATAGGTAAATATTTATACATAATAAATAATAAATAAATAATAACTTTTTACTGCAAGGGGAATAAAAATCATTCTTCATGTAAATCATAGAGAGAATTCAAATGTACCTTCTTCTTAATTATTTATTTATTGTTTAATTATGTATAAATATTTTACCTATTACTTTAATTCTTCAAGAAATGTTTTTGTTGCATTGTTTTATATAAGAGACTTAAATTAAGTTTTTTAAGCTATATGGGAGTGGAGGGAGGGGGTTGAATTATTTTCTATGATTAAAACAACATAGAATAATTAATAATACAGTTATAACTAATAAAATAAAGTTTCTTTTGAAATCAAATTGAAATAAATTTAAATGTAAATGTCTTTGTTTACATAGTGAATAATTTAGAATCTAAAGCGACCTTATAATCAAGTTTTTTAAGAATATCTCGGTTAAAGTTAAAAACAAGCCATGATTATGTTATATCATTTAAAGGGTATGAAATGAGGCTGTTTTTAAGATTTTTAGGTTTCAACTATGAGTGAACAAATATCGAAGATTTTGGCATTTAAAATTTTTTACATTTTTAGTACTAATAAAAATTTTTATTTTAAATGCAAATAAATTAAACTTAATTGTGATGATTGCGACATAAAGTATACCATTTTAAGGAATTTAATGTCCTTGAGAATAGTGAAAACCGCATTACTTTAGCTTTAGTAGTTTTCAAGTTGTAGATCGTTTTAGAGAATTAGATAGTAAAGTATCGAATAATTCGATATATCGATTTTTCTAGAGAACTATTGAGAATCGACCCTATGCTTACATGACATTTTTTGTTCATCCTGGTCCATAGAATCAAGATTTTTATTTTGTCCCATTAAGAGTAAGTCACCCTGTATATCTCTATGCATAAGTATAAACCAGAATTTTGGCAAGTATTCCAAACACAAAAGGGTAGGGAAAACTTTAAATGATTGGAAATTATCCTTGTGGTGGAGGCATTTGAGGAGAGAGATGTGATCGGCTTTTCTCCCCCACTGAGTAAATATGGTCATTTCCTTTCAAAATATCAGAAAACAAATTATTAACGAGTATTAATGCTACTCAAGTTATATTGCGTAAACCGGGAACTAAAGCAAGAAATGGATTGTTAAGCATGGAAGCACACTTTTCTGCTCGGCGTGCAGACCTCTGGTTTATCTCTTAGTATTTTAATGAGTATTTATCAAGTTAAAGCCCCTAGAAATTGTCAAATATGATTTTTAAGCTAAGTTTATTGATTAATTCTATGTGTTGTTTAAAGGACATGCATATTTGATCCATCTTGATTAAAATAGTTCCTTTTGATAAAATAAAAATAATAATTCAGTTTTAAATTAGCCTTTCGCCTATGATTACATAAAATAATTACCCATCTGTTCGGGTTTCCATAGTTGGTTTATGAAAAAGTTGTCGACAACATCTATGATGGACTGGGGCAGAGACTCCAGTGAGGCCAGCTCTAGTGTCACTTCGTCGTTCATTTCTTTTCTCAGTTCTGTTATCATTCGTTCTCTCTGTAGTCTTATGCGCTTCTCCGTTACTCCGTATACATTCATAAACGCCTTCATGCACACTTCCACTGCGCTAACTTTGTCATCTGAAACATTTGTACCTCTTTGAACCAACTGTTTTTGTTTCATCTTATCGTAGTTTTTTTTAATGATAACTGAGTGATTATGTAATTTATGATAAGACGTTATGATGAGACGTTAATTATTAAATTAAATTACTATATTTCTGAGTAATAAGTCCATAATGAGTGATTATGGATTTAAAAGGTCAATCTAGAGAACAAGGCGTTACAAATGCTTTGTTAGAAATACATATTTTAAAAAAGGTATATATGTTAAAATAATCCTCATTTACTTGGTTTCAGGGTAAAAGAATTGTATGATTTCCCAAGTGGATCCTTACTTTACTAATATTTAGTTTAGGATAAGTGATAGAGTTACATACCATTGCCAAGTGGATCCTTATTTACTTGGTTAGGGGCTTCGGGCATCAGAGTTACATAAGAGAGGATCACTGCCAAGTGGATCTTATTTACTTAGTTAAGGCTTAGGGCATCAGAGTTACATAAGAGAGGATCCACTGCCAAGTGGATCTTATTTACTTAGTTAAGGCTTAGGGCATTAGAGTTACATAAGAGAGGATCCACTGCTAAGTGGATCCTTATTTACTTGGTTAAGGCTTAGGGCATCAGAGTTACATAAGAGAGGATCCACTGCCTAAGTGGATCCTTATTTACTTAGTTAAGGCTTAGGGCATTAGAGTTACATAAGAAAGGATCCACTGCCAAGTGGATCTTATTTACTTAGTTAAGGCTTAGGGCATTAGAGTTACATAAGAGAGGATCCACTGCTAAGTGGATCCTTATTTACTTGGTTAAGGCTTAGGGCATCAGAGTTACATAAGAAAGGATCCACTGCAAGTGGATCTTATTTACTTAGTTAAGGCTTAGGGCATTAGTGTTACATAGAGGATCCAGCCAAGTGGATCCTTATTACTTGGTTAAAGGCTTGGCATCAGATACATAAGAAGATCCACTGCCAAGTGGATCTATTCTTAGGCATAGAGTTACATAAGAGAGGATCCACTGCAAGTGATCTTATTTACTTAGTTAAGGCTTAGCTTAGGGCATAGTTACATACATAGAGAAAGGATCCACTGCCAAGTGGATCTTATTTCTTAGTTAATTACTTAGTTAAGGCTTAGGCATCAGAGTTACAAGAAGAGGATCCACTGCCAAGTGGATCTTATTTACTTAAGGTTAAGGCTTAGGGCATTAGAGTTACATAAGAGAGGATTCACTGCCAAGTGGATCCTTATTTACTTGGTTTAGGGTATAAGAATCACATACGACTGCTAATTGGGTCTTAACTCACTTGGTTTTGGATAGAGAGTTTTAGGAACACTTGTGGGCACCTTATACTTGCAAGAGACTCGGCGCTGTAGTTTGCCTGATGCATCGTCTTCCCCACTCCATAGTCTCTTGTACACCGATCTCATTTCCATTTGACTCTGTAGCCAAGCGTTCTGTCGGGTTCTGTCATCCACCTGGATAACAATTGTTATTTCCTAAGGCTTAGCAGAGGTCACAATATAGATTAATCCCTAGGCAAAGCCAAGGTTGTATTTTGCAAAGGTTTAATGACCTTTTGCGCCCGTGGTGTGTACATTTTTGTTGTGGAAGAATTTTACAATTAATTAGTTTTTTAGGGTTCAGCCCTCCCTATTGTCCTCAAAATCCGTTTAAGGACAAAATAAGTTTTTTGGCGCAATAAAAAAAAACCATGGCGCTTCGCGACCCCAAGTCTCAAGGTACATATATATATACATACACACATATATATATCACATACACACACATATATATATATATATATATATATATATATATATATATATATATATATCCTGCTAGTTATGACTGGAAAGTAACCAACTGTAGGATTACTCTATGTTCTTATATTTATGGAATAAATTGAATACATTAATTGTCCAATAAGTGGAGAGTTACTGAATTACGGTCCTGTTGGCTCACTTACCGCTTGGAACTGTGCGAAGAACCACTGTCTGACGTCCTGAGGCACTTTGGTATCGCATTTCTGCGGACAATGGCATAGTACTTCTGGAACACAAGCCCAAATCTTAAATATATTTGATCTAGTGAGACTTTTATTATAAATCAGGGTCTTTTATCAGAATATTTTTAGGAAAAAACACTGCAAACCAGAGACTATAGATACTTAAACAGTAAGACTGTCGAACGACCTCAAATGGTGGGAAAAATTTGGATTCCGGACGACGCTAGCGCTGCGGGCGGACCTACCTTCAATTGAGTGGGCGTGTCTTAATTTCCCGCTTTAATGCCCACAGTCAGTTTGAAATTTATTTTTATACTTTGTATAGTTATACTTCTAACTAACCCTACCACTTTTAATCTTACACAGAACACATTGTTGATTATTTTTTAAGTTTTTTCAATTCAAAGTAATTTATTAATTTAATTGATTCAATCAGGTAATAAATGAAAAATAGTGGCTAAAGTTTTTACACGTGCTAAAAGATAGATTTTGGCATTTTATGCAGCCTGTATTTTTAATTACATCGGCGAGATGCGCACATGTGATTAAAATGTAATTACCTGATAAAATCGACTAAATCAATAAATTAATTAAATGAAATATACTTATCTCCATCATTAGCGTTCTCTGGAAGTTTTAAAGAGGTTTCTATTTACTTTTAGTTTCTGAATTTGGAAATATAGAACATGCAACGGAGAACCGTTTTTGTGAAAATACATGCAGAAAACAATCAAATTTTGATATAATAATAATAAATGTAGCTGTCATAAACCAAGAATTGTCATGGTTTCATGAATTTAAATATAAAAATATAATCAGTCATTTTTGGAAAGCTATTGGGGTTAGTTCATGAGTTGTCCGCACCGGTCCGCCGCAGCGCTATTTTTAGTAGCTTGCGATAATCGAATCCAAACTTTTCCTCATTTAAGTTAACCCCCCCTGCTGCAAACCTAAGCAGACTGGAAGACCCACTGTAATGACAGATTTCTAGATTTCTGGTAATCTTTTGTCAACAAGGTATCTTAAAAAAGTTAATTTGAGCTCCATAACATATAAGAATTGTTTGTCAAGTATACTGCTTTGAAAAAGCAAATTAAGGAAAGTCGTAATTAAATTTATTTTATGACAATTCTCAAATTGGGCCTTTAGCTGGCAATTATAGCGTAATTATAGGGTTAGAGTATGATAAGAGACCCACCCGTAAAATCAAAACAAATAAATTTCCCAACAAATTTTTGACATACAAAAATAAATAAATACAATCCATTCTCGAGATGTAGAAAGGCTTTGAGTAGGGCATATATAAGGGAGATAATGTAAAGAATACTCTTACCATTACATGTAAGACAATGATTTATCCAATATGAAGGGTGGGTCCCTTATCATACTATCTACAATGGGGTAAGAGTATTATAAGGGACCCACCCTAGAAGAATACAATACTTGGGTTGGTAGAAAAGCTTTGGGGCTTTGAGGAGATAAAGCTTTTGGGCATATGTATGGGAGATAAAAGACAATAATCTTACATAGATGTAAGAAATAATGTAATCCAATATAAAGGGTGGGTAGGGACCCATCTATCATACCTATCTACAAATGGGGTAAGAGTAATATATTCCCATTGTACTTGAACACATTCTTGCCTTAATCTCCCTTATATAGCCCCAAAGCCTATTTACAAACCCGAGAATAGATGTAATGTATTCTTCTAAAAGGTGGGTCTCTTATAATACTCTTACCCCATTGTAATAGTATGATGAGGGACCCACCCTTTACATTGGATAAATCATTGTCTTACATGTAATGTAAGAGTATCCTCTTACATTATCAATCCCTTTAATAATGCCCTACTCAAAGCCCCAAAGCCTTCTAACAATACCGAGACTGGATGTATTAATTTTTTTTAATGTTTACAAATGTCAAATGTAGGGAAAAATTTTATTTGTTTGGAATTTGCGGGTGGGTCCCTCTATCAATACTCTAACCTAATTATAGTAATTAAGGATAATAGGGCCCTCAAATAATTTCTGTTTTGTTTGACTATAGTTTTTTTTTCTTTTCTTATTAATGCCTTAAATATGTCATTCGTTTACCGAGTGGATATTTTCTTTCTAGAAATATTTTAACCTTAACTGAAGAAGTGCGAAAAGTGTTGAGAAGTTGGACTCATTGCAAAGGTTTGAAATGGTCCTCTCAGCTAAAAGCAATGCACGTATCGGCTTGGGTTCGAATCCCGGTCTGGACAGTATTGTTTTCACTTGATTAGGAGGCATTCTCTGTGCTAATAGTGTTCTAAACCCGCTAGAAGTTAGCATTTAACGTCTTAATAAATGGGCTTCCTACTAGGGTTTGAACCACTAGTGGTTCCCCTCTCCCCCTGCAATCTACATTAATCTCTTAGTACGTCCACAGCGGTTAAATATTTAATACGGTATCCAATTGATCCCATTGATTATTGTATAACTTTTTGGATTACCTTTGTCTTGCTTCCTTTATCAATTTTTAGAGGGACAACTTTATTCAAAACTTACTAAGCATTGTATAAAAGAACGAAATCTGTACATCGTATATCACCATACATTAGACGGTATTAGACAAACAAATAATTATGCCCTAGTATCCCGTATGTTCCCAGTGCTATACGATGTACTCATTTCTTTAGTTTTATATAATTTCTAGTGAGTTTTAAGTTATGCTGTTCCTTTATAAATATTCAAAGACAGCAAAACAATGGCAATCCAAAAGGGTTTATAATAGTTAATTAATGGGACCCACTGGATCCTGTATTAAATATTTTACCCGAACTATTAGTAAGCTATTGATCACTACAACCTCTGGATGTATGATTTAATTTATAATTGATTTGTTTAGTCCACTAGAATGCTCACCGACTTGCTTCTTAGGCGGTATTTTAATTCCTTTGGCTGTCATTTTGGACATTCTGATGTGACGCCTCTCTTTCTCTTATGATTTTTTGATTTTGATTTTCTTGTAGAATTATAGAACCACCTGATGATACTTGATGAGGTTTCAATGCAATTCGCTCTTATCCTTGCACTTAAGTAGTAAATAATTAATTGATCCAATGTCCTTTTGAACTACAAATGGTTGACAGATTTGTATAAAAGTCAAAATAATTTTTCTTCTAGAGTGATATTTATTCTCCATTCCTTCATTGTCCTTACGTTGTCAATCTTTTGTTATTATTTTCTATCTCCTACAATATGGAGTGGAAAAATACCATAACAAAAAAAATCACCTGTTATCTATCGAATGTGCTCGTTTCAGCTCATAGTTTCCAAGAATAAAAATATATACTTGATATGTGAGTGACCCCATAATAGAAAAACCATTTTCTCCATTAATTAGCCTTATCAGCTCATTTTTCATTTGGAAATTCGCTAAAAA
>JACMZG010001859.1:15622296-15652263 GCA_018340805.1 Microvelia longipes
TACTTACAGACATACATAAATATTACATAGAAGTATAAAAAAAAGTAAACACTCGTCAAGATGAAACAAACGTCAAGATTAACACAAACATCAAAATAATGCTGTACTTACACTTGGTGAAGTCGTATTTCTGCTTTGAAGAGTTAAACCCAATCGCCCTCCTCTCCTAAATTTGCAACTAGCGAAACGCTGTCAGCAATGACATTGCTCCTTTGTGGCCAAGACATCTGGAATCAATAAAATATATAATGTTAAATACAAGGGAAATAAAGGGAATAGATGTAAAGGGAATGTAATGAAGGGAAATAGATTAGAAAATAAATTTATAATAAATATAATACATAAAGAGAGAAATTAAAAAAAATTAAAAATAAATCAATGGAATAGATACAATAAAAGATAGATTAACAGTAATGAAATAAGAAAGAATAGCAACAACTCTTTTCCTGAAAGGGTTAAATAACGGTTGAATTGATACTTTAGAAATATCAGGCAATTCATACCAAAGATTATACTTTTTAGTTATTAGATATAGTTTTAGTTTATTTATTAACTTACACCTACATCAACACTGATAGTCTCCTTCCGTGACAAATCCTGCTCCACTGTTTAACTGTGGTCTTAAAAATTGTGCGTGCCCAACCAAGGGTAATTAGGTCCCTAATATCTTCGTCAGCCACATCCTTTAAAACCGCTAAGGTACTTTCCCGCCTACAAAAGCAAATTGACAAAATTGTATGTTATTAGAAAAAAACTTTAGTCACAATGTAGTTTTAAGATATTTAGGGCTAACAATGTCCAAACAGGTACTAATTATTTACCCTTGTAAAAACTAGGCATTAGAAACACCTATTTTAAAAAAATTAACATACTTTTAACATAAGTTAAAAAATATCACATTAACAAATTAAAAAGGTTTGAACTTACCGTTGAAGGAGTCTTGAAGCTCTTCAAGCCCCAAGTTTTTAAGAGCTGGGCTGCCCCTCGTCCATAGTGGAAGTGTATATACACTTATTTATTACGCGCACAAAATTTAAACGACTACTAGTCCGTATATTATTATATGGTTTAAATAAAATCAAATGTTGGCTTTTGTAACTTTCATATGAAATCACTGCAGGGTGATGTCTGGGAGTGGACTGATGCTCAGCCCAGAAGCGTCTACCTTAACTAAACGTCTGGTGGAGGTAGTAGTGGGGGGTGTTAGTTTCACTGGAGCTAACTGGAAAACCCCAATGGGATCCAACTATACATTTGTTGAAAGTAACTGAAAGTTCTGTTTAATACTACTAGAAATAGTTAGATTCTAACAAATATCTTTCCTTCAACTAATAATTTCAGTAGAGGCAACTAAATTTCTTATTATTCATTGGTTTTAAACAGAATTTTGTTTGATTTAATAAAAAACATTCGGACTCTACTAACAATTAGTTGGTAGCAAAGAATACAACAATTATGCATAAAAAAACAAGCTACCAGTATGGAATAAAGCTTCCCTACATCTCAAAAAATAAGTAGGCTGCCAAATATGCAACAAGTTTTCCGTACGCCTCAGAAATACAACGCTAGCTGCCAAGTATAGAATAACAAAGGCTTTCCACCCTTATGGAATGATAGAAAAAACATCAAAAATACGACATTGAATTTGTAGGGTCAAAATATGGGCCAATTTGAAGAATACGGTTTTCATCGTATTCTCAATTTATATTCTCTACATAAGGTCCATATTTTTGGTCCTAAAGAATAAAAATGGATTCAAAATGTGCAGAAATTGCGCAAAAATGTGAACCTGACTTTTTCCATCAAATATCTATACGTTTGAGCACTTACAGTCATACAGATCCCAAAATCGAAAAACAGTTGTCTGTATGTATGTCTGTCTGCATGTATGTGTATGTCTGTATTTATTTGTGTATATATGTGAGTCGTAATGTATATGTGCATACTTTTCCCCTGTTAACACTACATACAGACGAAACACCTCAACCAATTTAAATGAAACTTAGAGGAGATATACATTACCTTTATATTTATTGTCTAATAAATATAATATATATATTTTTATTTTATTGTCTTTACTTTCATATATTTTCAAGTTTTGACAATCCGGCAAGCCTATGGCTGAGTGCGGGGGTTTGTAAATACAATTATGATGAGGGAGGTCATGAAAATTAGGGACTAATTTAAATATGAATTAAAAATAATAATAATACTTATGATTTTGTATAATTTATTATTAAATGTAATAAATAAATTAGGTAATTACTTACTACATTTATTAATGATACAGGTAATTAAAACAGGAATCAAAAATAAAATTAAAGTCATATCAGGGAAAACATTCACAACAGAGTGACAAATCACCATCAGTTACAGAAAAGTCACACTTCATTTAAATCGGTTTGAGCCATTTGGTCTACATACATCGTGTTAACAAGGAAAAGTGCACATATACATATACACACACTACATACATATACAGACACGACATTTTCTTTTGTCCATTGTTTGAAATATCTAGATGTTGAAACGTATATAGGCATTACATGAAAAACATGGGTATCACATTTTTTGCAATACTATGCTTCCCCCCCTCCTTATAGGAGATAGGGAAGCAAAAACATGTGGACCTATATATTAATTGTCCCATGGGCTCACCATCACAATGAGCAAAAAAAACTACAAGTATAAAGCTGCATCAATATGAGTTACAAATGTAAAATTGTTTTTGGGGGGCCCCCATAAATGTTTGCTCCCTATTCAGATTTGTGTCACATTGGTTGAATTGCAACGAAAGTATTGTAGGTTTGATAGTTAAAAGTATTATCCTTTTTCTTCTTAGGGCTCTTTATTGTACGCTCGCTATGGTCTTTTTGACTTGCATCAGTGCCACAGAGTAGCACATCATAGTTCTTAAGCATTACCTAAGGGTCGCTATTATTGCTGCATGTGAACGTTTTTGGTTGCGGATTGCTATACACAAAGTAGTACAGTTCCTCAAAAGGTTGTTCATTGTATAAAGGGTTGTTCATAATGGGGGGGTGGGGTGGTTCCTTAATATTTTATGCGAATTTAAAAAAGACTATCGCAACTTGTAATATACATTTCTTTTTACCTTTTGAAACAGACACATTCAGATAGGACTTATTGAGCTTGAGCCTAATATGAATGGTAAATAAATACATCTTTATTTCGCCAGTATATGTACATACATACATACAATAGCTTAGTCACAGATGAAATACAGTTCACCGTACACTTTCTAAATAAGAAAAAAATCATGAAAACTATCCATACATATACCACACAGACAAGATTTTTTTTTGTTTTTTGGTTCAGTAGGTGCTGCAAGGAGGACATTTGATAACAAAAGTGGGGTTGGTTTTTTTTCTTTACAAAGCTTCCTTCTTTTTTTTAAAAAAAGTAGGAGGCAATACAAAAATTAAAAAACTTAACTTATAACTTGTTGGACATAACTTCTGATACTTGTATATTTATTTCTTCATAAGCAATTATTAAAACTTTTTCCTTATACCATATATGAAGCCTTGTTAACAATTTTAAAGCTCTCTTTTTGACATTTCTGTCTATATAGATAACCAGAGGGTCATCAACACTCAGATGAACCCCTTTTATTGTAGTACTAATCTTGAGATTAACAAAGAAATTTTCAAATGAAAAAGCCTTCTTCCCTCTTTTTACCTGACATGGAAAACCATATATGAAAAAACGGGATTTGTATATGCCTTCTTTCCTGTAATCTTTTTCCTGAGAATTATACCTGTATAATATGGATATGGCACTTAACTTATTTTGTAATCTTGACATGGGTTTTTGTGAACAATTATATAATCTGTATTAGGTCTATCATACAAATATTGTATAGGGATTTAATTTTTTCCCCACATTTATTTCTCAAAATTTTATAAACTTATAACGGGATTTACTGGTTTATTGTAATATCTTTTTTACATACTATGTCATGTGTTTTCATAATCTGGGAAGTAAACTTAGAATAAAAAATTGTACCTAATCTTAAGATGTTTTAACATTGAAAATAAGGGTGACATTCCGGTTTCGGTTTTTTTTGGTGAACACAATACTTTTCCCATAGACTATTGGTAGAAGGTGAGAGAAAGTAAAAATTAAATATTCCACTAGTGATAAACAGAAGCCGCTTATTGTAATTAACTAGGGTTTACCATTGGTCTCAACTGTTAGATAGTCAGTAGCAGCGAATCCGAACTTAACTATTTTGTTCAGTTATAACTAACTAGCACTCTCATTGCTCCTAACTGTTATATAGTTTAAGTACAACTAAAAGTTATAGTTAAAGGTTTAAAAAATCCTAACTAAATATGTCTAGTTAGCTCTACAGAAAAAGCTATTTGTAACTAACTATAGTTTACCATTTGTATCAACTGTAAAATAGTTAAAAACAGTACACTTAAAACTTAACTACTTCATTCTGTTATTACAACTGAAACTTTCACTGCCCATAACTGGTTGAACGTAGCGCTCAACAAACAAATAGTTGAAGATGAAAAAAAATCTTTAACTAAATTCTTTCAGTTCGCGCTACTAATTTTTTTATTTAGATCCAATATTTTGACGTTGTGATTAACTATAGTTTAGTTGACACAACTAAATATCTTTTAACTAAATTCGTTTAGTTAGATTGACAAAACGTGTTCTTCTAAATTAACTAAATTCTAGATGGCCGCAATAAAATTCTGTTTCACACCAACAAATATGCCCTTAACTATAATTTAGTTGTGCAGAAAAAGTCATTTTTCTCTCAGTGTAGTGCAGAAGTAATATTCGCCAGCAAGCCGGGCGATTTTTCTTTGGTATGGACTGTTAAGCAAGACATTAAATGTCTTGCTTAACAGCCTATTCTTTGCTTGACTTGTTGGTTAATGCGTGGAAGTCTTATCAGTTACACATTGCATTGTTAGTGATTAAAAAAAAAAATCAATGAAAATATGCACGTTTATTCCATACGCTATAATTAGTCTGCTGTTTCTTTTAAAATTGGCTCTATTAGGGCTTATTTTAAAACTCGGTTAGTGCTTACAATGAAAATCGGTTTGCATGTTTCCTTTTGAAAATTAAATTAAATGATGAGTCAATGTAAAACTGATTAGACTTTAATCATAAACATTCTAAAAGAAACTCGATTGGCTTGCGGTCCCCGGTGCCAGAATTATTTTCATTTTAATAAATGAATAATAATAATTAATGGGGCATAGTAATCATAAATGGGGCAAATAAACAATAAAAACGTATCATTGGAACAAGACTTTGAACCTGAGTCTCTAGCTTCAAGTATCACTATAAGTGGTTAGGGGCCTCTGAAACGGATTTTTGACTCTCTCAGGGGTCCGACTCCCTCTATGGCACCTTCTTCAATAGTGAATTTTCCAAAGGAAATTTGCCAAAAGTTATGCACGTACTCGTAATAAGATCTCAATATGCCATGCTTCATTTACAGAAGTGGTTCACATTTCTGAAGTTCGGAGTTTCAACCCTTTTTTTAGGGGTATTTCTTATATTCTGAGGTCGATCAAAGCGATCCTAGAAAAAAATAATTCTAAGCGCTATAGCGCATCTAGTATCAAATCTATGACAAATAAAGAGACCAAAGAAGTAAGGATAAGCGCCGAGGAAATGGAATATTAATTTAATTTTTAAACTGATGTGTGCAAGTGCTGCTGGAATATACATTTCTTATTAAACAGTTGAATATATTTATTCAACTCAAATCTGATGCGTGCAAAAGCTTCTGGAAAATGCATTTCTGATTAAACCGTTGAATATATTTATTCTGATCTCGAATCTGATGCGTGCAAGAGCTTCTGGAAAATACATTTCTTATTAAACAGTTGAATATATTTATTCTGCTCTCGAATCTGATGCGTGCAAGAGCTTCTGGAAAATACATTTCTTATTAAACAGTTGAAAATATTAATTCTGCTCTCGAATCTGATGCGTGCAAAAGCTTATGGAAAATACATTTCTTATTAAACAGTTGAATATATTTATTCTGCTCTCGAATCTGATGCGTGCAAAAGCTTATGGAAAACATTTCTTATTAAACAGGTTGAATATATTTATTCTGCTTCGAATCTGATGCGTGCAAAAGCATGGAAAATATATTCTTATTAACTGAAATATATTTCTGATCTCGAATCTGATGCGTGCAAAAGCTTCTGGAAAATACATTTTTGAATTAACCGTTGAAAATGTTTCTTCTGCCTGTAAATCTGAAGCGTGCAAAAGCTGCTGGAAAATTTATTTCATATTATACCGTTCAAAATAATTAATATGATTTCAAAATCTTATTTTTAAGTGCCGCTGGAAAATTTATTTCTCATGAATCGAGCGAAAAAGTTTTTTAATTATTCGAAAAATACTTTTTTTAAAAATGTTTTTTTTTTACAAAACCTCTCCAAGTTGCAATTATTTCAATTATGATTTATTTGTTGAAAATGGCTTTATTGGGATCGTATGTATAAGAATCGATACGAGAAGTTGTTGCTGATATACGTACGATTGAAATATATAAGTAATTAAAGTATCTTATATCTGATGACATAAAAATACAAGTTATAAAAATAGTTATACTGACTTGACTTCTATTTAATGCCATAAATAACTTCCTAATGCTTTATTCTTGGCTCCTTGATAAATTATTTTTTGTAATTAAAGTGTTATATATATTAATTTAGAACGAATATAAATTTTTCTTATCATTTGAGATAAGATATTTAAATTTGTTAAAATGTCTGAGTGTTGTTTTGTTCTGATAGCGCGTTATTTATTCTAAATTAGGAAACGATGAAATGTTTAATTAAGAAACATTTAAAATACTGTCGCCACCTTTAATTATTAATTTAAGAGGGGAAGATAGTATTTTCAATTCAGTCAATTTAATGTTTTTGTCATATTAAACTGTTTTTATAGTAAATTGATTTTTGGATAAAAATGTTTTCTTGATTGGATTCTTGTGAAACACATTATTATTATTATTATTATTCTTTATTGGTTAAGTGACTTAATAAATAAGTATATAACAAGTCAAATAATACACAAATAATTAAATAAAAAACATAACACACAACTACATAGCTAACAATATAAAAAGCACAATATATAATATAGGATTATATTTATGCAATAAAATCCTGCAATGAATAATATGCTTTTTCTATCAAAAATTGTTTTGTTTCTTTAATAAAAGAATTAATCTTTTCAAATGACCTAACTAAGTGAGGTAGTTTATTGTAATAAACATACGGTGTTGCTTTGTGTTATCGGTTGTTAAATGGCATTTTGCCACTGTAATGTGTTGGCCGCTTCGAGGCCACTCACAATGGAGAAATTAAACCCTCACCCGGCGGGTGGCAGCTTAGTAAAATTGTTTTTTTTTCAGGATTTTTTTTTTTTGAGCTAATAGGAAATAGTTTTAAAGCGCGTACCTCTCTTGCGTCTGAACCGCCTGAATGTGCTTCTCCCTCCGCTATTGCGAGTGTGAGTATATATATATATATATATATATATATATATATATAATATATATATATATATTATATATATATATATATATATATATATATATATATATATATATATATATATATATATATATATATATATATATATATATTATATATATATATATATATATATATATATATATATATATATATATATATATATATATATATATATATATATATATATATATACATATATATACATAAACTAAAAACCTGAGCAATGATATAGGTTGGTAAGCAAATAAGCAAGCATACCGATTGTAATTCGCCCAGCTTGTGGACCTCAGAACCAGAATAATTTTGTATTTATAAACTTTTATAGTGACAGTTAGACGATAAAAAATTATCTCTGGAACTAAGATTCTAACCCCGGCCGCCTAGTATGACTTTTAGACGAATTTTTCGAATTTTGGGTAACTTAAAATAGTCGTTTTGTCTCCGAATCGATTAATAAAGTAATTTTGTAAGGCTTTTAAGCGCATACGTTGCGGATATTAAATAATCATCTATATCTCTTAAGATTTATGAAAACAGCGTATGAATAGACTTGGCGTAAACTATGATATCATATCTTTTTACGCAAGACTTGGCTGGATTTTTTTCACGGAGTGTTTTTGTCAGAATCCATCCTTTATGTGACTCATTTTGTACTACTTCAAATTAAATTTGTCTAAAAATGTACCTTATATTATACAAAAAACACACAGTCTGCTTATACAGAGTGGAGCCTGTAATTTTATGAAATCGCACAAATTTCAGTTTTTATGAAATAAGTGGTTTCCTATGCGTCGTGTGCAAAGCATGAAGAGAACATTTTTTAAAGGTAATAAAATGTTCTATAAAACGAGTGTTTAATCATCAAAATCGGATTACTACAACCAAAGTTATGGCTCTTTCGAAAACACCAAAAAATGGTTAACTTTTGTCAAGTCAACAAATTTCTTTGAAAAAATATTGGCTTTATGTGAAAATTTTTGGCTATTTAACAAATGTCATAATTTAAGTGGATGTTATCCGATTTTGATGAAAAACGCTCGTTTTATAGGACATTTTATCAGATTAAAAAATGTTCTTTTCGAGTTTTACTTACAACCCACAGGGAACAACTTATTGCAAGGAAACTAGAATTAGTGCAATTTTTTAATATTTTGAGCGAGTGCATTCATATGAAGTGCTCCACTCTGGATAGGCAGACTATGTTTTTTCTTTTTAATTTGAGGTATATTCTCAGAAAAATTTGGTTTGAAGTAGTACCAAATGAGTCTCATTTTTTAGGCCTGACTCTTGGACAATTACTTCGGTCATACCCTTTAAAAGCAATCATTCTGATAAAAATTTGCAAATATATTTTTTGAGTAAAAAATGTATTTTTACTTAAGTATAATTTTAAAATCATAAATTTAATTAAATAAATTTCCTGTAACTATAGGAAATATTTAAGCTGTATATTAGTAAGATACTGGTTTGCTAGAAATAAATCTCGTAGGCGTGATTCCCTGATTCAAAATTCGCTAAAAATATATCTTATGTGTGAGGTGAGGTAGTCGTTACTCATAGGAATCCATTTTTAACTCTGGCACAAATAGGCCATTAAAGATGTTTTTTCTTTCGCTTGTTCAGACCTTTAAATTTCTCACACTGTGTTAGTGGATTGTGTGTTATGGTATGAGAGTGGAATAGTTGCCAAGTTGCATTCTCTGATCTCGATGCCAATGTTTTTCAACTAAAAGCTCTCTGAGTTGTTGATACATTCATCACTTAGTGTCAAGTTTAGAGAGAAAGGTGCCAAACTGTTTGTGTTTTTCAATGGCTTTTCCAGTGATGCTCGAAATATATAGTAAATCATTTTCTTTGAAACTTGATAAACAATCGTGTTTATCAATAACGGAATAAGGTTTGCAAGAAAAGAACTGGTGTTTCCCGAACGTAATACAAAAACCAATTTTACCTCTTAAATCTATCTATTAAGCAAATTTCATTGAAAAAAATCGCGAATGGAATAGGTGGCTTGGCGGGATATACCGGGTGGAACAGTTCAGATGTACCAACATTAAATCCAAAAAAATAAACGGAAAACATGGTTCTTGACTTTCAAAAATTGTCTCTACCGCCATTAAGTTGATTTTTGCGAGTTCTGATTTACCAATATTATTTTGATAGTACGAAATGAAGAAAAGAGTCTCTCCATAAAAACAGTAGTTTATTGGCATAGCGCTTTCAACCTAACATGAGGTCATCATCAGTGCCTGCACAAAGAAATTACATCAGAAGAGCCAAATAATGAGAAATAACAAAAAAACACAAAAATACAAACAGAAACGCGGAAATAAAACAATAAAAATACAATAATAAGTAAATAAAACGCATTAAAATAAAACATAAGCGAAAAATATGCAACATATACAGTTAATAAAATAAAATAAAATAAATTTTTATCTTCATATTATTTTGTTTATTTTATTTTATTAACTGTATTTGTTGCATATTTTTCGCTTTTGTTTTATTTATATGCGTTTTATTTACTTATTATTCTATTTTTATTATTTAATTTCCGCGTTTCTGTTTGTATTTTTGTGTTTTTTTTTTGTTATTTCTCATTATTTGGCTTTTCTGATGTAATTTGTTTTTATTTTGTTTTAATTTGTAATAACTTATTTGTGCAGGCACTGATGATGACCTCATTTTAGGTTGAAAGCGCTTTGTCAATAAACTATTGTTTTTGTGGAGAGACTCTTTTCTTCATTTCCTAGTACGAATAACTCCACTTGTGCTCAATCTCATTCAATTATTTTGATAATTATGGTGTGCAGATAATGGTGTTCCAATTTTGAAAGGATCAGCATAGCTTTGCATAACCCATGGGATAAATATGAGCATTTTCTTTGACGAAATCCAGGCAAAATTTAGTTACGAGTAAGTGATACTGCTACAGCATAACCATAAAGCATTAACCGGAAACTAAAGCAAGAAATACATTGTTACACAAAGAAGCACGCAAATTCGTCCGGCATGCACACGTCCGCGCCAGAATTATTTATTTATTTTTTATGTTATTGACAACACTGATATTTTACCTTAAAAATGTCAAGAAAAATATCATGATATGTTTTATCTTAAAAATATTTGTTTAAAGTAAGTTGATATTTTCCGTAGTTGCTTTTAGCTTAATAATCTTATTTCATTTATTGTATAACCAAGGAGTGTATTTTTTTTTTTTTTATTTTCCGCCTTATCACTGAGGCCTTTTATTTTGTTTTCTTTAAATAAGAAGTTATTTTATTGGATTTTTTTACTGGCTCTGTTTAAACAACGCTGGTTTTATAGTTCATATTTAATTTGTTAAACAAGTATGACGTTTTTAAAGGTTTTTGCGAAGTGTGAGAAGTCATTATAAATGTTAGAATTTCGAGTATAATGATCAAGTATTCATGATTTTTGTTGTATCATAAAGCAGTAGTAGTAGTAAGAGTGGGGAAGCCAAGCTTGGTAAAAAGTGAGTAGACCTCACTTTTGGATCCTTTTCACCAGCCCCGAAATCGTCCCCTCACCACTACACCATTGTTACCTTATCCTCATCAAATCTTCTGCTACGATGGATAAAGGTGAAAATGTCTTGCCATCTTAGAGACTCCAGTTCCTCCTCTCGTAGATCCCCTTCTCCAATAAGTTGAAACCTAAGCCTTCCTAATCCTTCACATATTCCTAAATAGGAATAGGCTGTTTGCTTTTCGTCGTCATCACATATTGGACATATGGGATTCTCATAAATATATTGGTTGGATCATAAAAGTTTAGAAGCATCGAGCATGGTCAGTGCCTAGATACGGGTATGAAATAGATGCATTAACTATCTGAGGACGAGCGAAGCGTGTCCGAAGACGTGTTGCAGTTAAAATTTAACGATTTGTCTATTTTGAGGACGAGTGAAGAGAATTCAAAGGAGAGAGGTTGAGCGTAGCGAATCCGATGTGACGAGGAAAAAAGTTCTGAGGTACCCCGTATCCGATTTTTAATACTACTAATAAATGCAGTGATATGTTATTTATTATTCTTCTAGTATGGAACTGGTTCTATGAGTTTCAGCCAAGTCGGTGAAGCCATTACACCAAAGCGGTGTGAACTTAGGGTATTATGAAACTGTACTATTGTATATTTCCCTCTTGAATTTTCTTGGTTTAGCTGGGATAAAATTGGACCTTCTTCGGCCAATATTTTGGGTAGAAAAGCGAATGTTTAATTTATTTTAGAGAACAAGTGTATCTTGACTTAATAAATTTACACTATTTGGTTTCCGGTTATTATCATAAAATTAAGGTCTTCCGGTGGTGACGTCATTGCAGAGATAATGAACCCGACGTTTCGTTTCCACTGTGGAATGCAGATACTGGGATGTAGGACATAGATGAACACCTTTCTCTACAAATTTAAACCGGTTCGCCACCGGAAGTCCTTATCCTTAATAAAAAGAATAATAAAAGGCAAAATCCAAATGGAAGGGAACTAAACTCTTATCTTGTTTTATACAGCCGCTATGCTCCGGTTGTTGTTGATTCTGAGAAAGCCGAATGGTTTCATTTAGTTCAGAGGCAGGGCTGGTTTGTTTGCTCCCTTTACCTCTTTTATTATTTATAAAGGGACAGGTGACAAAATAAAGGATCAAATCTGGTTGAATTAAACATGTCTGTCCGACCTATTTGTTTCTGCAATCAATAATTTCCCTTCTTGATTATATTACTGGGTGTCCAAATAAGACTGAAGAGAAAGAGGTTTATAAATTGTTGCCATTATAAAAATCTTAGTTTAGGAGTAATATGTGAGAAGATCCTAGAATCTAGAACTTAAATATTAGTCTCTGGTAACTTTTTGCCCATATCTGCAGGTGCGTCCTCTTACCTGAAAGTCTATACATTGAACATAAATCATTAGTTGTGTAACATATTTATTTTGGGAATACAATTTGATTATTTAATGGTCTTATTAAATTTGTAATTGTATGAAATTATTTGAATTTGAATATTGGCGCCAATTTAAGAATTGGCTAAATATTCTACATTGAACATAAATCATTAGTTGTGTAACATATTTATTTTGGGAAATACCAATTTGATTATTTAATGGTCTTATTAAATTTGTAATTGGTATGAAATTATTTGAATTTGAATATTTGGCGCCAATTTAAGAATTGGAGGGAAACAGTTTGATTTCTTTAGTTGTCTTTCTTTAAGTTCTCCTGAGGTTTAGGTTTTCTTTTAATAGGCTTTTCTTTTTCCTTTTTAAGTTTTCTGGTAGTTTCTGATAGGTTTAGGTTTTATTTTAGTTTCCCTTTTGGTATGCTAGGTTGGCTGCACTGTGGTCAGTGACTGAGGGTCAGAGTTCGTGACCTCATGTTCTAGAGTGTCAAGTTTTTCAAGTTGTGCTAAGTTTTGCTAGTTAGCTGCACTTTATAGTGGATTTAAAGAGTAGGACATTTAGTGGATTAATTTGGGAATAAAATAATCCCAAAGACTTCGCTCTTGGACTAAGCTAGGCTTCAGGACTAGGCACCAAAAATAAAGCTTTGGTGATAGGCGATCTCTTGGCAGATTTTAGGCTCTTTTGGTTTTGAGCCACAGTTAATCAATCATTTGTGAGATTACTCACAGATCGAGGTTTGAGATTTTATTCATTCTTCCTCCTTTACAACCTGGGTTCGCGATTGGTGAACGGTTTTGGGAGTACAAAACCAAGTCACCACAACCTCATCCTTCCTCACCAGTTCTCTTTTTATTTTTAGATATATTTTATTTTCCTCTGTTTTATGTACATACCTTTTTACCTTGTGCCCAATATTAATATTAGGTTGGTGGAAGACCACCAATAGGAGCTTTGTGATGGGGCCCCAAGGTATACCTAACTCAGTTCAGTTTATAATTTTGTTTTGTATAATTAATTAAGTAATTATGATCAGACAGTCATTAGAGTCAATTTTATTTAATTAAATTAAAACTAGAATCATTTAATTTTCTTTTAGTTCATTTTGCGACTGTTCTGATAGTAGGCAGCTTTTGTTATTCCTGGGCAAACAGAGATTTATTACTGTTCTTTTTAAGCTCAATACACATGCTGTTCCCAGCTTGAAACTAAATCACATTAGTTATTATTTAAAATACGATCCCTAGATCTATGACCTACATTTATGTTCAGTCCAAATTCATCACCTCCCCAGTCCCAACCCTCTTTCCTTTAAGTCGGTATTCCCTGTTCACCGACTGCCCTCGCCATTCTCTAATCCTCGAGTGTGTTGTCTTAAGAACTAAAATCTACCAAAGATTTACCATTATCACCTCGTCTCATCCGTTGTTTTCTTTTCCTTGTGTATTCCTCTTTTATTTTATAAGAACAGATTCATGAACAGGGTGGCGCTCATTTTGGCTAAGGTCAGTCATCATATTGGTAAGATCAGTGTTACTAAGTGGCAGAGACATATTAAGAGCCTACCCCCTTTTGCAAGCCGTCTTGAGTTGGGCATAAACGTTTGTTACAAAAGTTGCGCCGTCAACGTGGAGCGTAGATACTGTTGTCTCCTTTGCTTAGTATTTGATTTAAACTATCAATTTCTTGCCTTTAGTGATAAGATTGGATGTCTAGGTCTATCAGACGTTATCAGTGTGTATTAAAAGTGATCTACAGTGATATTTCAGATTCTACAGCAAAAAATTTTTATAATATCGGCCGATATACTAAATTTACTTACCTTAATTGTTTTAATTTTTATAATAACTATTATTTCTTTAATCTTAAAAGTATTTTTTATTACAATAATTCGACCAGGGGTCATTTCTTTTTATCACTTCACACTGAGATCATTTTTAAAAACACTTCCGATAGCACTGAATTTTACTTCTTGTCCAGGAACTATTAAAACAAGGTTCGATTTAGATTTTTATTTTAATTTCTCTACTTTAATTATTTTTATTAGACTGGTGAGTATTTTTTTTGTTTGTTTATGTTCCAAAACGAAAATATTTCAAGAAAAATATTCTTCGTCCAGGGTTGTAGTTTTGAGAAGTATTTGATTTCTAGCTACAGACTTATAAATCATTTTTGGGGTCTTTCTACCAAACATTCTTTTCAAGGATTTGACTACCTCATCTTCTACCAAATTATAATTTTCTTGATTTTACTTATATGGTTCTTGCATTGGTGACTTCTTGATAAAATTTTTAGATTTAATTGGGGGTTTAGATTTAATTTTAGGTTTAAAATTGTGGTTAATTCATTCAGAAATATTTTGTCTGAATATAATCAAGTTGTTGAGTGGGAGATTTAATTTTAAGAAACTTAGTTTATATTGGTATGAATGTGTGTATGATTTTAGATTTAGTGATTCTGCACTTTTCAGTTTCAGCTTTTGACTTTGTATTTAGATTTTCTACTTTTGGTGAAATTATATTTATACCTAATCTTATTTTGACTTTTGTCCATATAATCTGTGGCATGATGTATTATTATAAAATTAAATATGATTTGTAAAATATTTATTTTAATGAGGTTTTGTAATATTGCAATTTGTAAATACATAGCTTCTTTACTATGGCCATAAGTATTAATCTTTCTCATAAATAGACTTCAATTTATACTTTCCTTATAATTTATTCTATGAAACATATTTTGACTAAATTTTGCATAAATACATTTAATTTTCTTTTTATTTTTTTTTTTTACTCTGGAAACCTTTGTTTTTAAATATACAAATTACTTATTGAGAGTATTTATAATTTTGATTTTTAGGTTAATTTTTCTCAATATATTATTAAATTTTCTTTTTGTATGTACTACCTATTACTTTTGAGTTCTTACCATACTGTACAACATATTCTTCTGTATGTACTATTTATTAAATTTGAGACTTTTTCTACAATATAGTACAACATATTTTTTTGAGTGTACTACCCAATATTAATTTTGTGATATTTTTATTTAATTGATTTTTGAACTTCAGGTCTTACCAATTATAATCCATTTAGATTATTTTATATGACTTACAATATTTTTAAATATTATTTTAATTTTCTTTATGATTTTAATAGAATTATTAAATCTAATCTGCCATTAATTTTCCTCCTTTTTCATTTTGAAAGTGCAGATTTCTAAGTAATTTTAGATTTTTAATTTTTAATATTTTAGGTATAAGTAGTTAGGATTTTGAGGTCTACCAGCTCTGGTATTTTTATTTTGACAGGTTTTATAAAATATTAGATTTTATTTGGTACCTTTTTTTTCCTTTTATTGTAGTAAACTACAAAGAACGTGTACATTTTTATATTATATTTATTTTTTTTCAATTTTTATTGATTTTTTTAATTTTTGTAATCATGGAGAAGATGGATGTAGACCGTTTGGAGAAAGAAGAACTTGAATATGATTTAGAAATTAGAGGAGTTACTGGCTTGTCAGATGTTTCAACAATGAGATCAAGTCTTAGAGCTCTTCTAAAAATTGAAAAACAAACGAATGTCGTAACCCTACCGGAATCCCCAGTGAGAAAAAGAAATCCTGATGCGGAGATGGCAATTATTTTGACCAAAGTAGCGAACTTAGAAGAGAAAGTTAATGAGTTTGCTGGTATAAAGGGAGATGGCGAACATAAGAAAATCTCAACTAAGTTCCTACATACGATGAATAGGTTGAACAGGTGTCCTATTCCTCCAGATAAGATAAACCTACTCGAGGCCAGATCAACATGTTTAACTAAGCTGTTGTTGCTGCAAGAAACTTTCAATGTTAAGTTAGGAATACTTCACGACAGTAGTGATAATGAGGATCCACCCAATCCTGATACACCTCCTCCTAACCCTCCACCTAATCCCCTCCTTGAACAAGAAGAAGGTAGTGACACATTAAAAGTTTCAGAGTTGATTAGAGCCCTCACTGCTGCTACTTCTAGCTCTAGTCGTAGGAAGGTCGTACCGACTAAAGATTGGGGAATTTCTTTCTCTGGTGATGGCAGAGGAAAATCTCTACGTACCTTTTTAGAGGAAGTTGAGCATTACCGTAGAGCAAGGAATGCTACTAATCTAGATCTGTGGAGAGGTGCCTACGACCTATTCTCCGGACCAGCTCTTACCTGGTTCAAATCTGTCTCCGACGAGATTTCTTCATGGGCCGAGTTAGTTGCTCTCCTCAAGGACGAATATGAGGATGACGACTACACTACAGAGCTTCATGCGGAAATGTTAGCTAGGACGCAAGGCCACGATGAGAAATTTGGAGATTATATTGCGGTAATGAAAACTTATTTCTCCAGACTGAATATAAGAGATGATGAGAAACTTAAGATTCTTTTCCGTAATTTAACCCCATATTTTTATGACAGGTTACGCCAGTTTAGTATTGACTCCATGGAAGATTTTGTTAGGTTGGGCAGACGTGTCCAAGCTGATAGGTCACACATGGACAAGTACAAGCCGCCGCCAACTCCAAAGAAGACCTTATTGGAGCCAAGTCTTGCTTACCAAGGACCATCTACTTCAAGCAAAGAAGATAATAATCGCAGTAGCAAGTTTAGCGGGGTTGAGATCAGAAGCGCAGATAGGTCAAATTTTAGGAACAAGACTGGTTATCGGAAGTCTTTTGACAATCAAAAACGTCCTCAGAGTCATCAGGGTTCTCGCAATTCGAACTGTTATTGTTGCGGTGCTGCGGACCATTATTTTTATAGATGCCCCAAACTTGGGTTTTGTGTGAGTTGTGGCAACAAGGACAATAAAGTAAAAAAAAATGTTCTCGTTGTCCATTTGTTAAAAATTCGGGAAACGATGGAGGGAAGAGCAAGTGAAGGGTCCACTTGCCTTCCCAAATCTGTCATCAAGGCCCAAAATAAAGAGCGGAATCGATGGTTAGAGGTTGTGCAGACGTTCTTCGAACAACAACGCGCAAGCGGATTGATAACCTCTAACGATGATGATTCTCGCCCTTACGTCGAAGTTTTATTTTAGGGTTCCCGATGTTAGGTTTATTGGACTCCGGTGCTACAAGAACATTGGTAGGACAGCGTGGATGGGAGATGCTGCAAAAATTAGGTTTAAAGAAGGTAGAAACTTCAGCTGTTAAATGTACAGTTGCTGATGGAAGATCGTGTGATATTACGGGAAGTGTGGAAGTACCTATGGTTTTAGATGGGAAGTTAAAGGTTATTCCGACGCTCATCGTACCATCTATTTCTCATGAATTGGTGCTTGGACTCGATTTTTGGAGAGAGATGGAAATTGTTCCTGATCTGGTGAAAAATCGGTATGAGTTTAGGGATGAACCAGCAAGGCTTTCTGAAGTTTTGGTTTCAGAGGATCACTTGACTGCAGAGCAGAGAAGAAGATTGCAGGAGGTTACTGAAGAATTTTCGACAACATGGGGTCAGAACTTGGCAGGACTGATTTGATTGAGCACGTCATTGATACTGGTGACGCTGCTCCAATCAAACAACGTTATTATCCTGTTTCCCCCAGCGTTCAAGAAAAGATGAATGAAGAACTTGAGAAAATGCTTCAGCAAGGTGTAGTCGAGCCTTCTTCTTCTCCTTGGTCTTCTCCTGTTGTCATGGTGGGAAAACCAGATGGCTCTACTCGTTTCTGCGTCGATTATCGTCGGGTCAACGCAGTTACGAAAAAAGACGCGTATCCCCTTCCTTACGTTTCGCACATTTTAGATAGGCTGAAGGATGGAAAGTATATCTCTTCTCTAGATATTAAATCAGCGTTTTGGCAGATTCCTGTGGAAGTTAATTCTAGAGAGAAGACTGCTTTCACTGTCCCTACGCGTGGACTCTACCAATTTAAAAGGATGCCTTTTGGGTTACATAATAGCCCAGCGACGTGGCAAAGGCTTATTGACAAAGTTCTGGGTGCTGACATTGAGGTTTATGTCTTTGTCTATCTAGACGACATTGTGGTGTGTACCCCAGACTTTGAAACTCATTTAAAGGTCCTTCGTCTGATTTTTGAGAGACTCCTTAAAGCAGGGCTTACGCTTAATAAGGAGAAATGTAAGTTTTGTGTTAGGCAGTTGAAGTACCTCGGTTACGTCGTTGACTATTATGGCCTCAGGGTTGATCCTGATAAAGTAAGCGCTGTTGTTGACTACCCAGTACCAAAGACGCCTAAACAGATGAGACGCTTTTTAGGCATGGCATCTTGGTACCGGCGTTTTGTCCCTGGATTTTCCACGATCGTGTCTCCTTTAACAACATTGTTAAAGAAAAATATTAAGTGGTCATGGACAGAAGCTTGCCAGAAAGCGTTCTGTGAATTGAAAGGAAGAGCTGATAAAGCTCCTGTGTTAACTTGTCCCGACTTTTCGAGGCCGTTTTTCGTTCAAACTGACGCCAGTGAGGTGGGCTTAGGGGCCATTCTCTCTCAAGAGTTCCCCGATGGAGAACGAGTTGTTGCTTTTGCTAGCAGGTCACTGACGAAGCTTGAACGCAAGTACTGCGCTACAGAACTCGAGGCCCTCGCCGTTCTTTGGGCTATCGAAAAGTTCAGAGCATATCTGGAAGGGCAATGTTTTACCGTGGTGACCGACCATATGGCCCTTAAGGCTAATGTCACTGAAGGAACCCAAAGGAAGGTTAGCACGCTGGGTTTGAGATTGCAGCAATATAATTTCGAGGTGTGCCATAGACCTGGTAAACTGAATGCTGTAGCTGATGCCTTGTCGAGAGCACCGGTGGATACTGTTTGTTTCTGAGGTTGGTGTTGTTGAAGACAGATGGTATCGCGGCATGATGGATAAGGTCGCTGCAAGCCCAGACAAGTACCCTCTTTGGACTGTGGAAGGTGGCCAATTGTATGTGAACCGCAGTAAGAAGAAAGGAGTGGGTGAATCTGCATCGACCTGGAAGGTTGTGGTTCCTAAAGAGAAAAGAAAGGAGATCATCTCTGATAACCACGATTCACCCATGGCAGGTCATCTTGGTATCTTTAAAACTAAGAAGAGGGTCATGAGTAGATATTATTGCCTGGTATGGCAGCTGATATCTCTTCTTATGTTCAGAAGTGCCATGTTTGTCTTGCTATGAAGACTGAAGCCAAGAAACCTGCAGGTCTGATGGGAGACCAACGGAATCCTGGAGCACCTTGGAGGATGGTGAGCGGTGATTTAATGGGTCCTTTCCCGCGTTCCAGTAACCAGAATTGCTATCTACTGGTTATTGTAGACTGCTTCACAAAATATGCCGTTCTTCATCCGATGAGGCGTTCGGATGCTAAAGCGGTTGCGAAATTTATTGAGGAACAAGTGTTCATGATGTTTGGCGTCCCTCAATATTTTATCACAGACAATGGGCCACAATGGAAAAGTAAGGAGTTTTTAGAAAAGATGGATCAGTATAAGGTCAGGGTTCTCTTTAATCCATTATATCATGCACAGAGCAACCCTACTGAACGATATAACAGGACTATAAAGGCCATGATTAGCTCCTTCGTTAAGGATAATCACAAGCACTGGGATCGTTACTTACCCCAGCTTGGATTTGCCCTTCGCACGGCTGTTAACGAGACAACCGGATATTCGCCATCATTCCTAACGTTCGGTCGCGCGTTGCATCCAACTGGAGAGAATTCCTGGTCCTAACGACCCTCTAATTGCTCCTCAAATTCCTGACGATGACCACCCGGATATGAAGAAGTTTGGTAAACTTCAACAAGTCATTCAGACTGTGAGAGACAGGCTACGACAAGTACATGAGCGTAACGCTCGTACATATAATCTACGGAGGAGATATCAAGAGTTTGATGTAGGTGATGTTGTTTGGAAGAGAACTCACTTCTTGTCCGACGCATCGAAGAATTTCTCTGCCAAACTTGCACCTAAATTCATAAGATGCAAGGTGATTAATAAACTAACTCCTTTAGTCTATGAGCTTGAGGATGTAGTAACGGCAAGAACATAGGCGCTGGCATGTTAGTGAACTAAAGCGAGAGCCGTAATCATCGTGCATTTCAACACTTAAGATCTTCTCAACGACTTCGACGAAGTCAACGATGTTTCATTTTATTTTGTTTTAGAAGAATTTGATTTATTGTTTTTTTTTTGGTAAGGACATTGTTTTGTAACATATTTATTTTGGGAAATACCAATTTGATTATTTAATGGTCTTATTAAATTTGTAATTGGTATGAAATTATTTGAATTTGAATATTTGGCGCCAATTTAAGAATTGTAGGGAAACAGTTTGATTTCTTTAGTTGTCTTTCTTTAAGTTCTCCTGAGGTTTAGGTTTTCTTTTAATAGGCTTTTCTTTTTCCTTTTTAAGTTTTCTGGTAGTTTCTGATAGGTTTAGGTTTATTTTAGTTTCCCTTTTGGTATGCTAGGTTGGCTGCACTGTGGTCAGTGACTGAGGGTCAGAGTTCGTGACCTCATGTTCTAGAGTGTCAAGTTTTTCAAGTTGTGCTAAGTTTTGCTAGTTTAGCTGCACTTTATAGTGGATTTAAAGAGTAGGACATTTAGTGGATTAATTTGGGAATAAAATAATCCCAAAGACTTCGCTCTTGGACTAAGCTAGGCTTCAGGACTAGGCACCAAAATAAAGCTTTGGTGATAGGCGATCTCTTGGCAGATTTTAGGCTCTTTTGGTTTTGAGCCACAGTTAATCAATCATTTGTGAGATTACTCACAGATCGAGGTTTGAGATTTTATTCATTCTTCCTCCTTTACAACCTGGGTTCGCGATTGGTGAACGGTTTTGGGAGTACAAAACCAAGTCACCACAACCTCATCCTTCCTCACCAGTTCTCTTTTTATTTTTAGATATATTTTATTTTCCTCTGTTTTATGTACATACCTTTTTACCTTGTGCCCAATATTAATATTAGGTTGGTGGAAGACCACCAATAGGAGCTTTGTGATGGGGCCCCAAGGTATACCTAACTCAGTTCAGTTTATAATTTTGTTTTGTATAATTAATTTAAGTAATTATGATCAGACAGTCATTAGAGTCAATATTTTATTTAATTAAATTAAAACTAGAATCATTTAATTTTCTTTTAGTTCATTTTGCGACTGTTCTGATAGTAGGCAGCTTTTGTTTATTCCTGGGCAAACAGAGATTTATTACTGTTCTTTTTAAGCTCAATACACATGCTGTTCCCAGCTTGAAACTAAATCACATTAGTTATTATTTAAAATACGATCCCTAGATCTATGACCTACATTTATGTTCAGTCCAAATTCATCACCTCCCCAGTCCCAACCCTCTTTCCTTTAAGTCGGTATTCCCTGTTCACCGACTGCCCTCGCCATTCTCTAATCCTCGAGTGTGTTGTCTTAAGAACTAAAATCTACCAAAGATTTACCATTATCACCTCGTCTCATCCGTTGTTTTCTTTATCCTTGTGTATTCCTCTTTTATTTTATAAGAACAGATTCATGAACAGGGTGGCGCTCATTTTGGCTAAGGTCAGTCATCATATTGGTAAGATCAGTGTTACTAAGTGGCAGAGACATATTAAGAGCCTACCCCCTTTTGCAAGCCGTCTTGAGTTGGGCATAAACGTTTGTTACAGTTGTTTACACGGAGATTTTGTGGTATTCGTTAAACATGATAAAATAATAAAAACACTTGAGCTTGACAACAAATTTGTATTGTCAGAGCACAATACAAAATTTTTAACTATTCAACAAAGTTGAAAAAGTTAAAGAGTTGACTATACTGTCAACTCTGAAAGTTGACAGTATATTTGAAACCGGTCAGGGCCTTAATAGAAGTTATCCTATTAACTTTTTTACTGTGGTTTGACAATATAATTTTCTTATGAATTCAAGTATTTTTATTATTTTACCTTTTTGATCACGTCTAATTCCTTAATAAACATTTATCCATGGAAGTTCCAATATTCTTATTCCAGAAAAATGGCTTTACCAAATATACTAAAAAAAATATTTTTGCATATGCTTTACTCGTGGCCAAAAAGTGATTTCGTCTTAGGTCTCATTAGCTTTACCTTTCATTTCTTAGATTTCTTAGAAGATTGATGTTTCCAAACCCTCGGAGGCTTTTAGTCAAGCTTCGGATATTTTTTAAATATCTAAAACGTTGGATGTATAAACTTTCGCCAGAGTCCCTTATAGTCAATGTTTTATTTTCGTAAGAGTCTCACAAGGATGTAGACAATGGAAGACTGTTATTGAAAATGATTAAATTCTATATAACCCTCTTATAGCGATCTCTTGTGTCTAAAAGAACACATGACTGTAACGAGGCGATAAATAGTACCATTAGAATCCCGTTCTGTACAACATATCTCGTCTTGGCATTTCGCTCAAAAGTTTAAAACCTCAAATAAGGTCTTTGATTTGAAGTTAACATTTATGGAAGTTTAGAATTTGGATTAGTCAACATTAATTTACTCTACCTCTGGAATTAACAGCTTTCCCGGTATTATTTGACATATTTATAAAAACAAAAACATATTTAAATCATAAGATCTCTATTTGATTTGGCTGATGGTTATAATGCGTTTATCATCAGTGGAACAGACGCACTAGGGTTAAATCAAGGGTTACGTTGATTTAACGACGTACTTGAGTCTATGTGATACTGCGCTTAAATATGCCATGTAACAATGTCTACTTATTTCTGTTTAAAATTGTAATGTTACAAAACATAGTCTCTGTAGTTTTATTACTTTTCCTTATTTATGCCGTGTGGGTATATAAGAAAATATTGTTTAAATTCAAAATTTGAAACTGGGATCTCACCTTAATTATCCGTTTTATGTGTTTTATAGACCTCCTGAATTTTTTTTACTCCGTCTCTATGTGAGAGTGTGTGTGTATGTAATTATCGTATAGTCAGTCCCCAGTGTGGTTTATGCTGAGATTTGAAAGCGAGCATGTACAAATGTACAAAAATGCACATTTCAGAAAACATTCTCTCGTCTTGCAGACCGCCGTGCCTGATTTTTTTTCCATTTGCAACATAAATTCTAGGACCATGGGTTTAGCTAATGTAAACTTGTTGGGCGTTTCATAGGCTTGAGAGGTTTGTTGCAGCCTCAACGGGGTCATTATTGTACTGTAGGCTCCATAATCTCACATGATTGATTCTCCCGCTCCTTCTCCGCCTTTTATATTTCAATCGACCTCATTAACGTAATGTTCCTTAAAAAATTCGCTGTCAGTAGAGCCTGAAGAAAAATTCTTGAACTTGGTATTAAAAGAATTCTTTAGTGAAGTATTGACGTAGGATGGTTGTTTTGTAATGGAAAAATCGAAGAGTTATTATCAGTAGGCCTATTTCTATTTTAACCCATTGTAGCCACAAGAAAATTAATTAGAAAATTATCGATTTGGTTGAGTCCTTTTGATTGTTTAATTGTTAATTAGTTACTAATTTATTACTTTTGTTTACTCTAAAATAGGGTTTATAGGAAATCAGTTTTCTAATTTTCCTTTTTTTAGCATTTTCATTTTTTTTACACCAATGCACATTGGTGTATTGGAAAAATATTGTATTTTTTTTTACTAAAAATCCAAAACAAACAATTTCACTTGAATTATCCGCTTCATGTGTTTTAAGATCTTTTGTGTGGTTTTTTCGAAGTTTTCCGTTCGTGTGTGTGTGTTTCTTTTGTCAACGTACCTCCTAGTGTGCCTTTGCCAATTTTAAAATTATAACTTCACGTTATTGTCCTCATAAGAACTGTACTTCTTTGCCAATTTAAAAACATCACATCAAAATTTAAACATCACGTTATTGTCCTCATAAGAACTGTACTTCTTTGCCAATTTAAAAACAACACATCACATCAAAATTTAAAACATCACGTTATTGTCCTCATAAGAACTGTACTTCTGTGCCAATTTTAAAGTTAAAACTTCACATTATTGTCCTCATAACTGTTGAAAATGTTTGATGTCTTTGATAGACATATGTCGACACATGTCAGACTTGATCAAGTTAATTTTATTTTATTTATCTCAGTATTGTTTTGTGTTCAATAGAGAAAGGTTCATTTTTCTAAATAGACTTTTCAATAGATTATGAGACTTAGTGCTACCAAAGTATAATATAATGGACGTGAGTAAATTAGTCGATATTAAATTAGAAGGTAAGTCCAACTGGATGGACTGGAAGGCAGACATCCTTACATTACTAAGACATAAAGAAGTAGTTGGAGTAATAGACGGGTCCATTAAGAAGCCTGAAGCACTTCCTTTGACTGCTACCGTAGCTGAGTTTGCGAAATACGAGGAAGACATGAAAAGATTTATTAAGGCTGATACGTGTGCGATTCTTATCATAAGATCTTCCTTATCCCAAGAAGTAAGGCCGTTGGTCAGAATGTGTTCCGACAGTTCAAAATCAATTTGGAAGGAACTTTGTAATAATTTTGAAAAGAAAAGTGACGTCATGTTTTGCAAATTAAATCAAGAATTTTATAGAGCACGTTTGTTACCAGTTGAAAATTTATTAACATTTGTGGCAAGGATCCGTACATTATGGACTGAGTTGCAAAGAAGAATTTGAAAGTGAACAAACCTAAGGCTTCCTGAAATTTTATTAATTAATAAATTTTGTCTGAGTTACCCGAAGAATATAAAGAATTTGTGACGACATGGGATGGGACACCCAAGACTGATCGCACTATTGAAGAGCTTATTAACAGATTAGAATTAAGAGAGTGCAGAGCTAAATTATTCGAAAACAATGAGTCATCAGTATTGGTTAATCAAATTTCAAATTCTAATGACAGGAAAATAAACAATAAATATGGAAATTTTTCGAGGAATAAAGTGAATGAAAATTGTGGTTATAAGTTTCGTTACAAGTGCTACAAGTGTAATAAGTTTGCTGGGCATATGGCCAAAGATTGTCAAGAACCTGTTGAAGATGAAAATAAGTGTAAATCAAAAGTGTTATTTTCAATGAATGCCTCATTAAGTTCGTCAACTGAAATTTATAAAGAAAATATATGGATTAAGGATGATGGATCCACAGATCATATGACCAATAGTGATAAATATTTTACAAATTACAAAAGTTTTGATGAGCCAATATCAATTACTGTAGGAGATGGAAGCAGCAAGCTGAAAGCATTTGGCCGAGGAAACATTAAATTAAAGTCGAAGGTTAATGGATCCATCAAAACTATAACATTTGGTGAAGTTTTGTACGTGCCAGGATTAATTAGAAACTGTTTTCTGCAGTAAAATCAATGACTCGTGGAATTAGTCATATAGGTGACTCAAAGAATATGAAGGCAATATTTTATAGTCAAGATGACGGAGAAGAACTTATGGAAGGATTCGCTAAAGATGGGCATTTCGAATTGCAAGTTTGGCCCATAGATCCTAAGAAATCAAAATCTTGTTTAATCCAGAAAAGTAATGGTTTTAAAAGTTGGAGAGACTGGCACGAGATATTGTGCCACCAGGGGAAACATTATGTTGCCCAGTTTTTAACAAAACGAAATATACAGTTTATTAAAGAAGATTTTTTTTGTGAAGCGTGTGTTCATGGTAAGCTTACTAGACGTTCATTTAATTCTAAGCTAGTTAGAGCTCAGTCTGTGGGAGAAATAGTTCATGCAGATCTTTGTGAACCTGAGCAACCTACAATGGGAGGCAATAAATATTTCTTAGTGTTTAAAGACGATTTCTCAAACTTTCGTCAAGTATATCTCTTGAAGAACAAAGCTGAAACATTTAATAAAATTTGTAATTACGTAAGAAAAGCCAAACGAAATGGAGTTAATATTCGCGAAATTGTGACAGATGGAGGACGTGAATTTAATAATCAATATGTAAGAAAATTTTTAGACGATAATGGCATCAATCTTAGAATTATTATGCCATATACTCATGAACAGAATGGTGTCGCAGAAAGAGAAAACAGAATACTAGTTGATATGGCGAGAACGATGTTGAAATCTGTTAATCTACCAAAAGGGCTATGGGGTGAAGCGGTGTCTACAGCAGCGTACGTATTAAATTTGACTGGCAAAAGTAGTGAAGAGGGGAAGTCTCCGTTTGAGTTGTGGTGTAATAAGAAACCTTCGATTAAACATTTACGAAAATTTGGTTTAACTAGCTACGTTCATGTTCCTAACCAAAGAAGAAAGAAATTGATGCAAAATGTTAAAAGGTATATTAGTTGGTTATTCTGGGTACGATGGTTATAGAATATATATAAGTTCAAGTAATGAAATAATGTTGTCTACTAACGTTGTGTTTAATGAGAATGATGGTATGGGTTCTAGGAGGCTTGACTCTAAAGATGCTTTAGATGCAGAAGGTTCTAGAAAGCAAAATGAAGGTAATAAGAAACAGAAAAGTTCTTCGTGGGTAGATTTGGTTGGTGCTGACGAGTCAAACAATCAAGTTCAAGTTACTAATGAAATAAATGCTGAGGAATTGGGGTTTGATGTTGAGGAGGCTGATGAAGATGAAAACTCTGATGAAGAAGAAGTGGTGCAAAATCTGAATGAAGGAGAGGTTGTAAATGGTAGAGTCTTGAGACCAAGAGAGAATATAAGACCACCAGATAGATATCAAGCTTCAATGGTATGTTCAGTTGTTGACGAGCCCTTAAATTTTTCTGATGCCATGAATTCACCAAATAATGCTAAGTGGCAGGGAGGCTATGAGATTAGATAACGTCATTAGAAACAAAACATGGACTTTAGTGGATGTGCCCAAGGGTAAGAAAGCGACCAATAGCCGGTGGGTATATAAGGTTAAGAAACATGCAGGTGGCAGTATAGAAAGATTAAGTAAACTTGAAGACTTCAAGCAAGGAGGCTGTTGAAAATGTTTGAAGTCTTTGATAGACATATGTCGACACATGTCAGACTTGATCAAGTTAATTTTATTTATTTATCTCAGTATTGTTTGTGTTCAATAGGAAAGGTTCATTTTTCTAAATAGACTTTTCAATAATAACAACTGTACTTCTGTGCCAATTTTAAAGTTAAAACTTCACGTTATTGTCCTATAACAACTTGTATTCTTTGCCAATTTTAAGTTAAACTTCACGTTATTGTCCTCATAACAACTGTACTTCTTTGTCAATTTTAAAGTTAAAACTTCACGTTATTGTCCTCATAACAACTGTACTTCTTTGCCAGTTTTAAAGTTAAAATTTCACGTTATTGTCCTCATAACAACTGTACTTCTTTGCCAATTTTAAAATTATAACTTTATGTTATTGTCCTCTTAACAACTGTACTTCTTTGCAAATTTAAAACTTAAAACTTCACGTTATTGTCCTTATAACAAATGCACTTCTTCGCTTTTTTCAAACTTAAAACTTCATAAATAATGAAAGAAAAGAAGTCTCTCCACAAAATAAAACTTTATTGGCAAAGCGCTTTCCACCTAACTAGAGGCCATCATCAGTTAAAAGCGCTTTGCCAATAAAGTTTTATTTTGTGGAGAGAGTTCTTTTCTTTCATTATTTATAATGGACTCCATTCACGCTCACTCTAAGGATATTTAAAACTTCATGTTATTGTGCCTGTAACAACTGTACTTCTTTGCCAATTTTAAATTCAAAACTTCACGTTATTGCCCTTATATGAACTGTACTTCTTTACCAATTTAAAACTTCATGTAATTGTCCTCATAACAACTGTACTTAGCCAATTTTAAGCTTAAAACTTCAAGGACTTTCTTCTTTAACAATTTTATTGTTAAAACCCCACGTTTCAAAGTTTCCTGTAAATTAAATTAGCTGTAATAAATTAATTTAACAGCAATTAATTTAAAAAAAGAACGTCAATCTCTAAAAGACATGAAATCAATCAATCCGACACCAAGTCTATCTAATAGATTGTCTAAAATATCCAAATCCAGTTTCTATTCGTTTATTCTAAATTCATTTCAATGCCGATCCAATTAATATAAACCATATCTTTAATAAAAACGTGCTAAATGTCGCTGGATCCTAATATGAAAAAAAGCTACATAGTTATCATGAAATTAAAATTAACGAACGACTCATTCTCTACATTCTCTAAAGATATTGTTAGTATAAAGAATTTGTGTTTTAGCATCAGATTCAATTATAGATCGTGTCTTGATATAAAATAAATAAGATAATTTTCAATAATTTGTTTCACATAAAAAACGGGTTCAGGAAACCTCCCCACATTAGATTCGCTATATCTGCCTCCGTAGCCGTAGTCGTTTAAGTACTGGACTTCAGCCCGGAGGTCCGGGGTTCACAGACCGGGTATGCTCTCAGTTGATTATGAAATAGAATTTCTTCTAAAATGACTTTCGCCAACTTTAGCTTCACTTTGAGCATAGTAGATGTGACCCACCCGAGGTGGTCCCGCAGGGCGAATACTCTGAAGGGCCGAAAGGCCCTAAAACGGGCAATTTATTATTAAGATTCGCTATGTCATCCTCCCTACTTCGGACTCGCTTTGCTCGTCCTCAGATTAGTACAAGTCGTTAAATTATACTGGCTACACGTTTTCTAATATTTCGTTCGGTTTCTCAGATAGTAAAACATCTTTTCTATCCCACGATCACCCATCCAGGTACTGATCACGCTCGATGCTGCTTAACTTTTATGATCCAACAAAAATCATGAATGTACTTGTCACGAATGAATGTATTTTTTCGTCAAGTTTTATACACGTGTACCGGTTTTATACGCGTGCACCGAATTCCAACTCAGTTAGATTATTTTCTGATTTTTTAATTTTTTTTTAAAAACGTTCACCAGTTATTCGTTAAAAACTGAACTAATGATGATAATGAGAAGATGAACTTATCAGGAGCATATGTTGGACTTATATATGAATACATGCGTGCCAAATCTCAAATCTGCGTTTTTATTGAATTTTCAAAATTGTTTGCTGTGTCATTATTGGATAATGACATTATAAAACAATATTTTCCGGATGGCGCAATTAAAGATTGATTTTTGTGCTGTTATCTTTGCACTGGGGGCGGGATACTAAGGGCCGTATTCATAGACATTTTCCTAACATTCGCGTTAAGGGTTCCTTAAGGAGAATGTTAGGAAGATGTTAGGTCTTCTTTAGGAGAATGTTAGGTTTAGGTAAGGAAAATGTTTTTATGCCACGAAATTTAAATGATCGCTCCCGTGTTTAAAAGTGGGAAAAACATGGTTTTTCGCTGGATTAAAAACATTTTCTTAGGGTTCCTTAAAGGAAAATGTTAGGAAAATGTCCTTTTGAATACGGGCCTAAGATAGCAGACACACACTCACTCACACACATACAGACAGACAGTTTTGTGAAAACCACTTAGAAGGTCTTAAAAACACCTGAAACGGATCATTTTGGTGGTATCCCGTTTCGGATTTCTTCGCCAACACAATAAACAATTGTCCACCAATACTAATAATATATTACTATATATATTATATATATATTATATATTATATAATTATATA
>JACMZG010001859.1:15652811-15797415 GCA_018340805.1 Microvelia longipes
GTTGTCTAAAGGAGAAGGGGAACGAATGAATAAATTTTAATTTTTTTTCTTTAGATTGGTCGAAAAGTAAAACAAACTTAATTGACCGGCAGAGGACCCCTCCACTCAGATTTAGGATCCTTGAGGCGGTCTCGCTTCAATCTTTACTTGAATATAAAACAATAAAGAAGAATTGATAGATTAATAAATTAATTAAAATTAATAACAAGAAAAACGCAATTGAAGTGCAAATTAATAAATTATTATTATTATTATTATTATTATTATTATTATATATATTATATATATAATATATATATTTATATATATATTATATAATATATATATATATATATAAATACTATTTATAGTTAGTTAAAAGTCCTATATACAGTAAAGGAAAACAAGTGATGATATTGATATAAGATATTACTATGGAAGACCAATCATGGAGTATGGAAGACCAATCATAGAGTATAGAAGACCAATCATGGAGTATACTTCTATATACCTAGTGTATAATGATAAATGCCCGTTTTAGAGTCTTTCAGCCCTTTAGGGATAAACCCTGCGGAAATAACTTAAAGTGGTGGTGGCAACCTTTACGTTCAAAGTGTAATCTAAAGTTGGCGATAATTTATTTGGGCAATAATCTTATTTAAATTAAGAGCTTAACCTGGGATGCGAACCTCAAACCTACGTGGGGTCAATGGTCAGTATAAATACTGACGCCTTAACAACCTTGACCACGGAGGCAGCTGCTTATATCTACGGTATAAATAAGGGAAAATAAAGCATATAATTATTATGGGTAAAAGAAAAGAGTCTCTCCACAAAAATACATTTTATTGGCAAGCGCTTTGCAACCTAGCATGAGGCCATCATCAGTGCCTGTACAGAAACAAGTCAAAATACTAAAACTAATCAATCAAATAAAACTAAAAACTAACATAATACTAAACTAAATAAAAAGGTATCAACAAAATATAAAATAAATATAAATATAATTATTATTTATTTAAATTTCAAGTGTTATTGGGTTGCATATAAATATTCAAAGCACGATTAAAAATATTATTTGGATAGAAAATTTAAACCTATCTCAATGCTAATCAGACATTTTTATTGGCTTTTCTAGTTTTATATAATTTCGTTGATAATATGAGATTTATATTTATTTATTTTTTATTTGTCTGTTTATATATTTATGATTTGTAGGACTTTATTATATAAGTCATTAAATTTTATTATATTAGGTAATTTTAAAATAATTTTAAAGTATATTTTCCGGGTCGTATTTATCGTTGAATTTGTATCCTTTTTTTAATGAAATTTCCTGCAAAATAAAATAAATTAAATTATATTGCATTTTTGTATTAATCATACATTTATATTCATCTAAGTAGTAAAATTCATCGTTTTTGCTAATAGATTCATTTTGTTACGAGCTTTTTAGCGAATTTTAATAAGAAAATTACGCTCATAAGTTTGTTCAGATGACGAAGGTCCAGTGGTTCATTACTGCGGTTTAATGTCGAAACTTTGTGCTAAAGTTTCAACTCTCTAGCATAAATTCACTGGGGGATATAATAACAGACACACACATACAGACAGAAAACTTTGTAAAAACCACTTAGGAGGTCTTAAAAACACTTGAAATAGGATCCAATAGGAAAAGTCGATCCACAAATAAATTTCAACCAATGTAATGATGGCTATACCGGCTTTCAACTTAATACAGGTCATCCTCAGTGCCGGTGAGAAGAAGCTAATTTTTCCTCTCGAGTCTTCCTTACAAGATTTGAGACTAGATGCAGACTCAAATCTTGTAACAAGACTCAAGAGGGAAATTTAGCTTCTTCTTACCGGCACTGAGGATTACCTGTATTAGGTTGAAAGCCGGTTTTGTCATCATTACATTGGTTGAAATTTATTTGTGGATCGACTTTTATTTACATCCTTATGGTAAAAAATCCACTAGCGCTTATAATTTAAATACTTGAAATAGATAATTCTGGTGACGTCTTGGATTTGGATTTTTTGCCAACACAATACTTTCTTAATAAACGGTATAATGAGGGAAAGTAAAATATTAAAGTCTAAAATCGGTTAAGGATTAATTTGATTGTTTGGGACGCACCTGTAGTACACGGTTGAACTGTTACACATTTACTTGTAAGTCAATTCCTTTGAACACTGACTATCAAAAGGATAAAACCGGAATTGGGGACCTCCGCGCTTGTTATTTTATCACAACAAACTGTTTCATATGTTTTTGTATTTTCTGTTTAGGTATGTATCCAGCTATCTTACCGGTTGTGTTGCTAGAATATCTCATGGAAAGTATGTTGTACAATGCTCTGTTAATAATCCATGGTAAAGTAATCCATAATTTAATTATGATGAAAAATTAAATTTAGACTCTACTCGTTTTGGGTTATTATTGATCTTTTGCCAAGATTTATTATATCTCTAAGATGACTCTTAAGCTGTGATTTTCTTTATCTCCAGACGGTGTATAATGAAAAGTTCATTAACTACTTTTAGGAAAACAAGAAGCACTTGTCACTTCCAAGGGAGAAAAAATTACTTTTCACTCCCAATATTACTTATTATTTGAATTCTTATTCAACTTGCGGTAAATATAACCCGTTTAATTTTGTTAAAATTTGTTTGATTAAAAATAATATTTAACACACGAAGGCTAGGGGTAAAATAATTTGTAATATTTTCCTGTTAGGAGGGGTTGTATGAGTATAAGGAACCCTCTCTGACCGGGAAGAAGGGATTCTGTAGCCAAATATTCCCGAGAATTTTCCTCTTTATTTTTCCCACTAAAACAAACCTTTTTCCTAGTCAATTTAAAATGTATGGCTATGGATTCTCTCTTTTTAACTACTTATTCGGATTTTGATTCTGTGCTTAAATAAAACAGAAGAGGATTTTCGCGATGACTAGGATAGTATGCTGAGGTGCTATTAGATTTTTCTCGTCTTAGGCTACAGAAATTCCATACCCCAACCCTCCCCCTCCCTTTTCCTTTAAGGGGAACGCTCTCCTCGTTATTTGTTTGAGTACACAATACACACCATGTTAGCGATTTTTCTCCCAATATCAATACTTACAAATTAAATGTTTTAAATTCCCGAAATTGTGGCTTCTTGTTTCCCGTAAATTTTCATTTCCGAAATTTCAAGTTCGATTAACTGCTTCGTTTAAGCTGCATCGGAAGCATTTCGTCCCAGGAAATTTTAGAGTTTTAGGAAAAATGTCTAAATTGTTCATTTTACGAGGAAACCTCTCTAAATGCTGTGCAAGCGTTTTCTTTGTTTAAATATCTTTTTTATCGGCTTCAGTTTTCTTCGGCGATATTACTCAATTATGGACTTCCTTCTTTTTCTCTCTATTCCTTTCATTTCGCTCTTCGATTGCCCCCTTCATATTTTATGAGCTTTTCTTTTCCGCGAAACTAGATTTGATGGAAAACGTCCGTTTAAGAAATCATTTTGATGATAAATTATTTATGTGTTGTGAATTATTTATGTAATTTGTAAAATAAAAGGAAGAAGATTTCGTTGTTTTTAGTTGATTCGCTGCCTCAGATAACCAGTTCTGAAATAAAGTTTTTAAGTTGATGATTCTATTAAAAAAAGGTTGAAAAGCGCTTATAAAGAAATTTTAAATTATAAAGAAATTTTCTAATTAAAGCAATTGTCAAAATTCACTCGGGAATTTTACTCTTTTATCCTTCTATCTACATTGAAGTCAGACGTTATAGGTTTAAGTTCTAATTTTTGATGCATTACTCTAAAACGTCCTTTTCAAATTTTACCTTGTGCCTTCTATTTTCGTGTTAAAACTGTATGACCAGTTAAACCTAAACTTTATCTGCGTATATTGTATAAATACGCGGTATCGTATTTTTTAAACGTTTTCGATTAGTTAGGTGCTAGTTTATCAATTTAAAAAAAAATTAGACATGCCATAGAATAAAATTTGATCTAATCCGTATTAGTTCTCCTTAATTTGTTAGCTACCCTGCCAGTGTGAACTCCAACATAAGACTAACGAATTTGCGAAACTTCATCTCAATATACTGATATTGATAGCTTGGTAGAGCTTAAATAAATATAAACAAAGAAAAACAAAGAAAAAGTAATATTAATTTTAAGTAATATATTACCTTAAAACAATGTTTAACCTATAATTTGGCTACAATTAGAAAGGTTTACCTTGCAAGGGGTACCGATTGGAAACGAATCACTGCTCTTCCTCTTCATTAGACTGACTAATATGAATTAAGCGAAAGTAATATGGCAAAAACTGAAAGACTAATACATTTAATGAGACTGAAGGCTAATATGGCGACTAGACAAATGACCATGCTCTAGGACCTTTATGGACCCTATATACCCTTAGAAACAATTATCATCACTTGGCTTAACAGAACAGAGGTAAATGCATATATTATCTTTTTAGTAAACCTTCTTAATTTTGGCCTAACAATACCCTCCATCAGCACAGGACTTTTCCTTGAGATGGAGGGAAGTATTTTTGTTAAGTTACAATGTAACAATTATTGTATATAATTTTTAGGATTAATTAATTATTTTATCTTTGTATGATATCAATTGTATATTTATTTAATAAATACATATTTAAAAAAAATACGTGCTAAATTTTGAATCAATCTGGGCCTAAGTCTAGAAGAAGGGCCAGTTTAGCTACTAGATCTGGCCATTTGGATTGCCGTATCATACCCTTTTAATTAGCAACCTAGCTATCTAACTTTGACTGTTAATGTTTTATTTAGCTTAAGCGGCGATATTTGTCTTCATAAGAGCTGATTAGTTCCATTGCTTTTTGGTGTCGTAAAAAATAACATGTGTATGCGATTGTGTTGTGCTTAAATTGATATTTATAACTAGGTTATTTTTCACGTTAAGGTGTCTAGATGTATTTCCAGTTTCTAGTTGATAACCTGGAAAGCAAAGTAATAATTTCTCTCCTCTCAGTCAGTAACGTATTAAGATAGAGTAATTTTTCCCTTGTTATAACCCCTCTTCCCCTTTTACCTCGAACGAGTCAGGTATTAATAACAGGGCACTGATAAAGTGTTACAGTAACCGAGAGCCTTTCCTAATATACCCGTAACCTTTTTTACTCTGCCTTATACTTGTACTTTCCTTATGCGTTGTTAGTTGTTAGAAAAAGGGGCACGTTGTTAAGCGAGAATCGTGTAGCCAAAAAGAAGGGGGGACTGGGACGAAATTAGAGAGTATTTGCTCAATTTGTTAGCCTATTTTGTAGTATATTACAATCATCTTCCAAATTCCATCCAATTCAAACCCTAGTAAATGGCCCACTTAATTTGAAACCTTAATTTTTAGCACTCTGATGTTAGCAAAACTCTCATGCCGCCGAAAAAGAAAAAACAAATCCCTTTTTGGCCGGGATTTGAACTCCGGCTTGAACAGATAGATATTGCTATGATAATAATAATACATTCATTACCATCTTAATGAACTATTTACACATTTTAAAATAATAAAATATTCTGGCGCGGTGGTCCGCAATGTCGGCGCGAATTTCTTTGGATGCGTTTTCGTGCTACACAATCATAGTTGGATATTAATTTATATTAGTTTTAATGCATATTAAGTTTACAATATCGACATAAATAATCCGGCGCGGTGGTCGCTGTCGGGCGAATTTCATTTAGAATGCGTGTCTGCTTAAAAGTTCCGGTTCTGCTTAGAACCTAAGCAGCTCTTCATTCAAGCACTTATCGTGACTCACTGTCTGTATTTTCAAGGAATGCCAATATATCCAGTTGGTTGTACAAAACTAGTCCCTTTAAAATAAGAAGTAACGTCACTATTAATTGCACTAGTTTTAAAGCTTAGTACTTATCTTTAAGCTTAGTCTAGTTATCTTTAAAGGTTTTAGCGCATTTCCTTTGAAAAAATTACAACATAAGTGAAGTAACGGAGGAGTGCTTGACAATAAGTTAACTGCTTAGGTTCTAAGCATGAACCGGAACTTAGCAAGAAATAGTTGTTAAGCACCGAACAACGCATCTAATGAAATTGTAAAAAAAACGATAATAAAATATCGTCCTTACCAGGATTTGAACCCAGGTACCTGAGTTTTGAGTGACTCGTATTAACTCCACTGCATTCCTCAGGAAGCCCAAAAAAATGGGAAAACGACACCCTACTCGAATTTAATTTTCCATGACCGTAATTTTGGTTTTCTTAATTTTTTGGTTTTTTTTTACTTTTTGGTAAACTTAGAGTGGTCGTATTAACTTCGGACGGTTTTATTCGATGATCAGCGCCAAAAATACATAGAAAACGACACCCTATTCGAATTTTATTTTTTATCGACCTAAATTTGGGTTTCCGGTCATTTATAATGGGTTTTTCGACATTTTGGTCACTTAGAGTGGTCGTATAACCTTCGGTCCGGTTTCATTTGATTCACCGTCCTCAAAAACATAAATATCGACCTTTTTTGCGGCAATAAATATTAACCCTGAATTTTGTCGATTTTTTGAAAATATCGCTGGCTCAGCAAACCGGGTTATGACGTCACCAAAACCTGGTTTTCAATAGGGTTCGTTTCCTCACGAAGGTTGATTTTTGTACCAAGTTGATTAAAAAATATTGATCCGTTTGAAAGATAGATTTTTTTCATCTCGCGAAACGTATGTTTCGTCATTAGGGACCTCTGAAAACGGATTTGTGTCGTGGTCCGAGGTTCGACTTTCGCCATGACGCCTATCCAATTAGTGAATTTTACAATTCGCTTAAAAGTACAATACAATAATCTTTTTATAAATTTAATGGAAAAAAACAAAATATGAGCCTCTTCATGGCAGTTGCCAGAGAGAAAGAGGAGGCTGCCTGCAAACCTTTGCATAGACTTTATTTGCAACACACTTTCATTATATTCAACAATACTCACTATATGATGTAACTAACATTTATTTATGTTAATACTAAGTTTTACTATTGATTTTCAGTCTTTACAGAGATTGGCTTAGTAGTTTTTTATTTCTTTAATTATTTCCGTTAAAAAATATAATATTAATATAACCTTAACACCCAGGACCCGTCCGATCAACCTAATTGAGGTTTTCTTGTGGTTTCCTCAATTTTAGGTAAAGCCAGTTGATTCATAAAGTCAGTCCACAGACTGCATAGGAAACCTTCTTTGACTCCTGCAAAATCCCTTTACAATATTAAAACCTAAAAAAAAAACACCATCAAAAATATAATCTTTGCAAAAAAATAAAAATTAAAATACCCAAGCCAAAAACTTGAAATATCCTTAACCAAAAAACCCCTCACCAACCCAAATAAACCTAAATTTCATACCAAATAAATAAATAAAAATAAAGAGGCACAAATCACCCCAAAACAATAAATAAAATATGGTTCCGGTTTACACAAAATAAATATTGTATATACTTTAGCGAATGAAGAACTTGTTAAAAAAATCTGTTTTCATAGACTCAAAGTTATTATTTTTACCTGTACATGAAATACATTTCCAGTTTTGTTTTGTGTCTTTACTCATTTTTTAAAACTTATTTTCAACCAAATTATTGCACAGGAAGTGACACAAATTCGAGTTGCTGTTGAGTTAAAAGGATAAAAAGCGTAGCGACTGTGGCGACTCGGTCGTACTATAACCCGTGACAGCCATAGCTGGTCGTGTACCATTGGTATATGTTGTTCTTACTTGGGGCGTCGTGTCACAGACTTGTATTCTTTTATATCAGAAAGATTTACCATCTATTCATTATACGTACAAGGAAAGTTTCACGTCCCGTATGTTCTATTCTTAAAGTTAGAGAAAGTTTCGGTTCCGCGTCCTTCATCTGCACAAATTTTGTGGAACATTGCTGACAAAATCCTTTGCTTATACGTGTAAGAAAAACAAAACTTGTACCTTATTCTTTTGATCTCTTTTTGCCCAAGTTCAAGTTAACGCCCTTTATTTTTTACTTATAATTTTTTTTTTTTTGTCATATCATTTTATTTATTCTACTTGTTATGTTGTTAAGGTTTTGCGCTGATGATGGCCCAAGCTAGGTTGAAAGCGCTTTGCCATAAAAATTTTTTTGTGGAAGACTTTTTATTTAATATTTCAAAAATTAGCCTTCCCTTTTTACGTGTAAATTACCTTTAATAAGTAAAGAACTCGCAATTTGTTCATTTTTCCTCATTTATACCGTAGTTTTCATCACATGTACTAGAATAGCGATTTTATTATAAGCGTTATTAGAAATAAGTTTTATTCAAAACAGAGATTATCATCAGGTCATCTGAACTTTAAGATGGCAATAATGTTGGATGAAATATATTACCTATAAGGTAATGTATATTACATGCCAATATGTTATATGTATTACATTATAGAACTTATAGGTTTTTTAGTCAATATGAAAATAATCTGTACTTTTTAAAACCACTTTCATTTTGTTTCTTCATTATATGTCGTTCCTTTGTTGCTGTAATTTTTCTCATTTATACCGTAGAATAAATTAGCTTAGCTTTACTTTGAGCATAGTAGATGTGTACTACCCGAGGTGGTTCCTGCAGGGCGAATACCCTGAAGGGCCGAAAGGCCTTAAAACGGGCATTATTATTATTATACCGTAGGATACAGGAAATGCCATATAGATTTCACATTTTTGTTAGATTACCTAATGTTAAACAGTATCCAGCGAGGTCAGTACCTGGATGGGTGACCGCTGGAAACCTAATACTGCCTTAGGTCGAGCAAAACGCGTCCGAAGACGTATAGAAATATAAAGTAGTTTATTTTCATTTTCTGAGGACGAGAGAAGCAAGTCCGAATTCTAGAGGACGAAAGAAGCGAGTCCGAATTCTAGAGGAGGAAAGAAGCGAGTCCGAATTCTAGAGGACGAGTGTAGCGAATCCGATATGGTGAAGGAATGTTCGAAGGTACTTAGTACCCGATTTTTTCGGAATGGAAAGAATTATTGAACTGTGATGTGTAAAATGTTAAGAGTATTTCAACATCATGTTAAACTTCTACAACCCATGAGTATTGAGTCTATCTGAAGAGTTACACTAGGGAATAAGTTCGCCTTTTTAATTCTTTCTGATTTAAAAACCCTACGTTACCAAAAAGATTGACGATCACCGAGCCTTTTACTGACCTCGCCCGATTCAGCCGTATCGAGAACTGGTTTAACTGCAAAACCTAGAGTTGATTTTTAGGTTTGCTTTTGTTGACTTGGAAGCGTTGTAGCGATTTCACTGGCGTCAATTTCAACTTATATTCTCTTAAGTTGAATCAAAGTTGTGTTTCTCTGTAACTTCCTGGTTCGCCAGCTGTCTTGTCCTTTGAGTTAATATGGTTTTACGGCCCTGTGTAGGCCTTCGTAAACGCTATTCACATTCAACTTAATGTACCTTATTGTATAGATTATATATATATATATATATATATTATATATACTATGTGATATATATGTATATATATACTATATATATATATATATATATATATATATATATATATATACTATTATATAAGGTAAGGTACATAAAGGTATTATTTATATTATACCATAATATATATATATATATATATATATTATATATATACCTTTTATGTACCTTGCAGACAAGCAATGAAACATTGTTGTCTATGACATTGCATATACTGGATCAAAGTGTTTTATAAATTATCCGTGTCATGGAACAAACTAGATAGATATGATTGTGATATGTCCGTGATACGGATCAAGCTGAATAGAAATGCTTGCGATCGAGCTGGGTGTTTGTGTTTACGTTGGATAAATATGTTTGTGATCAAGCTGGATAAAAATTCTCCGTGATGAAGGAGGATAGAGATGCATGTGATTTGTCTATGACAAATGGAATGGTTGTAAACGTCAAAACATTTCTATCCATGTGAAATGCCAATTATAATTTGTTTCTTCTTTCTAAAAGAAGCTCTTGTTTAATATAAAGACATCATATTAAATTACGCTGCTTAGAGCTGTATAAAAATAAAGTTGAGTCTATTGACACTTTTAATCAGGGTGACCAACTACAACCTATAAAAATGTTCAGAACTTCCACTTGGGGTCGTTTCTCATTCAAAATGTACGGTGTCCTTTATAATAATTCAAATTGGCTCCTAAAACTATTCAAAACTTTTTATATTATTTAACAAAATTCTACCTCCTACCGCCCACGCTAAATCTCATTCAATTATATTTAAAAATATTATTTATTTTTGGTTGGGTGCCCAAATATGTTAAAAATTTGAAGTAAGCTTTAATAAAAGGATAGAAGTGGGTGAGTTTCCCGTCAAGAGTTTTTGAGTTGGCACTTAACATTAACAAATGGGGTGGGTGCTTACATGGCGTCCTCGTTTGGCACTTTTTCAACTAAAATTGATAAAACATCGAATGCGGGGTTTCTCGAAACTTTCTCACAGCATTTGACTCCTTTCTTATGTAATTTTAGATCGCCTTTGTTTCCCATACAACTTCGAATTCGCTTTGCTTGTCCTTGTTAAACTGTCTGAACATTGACAGTCAACAATCTGTTGTTGACTCAATGAAATTGTTGACTCTTGTCAACAATTGAAGAGTCAAAAGACAATTGAATTACAAATAATAAATTGTCATTACAAGAAACTTATATCTCATAATTGTAGTTTTACGATGTAAAAGCGCTAAAAATCGATCTTTATTTCAATCGCGGGTCTTGTTCAAAACACGAAATTATCTGAATTGGAACACATTGCATCCGTTTGTTTTGGTAGTTATGGAATTGATTTACATTTGCTAACTAATATAACGGATTCTCCTGAAAACTTAATCTGTTTATTAAACGTTTTGCTTAAGACTAACAATAAACGACTCATATTAAAATATTCAAGCGATTTGCTAAAATTTAGCGTGTCATTTGTTTGTCAGCGTCTTTGGATAATCAGACTATGTTTTTCTTTGTTGTTTTTAAGTGTGTAAAATTAATTCTGAAAATTTAATAGTTATAATCAGAAAAACTTGGTTGAAAACTCTATTAATTGCAACACGTGAATGAGATGCATGATTGTGGTAGGTTTAATACAGTTGAAAATATCCACTGAAGATATTATGGTGTTTAATGTGTTTATGTACTTAAGTATTTTTAAACTTAATATTTGATGTACTGTGTAAGTGTTTAGGAGTACGTGTTTACATGTCAAAAAACCCCGTTGAATGTTTTTGGTAAATGGAACTTCTCATATTTTTATTTTTAGTTGCAAGAGGTCACAAAAGTCAAAATAAATTCCGATGCTGGACGTTATATTATAAAGTAGATTAGAGAGGACGCACGAGCGCTGCGTTCCATTTGAGTCTACATTTAGTCTATTTTTACTGCCTGGTATAAAATTAAAATTGAATTCTTAAAGAAAATAAGGTTTGCGCTGTTATTTTACTTCCTTATCTTTTATAATAAAATGAGAAAGAGAAAAAATGTCACATCCGATGTTTTCATCAAATGTCCTCGTATTAGTACTTAAAAATTCCAAATTCAAAAAAGGTAATTTAAAGTATACTCAAGTATGCAATTTTGGAATATTTCACTTTTCCATTTACCATTTTTTATTAACATAGTATGTAAGAAAGGCATTTAAATTTGATGGACGTTTTTTAGCTTTTGTACTAAGATCTCTATCTTTAGAATAAACTCTTGACTATTTAGTTAGTTCGAAATTCGAAAAAGTAATATTTATAAAAGGTTTATCTCATAACAATTCTGTCTGGGAAAATATCCAGAGATAAACTTTTTCATATTATATTGAGTAGCGGATTATAAAAAGGACGCATAAACGGATTATTTCCTTTCTGAACGAGTTTTTTTGGACGGATTTCGCCTACGAGAATTTTTATTCCTTGTCGATATCTTTTATTTTAGTAGAGCCCGACCAAAAAGTGAAACAATCGGAGGAAAATGTAAATACTAGCTTCGTTTATAATCGTAATCCCGAGTTGGCTACCACTCCCGTCTTTAATACAGTTTTTATTTGTGCTTCCCTATTTTATCTAAAGTTAGAGACTTTTATGAATATATTTTCTACCTCACGCAATTACTTTCCCCGGGAAAGATGGCTGTTTATGATTTTGTATATAAACCTGTTTAGTTGTATTGCAGGGAATGTTCGAAACATATTTTGGAAAAATTTATATGATAAAGTTTTTATGGTTTTAAAACTACGAGTGGGGAGAAAAGGATGGGAATCTTCACTTTGATCAACTTTATTGCTTAACTCGGTTAGAAAAGTTGCTCTCTCTCCCCCTTTTCATTCCTTAGGCTCTCTGCTCTCTTAAGTTTTTCACTTGGCTCTTTACTCTCTCCCTTTCTTTGTCTAGGTTCTCTCTTCTCTATATTGTTTCCCCTAGGCTCTTAACTCTCAATTAGCGAATTTTCATCAGGAAATTACGCTTCAGAGGACGCAGGAGGATCGATTCCTTCTGCCGCCTGATATATTTTCTTCAAGCCTTACTGTATCAAAACAAGATATTTTAAACCTGGTACAATCTTTTGGTCCTATAATTTTTTTGGAGGAGATTACATTGCAAAATCCGCCATTTATATTATCTAATTCACCACCATAGTTATGATCCCTATACCTTCCCTAATATTAAGTCCTTTTCCTAAATATTAAGGCCCTAATAAGTCTCTTACCTGTGATGGACAAAAAATACTCGCTCTTAAAAGATTGGATCTTTGTTTGTTTCCCATTACTTCCCCACCACCAATTTGGTGTTTGTTCCCACCACCAATATTGACGGTGTCATCAGAATGTAAAAATCATTTACCCAGTACTTCTTTAGAAGAAGTACTGTTCAGCTGCCTTTCTTATTGGAACACAAGCGTTCAATTGGGTTTGGCATGCTAGTTTGCTTCTGAAACTCAAGTAGCTCTTTCCCTTCTTACTTTGCTTAATCATGGTGTCCTTTTGACGACCGAATCTTCTAGTAAACCTAGATTTATCCTTTTCTTTAATCTATTCTGTTCGCGCTGGAGTATCAGGGAAGCATATTAGGTTTTTTATTGTACTCCTTTTACACTCAAGATATCTCTCAACACTCTTCCACTGTCTTAGCTTGCTTCGCTGATGACAAGGCTATTCCTGATTCTACAATCCTAATAATACTGCCTCTCTGATCCTTGTGCTAAAGGATCACCCTTTTACGCTCAAGCTAAAGAAGCAGGAAAATGTATGCTGAATCATTTTCAGCATGAAAATGATTCTCAGCGGCCAAAAAAATGGCCGCTGAGAATCAAACGGGGGTATTTAAGGGCGAGCGAAGCGAGTCCAAAGACGTGTTGCAGTATATATTTATCGAATTTTATATTCTTAGAACGAGCGAAGTAGTTAGGGTGAGCGTAGCGAATCCGATATGATGAGGAAAGTTCTGAGGTACCCCGTACCAGATTTTTTTTAAATTAAAAAGAACTTACACTGTTTTATTAAAAGCGAAAAACTTGTATTTTTCTATTTAAAAAGATCAATACTTTCCCACAAATTCAGTTTTAACTATCTTGACAAACTATAAAAAAAATTAAAAAATGGTTATTAAATTCCAATTTCTGGATATTATTTTACACTAATTACTGTAGTTTACAATTAGTTTATGAACTTTAAAACTTTTAACTAATACATATTTTCCTTCTTAATTAAGTAAAACTTTTTTTATAGTTATTCACCGGAATAAGTTTATATTTTTCCTACTTTGTTTTTTCTTGTGTTTGTAAAATTCCGTAAATATTTGCTATTAATCTAATTAAATGCAATATTTCATTACACTTTTTAAAATTAAATTTTTTTTTATTCTTTTTTCTTTTTCAAACAAGTTCTTTATTGGCAAAAGTATATAATATTTATTTTGTGTAAACCGGAGCCATATTTTATTTATTGATTTGGGGTAATGTGTGTCTCTTTATTTTTATTTTATTTATTTATTTATTTTGGTTTGAAATTTGGTTATTTTTTGGGGGGTGAGGGGGTTTATTTGGGTTAAGGATAATTTCATATTTTAATTTTTAATTTTCTTGCAGGATTTTCAAAAAGATGATATTTTTGATGGTGTTTTGAATAGGTTTATGTTGTAAAGGGATTTTGCAAGAGTGTCAAAGAGGGTTTCCTATGTAGTCTGTGGACTGACTTTTGATGAATTAAAAGAACAGAAAACCTCAATTAGGTTGATCGGACACGCGGGTCCTGGTTGTAGAGGTTATATTAGTATTATATTTTTTTACGTTTGGGGTTTAGCTGTTAGGGATGGTCTTTAGATTTTTTAGGCTAATTGGAATAGTTAATTTTATTTACGAATTAAAGTGTATTACATTAATTCGTTATATTATTAAAGTTCATTATATTTTTTAATTTTGAGAAGAGCAGATTCTTGGTTTTTTCAGTCTTGCTTTGGATATTTTGAATTTTGATTTCTTGATATAATTTTAATCGTTCTAATCGTCTTGTATTTGAGACAGTCAATTAGAATATGTTTCTACCGTTTCGTCTATTGTTGGCCAGGTGTGGCATGCTGGGAAGTCGCTTATTCCTATATTGTAGTGGTATTGAATGCATCTCGCATGTTGGCTTCTTAATCGGCTTATTTTGACAACATATCCTCTTGTTTATCTTGATTTCCAGAACCAGTGTTTGGCAGAAAATTTATTGATAATTTCTTTGAAAGTTTTACCTTTTTCTACTTCTTCGTAGAGTTTGATATTGCAGTCTTCTAACATTTTCTTCCTTGATATTGATATTAAATCTCTTGCAGGTATTTTAGATTCTGATAATCTTGTTGGATTTTTCGCAAGATGATCAGCTTCTTCGTTTCCTTTGATTCCTAAATGTGCTATAAAGTCTATTTCTTTCTTCATTCTCGTTAGTTCTCTTATTTTTTTGTAGGAAATGCATGCATATGTGATCTATTTTGTTAGATAGTGTTGTGTTGGATAGTCTAAGGATTCCTTGGCTGTCGCAAGCAATAGTGTATGTGTATTTGTTTTGACTATTTTGTATCTCTGTCCTTGGATATTATCTTGGGTTGGTACCCTGTTAAAGTATTAGTCCTACATGACCTTTTCTCTTTGGGTAGAAAAAAAAGAAGTTTTTAAACATATTAATCTTGTAATCAAAATATTAATGACAATTTCTATAATTAAAACACTATGTCAAATCGTTGCTTTGACAAACAAACTAAAAGGAATATGAATTAAAACATCTCTGTCCTCCGCTTTTTAATCAAGACGTTCTAATATTATGTGGGCCTGTCAGGTGGTTGCCTTTTCCCGTTTTCCTCCTTAGTTCCTGTTGCCGCCCCTAGTCTCACCCATCTAATCTTGGTCGTGGCTATCGTTCATTCCTAGGCGACATGGAACACCCAGCGGATTTAGATTAGGTGTAGGCTGAACGTCATGTTAGACCACTTAGGATTAAAACGTTCTAGAGAACGTTATACAGAAATTACTCTGCTTCCTCTAAGTTAGTTGTAGCGTTTTGCTGGTGTCAGATCGTTTTCGTTTGAGATGATTTTTCTTTAAATAGGAATTGATGTTGTTTGTCTTTCACTGGTTCTCCTTCAGCTGCCATTGACCAGAGTTTTTGTTTTAACGTTTAAACATATCGCTCTGCCTGGCTAGAATAATCACAATTGTTTTTTGTTACAATCAAAATTGTTGGAAATCATCTGATTAAAAGTTAGAGGTATTATTGCTAACTAATATTGTAGATAATGTGTTTACTTTTTGTAAATAATGGATATTATCTCTTTAGCAAGGGATCTTTTTAAGCAGAAAATCTCAGTGCATTTTGATTTGGCATCCAAATCAAAATGCACGTTAAGATAAAGTATCGCGAAACCTATTTTTTCGTCATAAAGGATTTAATCACCTCTGAAACGGATTTCTGTCGTGGTCCGAGGTTCGACTTTAGCCGTGACGCCTATCTCATTAGCGAATTTTTTTCCAAAGGAAATTCGCTAAAAATTGGTAATCTTTAAACGGACCAGCTAGACCGGAACCTTAAGAAAGAAATGGGTTGTGTAGCACGGAAACACGCATTCCAAAGGAAATTCGCTCGTGGAAGGAAACGTGCCAGATTTTGTTTATCAATATACATATTATAACGTATTTTAATTGAATGGATGTCTGTAATAGGTATATAAAACGCAATATTGAAATAAAACTCATTGAGTCTGCACACATTGTTCAAGCCTTACAGTTTACTGCTCTTTCCGCTAAAGTCATGTGTAGAGTTTTTTTTTCAATTCCAATTATCCCTCCGCCTTAATATTTTATATAACTTTGTCAAAGCACTTATAGATAAGTGTTATTCTATTAATGAGGTGCTTGAGAAAAAGGTTGTCCCTTGAAATCCTTGACTGAAGGTAACGACACCGCTGTGCTCTTTCCTTCTAGCGTTTCTTACTTATCCGCTCTATTTTCCTATAGTAGGTATAATTATAATAATTATGAGTATTATAATATTTTTCTATCGTTTTAACTAAGCTAGTTTAAAGAGTAAAAGACAGGGTTTCATCAAGTCATCTTATCATTGTAGAATGAATTACTGTCTAACCACACTTCGGTCTGATAGTCGTATTAGTTACATCTGTGAGCTTTATCCAATTTCAGCTCTTTGTTGCCAACATTAAACTAACATAGCTGTCACTATTGAGGAGGATTGTAGTATAAGCTTACGGCTGTTAAGATGAGCTTAATCAGACATTAATGGTTGTGTCGAGGAAGAGGATATGAGAGCCAAATGTTTATTGATAATACAATTGTTAAAACGTGGCTTGGTTTCAAGAAATCCTGTTGACGTGATACCAACGCTTTACCGCAATAAAATCAAATTAACAAGTCTCATGATATAATGTTCAAATATATTGCTTATATATATTTTTAGCGAGGTTAGTTCCTAGATGGGTGACTGCTGGGAATGTAACTAATATTAACTGTCTGAGTCCTGAAGCGATGAAGCGTGAATCCGAAGTTGAGAGGATGAGCGTATTGAATCCGAAGTTGAGAGGATGAGCGTATTGAATCCGAAGTTGAAGAGGATGAGCGTAATTGAATCCGAAGTTGAAAGGATGAGCGTATTGAACCCTAAGTTAAGAGGATGAGCGTATAGAATCCGAAGTTGAGAGGATGAGCGTATTGAATCCGAAGTTAAGAGGATGAGCTTATTGAATCCGATGTATTGAAAAGTTCCATGGTACCCCGTACCCATTTTTTTTACTATATTTCTTTAACTGATCAATGTTATTGAAATCTATTTGACTTTAAGCTATGCTATATTTTTTTTATACTCATTAGCAAATAAAAATATTTATTTATTTTTATTTCGTTGTGCGTTTGTGATACTCTCACTATTTGTTACCATATATTTTTCTTAACAGTCAAGCTTCCCTTTTGAACCAAGCAATAAATAAATGCGTGGCAAGTAATGCCATAACTTAACCATTTTATTTATTACTTTGTTAATCAAGATTTTAACTGAGATAAAGAAGATGTTGAAAAAGGTTTTTCTATTATCTTATAAATTTGCTCTATTTCTTTATAAAATATTCGAATTTGTTTTTATTCATAGTTACTGACAAGTTAATAAACTTTGTAATATAAAGTTTTAATGCTTTTCAGTATTTTAAAAAAGATACAAACTTGTTACTTTAGATAATCATACGGATGGACTAACAGGTTTTTAAAGTCAGAGTTCTTTTAAACTTTGGTCTACCTTATCTAACCTAATCCATAATATTTTAATATAATTATTTATTATGATGGACTTGACACATTTTTAAGTAGTGAGAAAGAGTGTTAGTGCCTTTGTGTTTGAACTTAACTCTTTTGCGACATTTAGAGATGTCAATAAAGTGTTGAGCTATTCCAGTGTATAAACTTCGAGCTTCTGTTGTCTTTAGAACTGTGAAGTGAAGAAGTGGATTAAAACACTATAGATAATTATGTTGAAATTAGAAAATATTACACGAGAATGTAGTGTAAATTAGTTTACATCTGAGTTTTATAGTTTTTCACGTGTTTCCAGCGATTTTTCATTTGCTTCAAACCCTATTGTGTTAAACGTGTATGGACTTCATTAACCCGCAGTTCAATGACTGGGCAAAAATTGACGAAACCTCGAGGAATTTATAGATCGGGTTTAAATTTGATACCTATATCTTACTGTGTATGCGTATTGCTTTTACAGAGTGAACTTTTAAGTTTACATATAACTTTATGTAATATTTGGGAATTCACATATATTGTGGTAGTATGCCACTTTATAAAGCTGCTATAAAACAACCTTGTGGCTATTCGGCCACATAGTTATTGTTATCCTAGGTTCATCCTAGCCTTTACCTATGTAGTTTTTAGCTTTCTACTGTACTCTCTATACTGCTTTACTTCCGAGCAGTTCAATATACATCGACTCCCCTGGGAGTCGAACTAGAAACCTAGTCGTCAGTGAATCAATCCTAATGAGCGGTTGACCTTAGCAATTCTTTTATACCCTCATATTCTTTATCTTGTTGTATTGAAATTACATTCAACCCACCTTGCTCTACGAGCTCCGGTACACAGAGGTTTTAAAGACTCTTACTGAGATAGATTCTATATTGTTTAATCAAAATCCTTTTCAATCTTTTCTACGTAACACCAAAAGAATCATGCATCATTGTCTCTCGATAAATCAGAATTGATGAAGATTGATTTCAATATTTCATTGTCTCTAATTTACTCTCGACAATCCTTGGTGTTGCTGATTCTTTTAAAGAAATAAACTACTTCATTTCTTACAGTCTCGCATGCCTATATGTCTGTTTTAATCCCTCATTGAATGACGAATTCAACTTTAACCGTCCTTTTAGAAATTTTTATTATGAAGAACTCGCTTTAAGCAGCCTAGAATTTTTTTATTTATTTATTTATTTAAAAAGTTTTACATGTTACCCTAACAGACAATGTCCACAAGTAGGATACATGGTAAGATAAAAGTTAAATTAATGCAATAAATTACGATATAAAATTAACTACAATACAATTACAGCTTATAAGTGCAATAAAACAATAACTAACAATTAGGGTTAAAAATATATAAAACATTCTTAAAGTAACATAAGTCAAAATTTAAAACTAGAATTAGGAGGAAAAAGATAGTTTTAGAATTGATTTTAAGGATTGGATGGTAGAAAGGTTGGAAAGGTTTTTAGATTTCTTTTTACTGATTCGTACTAACCTTTAAATATGTCTTAAATAATTTTTACTTTTTCTCTCATTTATACCGTAGGTATATAGGAAAAGTATTGTGTTTGCAAAAAAATCCAAAACCGGGATGAAAACGGAATTATGCGTTTCAGGCGTTTTTAAGGCCTCCTGAGTGGTTTTGACAAATTGTCTGTCTGTATGTGTGTGTGTTTGTTATCGTCGTAGCTCCTAGTGTATTTATGCTAGAGAGTTGAAACTTTGTACAATAATCAGTCTACTGCTTTGATCAGTTGTGCTATTTGAAAAATATGACGTCATGAACCTGCAATTATGACTCAGCTAATATTTCGAAAAATCATAAAACTTGGGAAAATGATGCGATATGATTGAAATGTGGCACACATGTAGCCATGGATAAGACAAATATGTGTGCCAAGTTTCATTTCATTGTCAGCAGTAGTTCAATTTTTATCGAATGACTTGGGTACGTTTTTTAAAAAAATTTAAAAATCAGAAAATTATTTAATTGAGTTGAGATTTAGTACAAATGTATACCTTTGCGTAGTAAATAAGTATACTAAATTTCGTTTCAATACGAAACTATATCTATAATTTTTGTTGGACCAAGCTCAATGCAACTTAAGATGCATTGAGCTTGGTCAGTGCTGTATGAGTGACCGCTGGGAATGAAACGGATGCATTTAATTTCTGAGGACGAGCGAAGCGAGTCCAAAGACATCTTGTTTATCATGTCATAGCTGATGTAGTTTTAGTGGCTTAGAAAGACTTCTATTCCTTCTATTCTCGCCTACTATCGGGGGCTGCGAAACCTTATCATGTCGTATCTAATCTCGATTTTAGCACCGGAGATCCGGGGCTCGCAGTCAATACTATGCTTAATACGATCAGTTAGTACGATTATTACGATAACTTAAGTCAATATATGATTTAGTTATCATATAGTGATCAGAATTTATGAAAATATAAATAAAAACTCTAATCCTAAGTTTTCGTCTGAAGTATCAAGAATTACCCTCTCGTCTCGCTTACGGAATTGAAGGGAGAGGGTAGGTCAACGTAAAAATCTTGAATCGTATTTTAATCCTCATAATTTTCATTAAACGTTATACATGATTCAGCAAAAATTTAAAAAATACATAAACGCGGAAAAATTATCGGACTGATTTGAAATTTGGGATGGATGTAGTAGTTTATGAGACCAACATTTTGTTTTTCCATTTCTCTTTTTAACAGTGTGATAACTTTTAAGTTAGTAATCTAAGAAAAAAAACGTTGATTTGCGAGTTCGCTACTGCTGCACCACCTTTGGAGTGCTCAATTTATGCCAAATAGTCAATTTGTTGCTTGATATTTTGGTTTGTGCTTATAAGGCTTATAAGACAATTTTTTCTGAAGTTTTTCTAAAGAAGTCCCCACTTTGTTCTAAGTAAGCTCAACATTAGGATGATAATTCTTTCATAATAATTTTTATTTTCGCTTATTTAAAAGCTTTCCAACTATCCGAGGAGTGGTATAAGAATGAATAAAATTATTCATCCAAGGACCGATGAAATTATTCCCTTACTAATTTTTGGTTGGCTGTGAACTTGCGTATAGTATAGTGCTCAACAGTCTAAGGTTCGCCTCTAAAGTCCTCAAATTAAGAGTTGGCCATAGTGATAGTAATTAGGGAGAGGTGATAGATCACCTAGCTAGTAGGCCGTGTTGTTGGACTCATTTTGCTGACTCCCTTAGATAGAAGATATTGTTCTACCTTATGAGTCCTAGTGCAGGCATTTTACATCTAATCTACAGAAGAGCCGTCATTTTACTTTAAGTTTCTATAGCTTCAACTAGAAACAACACGTGCCCCACTGCCAGACCAGGCTTTCCTGCTCTCGAATCCATAAGGCAAAAACATATACATGAAAATCCTAGAGGCCCCGACTGGGATCGAACCCGGACTGTTTAGGTGACCGGCGCACGTGCTAACTATTACACCACCAGGCACCCCAAGAGTTGGTCTTATCAAAAGCGCCAAAATCCCGTGAGGGAACGATTCTATTTGTCTGCCATATTATATTTAGTCCGATGGCCAAGCGATTGGATTTCCTTCCTGAAGTTTAGATCCTTTGATAAGGCCATCTTTTTATATCGGCTTTTCATATCAATTCTTTTTAAGCAGCTTTAAGCACTCAGATGCAAAAAGATTGTGTGTCATTTCTCCATCTTTAAGATGTTCCACCTTGAGATAGTATTTCTCTGTGTACTCGGCGTGACGTATTTGCTCTTCCTCCATTCTCTTCTTCCTATCTTATCACTTGCCAAACCCCATCTAATTTGAATTTCCAATACATTTGTATTCATGTTTAAACATGATAAACTTATTTATAATTTTTATTCAAGGACTTTACGTGAGCATTGATGTTAATGGACGATTTAAAATTATAAAAGTACAATTATTAACAGAGGAATTCTAAGCGGCATAGAGTTAGTGTTTCGCATTACTAAAGGAAATTTCGTACTCTCTCCGTCCGATCTTTCTATGCAGAATCATTATCATGGCCAACTTGGTTTTGATATCGTAATATTTTATTCTTAAACAGGTCTTGAGCCTCCGTTAAAGGAAATTTTTAATGGCTCAGAATACCATTTTTATCAATCTTATTTTTTAACAGTATCAGTTCATTTTGATTAGTACGATGAGCAATTAGTACGATGTGTCATGATGCAGCGTCTATAAGATGTTTCAGCGGTCTATCCTGTCCTTAAAACGTTTATTTTAAAAATGAAACATTGGCTACAATTTAGATTCGATAAACAATTCAGTATTGTTAATTAATTGTAGTAGAAACTATTGATAGTGTCCCTGGAATGTAAATACATTTTAGATGACTTCTAGGCTTAGAATAATATTACTGAAAACACGAAAGCCGGTTCACTGGTGGTCTTAAGTAATGCTGCCAACCCGACAAAATAAAATGTTTTTTTTTCCAAACAAAGTTGGCTATATTTCCGGTTGCTGAATTATTGCGTTCTATTATTAATTAAAAATTGATTATTCATAAAAAACAGATATAACCCAACTAGCATTATCTATGAATCACGTTTAACTATTGTTGCTTAAAAGTTACCTATAAGACTATTTTCATATGGTTGCGACCACACATAATGTTAACCAGGGTCTTTGGCCACTGGCCAATATTAATGCGCGCATATATAATCCATGACACTTGAAATTATTCACAATTTGTGCTCAGCCTTCTAAAGTTGACAATACACATCATTAATAATATAATAATACCCGTTATAGCCTTGCGGTCTATCAGGGATAACCCCTGCGGGAACCACATCAAGTAGTATTGGCCACCTTTACGGTCAAAGTGTAATCTAAAGTTGGCGATAATTTACTTGACAAAATTTTTTATAAACTAAAAGCTTAACTTATGATTCGAACCCTAGACCTCCGTGGTGTCAAAGGTATAAATATTGGCGCTTTAATGACTATTGCATACCATTATTAGGAATAACTTCAAGCTCACTTTGTGCGAATTTTAATATTTTTTAGCGCATTTTCTTTGACCAAATGAAGTTTGCGCACAAGCTGTAGCTTATGCGGCTATTAAATAATTTATTATTTTCATAGTTTCATTTTCATATTCCATTTTCAAATAGACTTTTATTATTATATTATTTATAAATGTTTTATGCTGTTGTTTATATTATAGTGCATGTATATGCTATTAAAATAATAAATAAAGTTAATTAGTTCTGTTCAGTTTAAAATGATTTTCAGTTTATGCTTTATAGGTTAGTCGGAGCAGTAACACTTTTACTAGGAGGATATTGATTTGTATTTTTAGCAAATTTTTAATGAATAAATAATATATATTATATATATATATATATATATATATATATATATATATATATTTGTATTTTCATCAAATTTTTAATGAATAAATAATATATATATATATATATATATATATATATATATATATATATTATATATATATATATATATATATATATATATATATATATATATATTATATGGTACTAAAATCATCCTTGTTATGTCTCAAACCCTATAAAACCTTGTTAACCCTTTATGAAATATGTGTGACGTCATTAACCCACAATAATCACCCACTAATCATTTCAAAACCGAAATCTTTAAACCGTATTAAGATCGGGCTGAAATTACACGTAGTACATTAAAGTAATACGTGTACAAAAATAACCTTTTCGTTATTTTTGTATGCTTAACAAAAATACGAAGTTACATGTTATTATTAGCATTAGTTCCAGTTTTATTGATTGGCGTATACAACAATGTAAACATATCACGTTTTTTGACTAACACATTTGAAAATTCGCTTATATCGTTGTAGTATGCCACTTATATAAACTAATAATATGACAAACCGATATACATACGACAACAACAATCAACCATGTGGTCTTAAAGCAACCACAGGGAGGCGTAAGGACCGCAAAGCGGCCCCCAGTGCCGAGGCTTGTTATTTTAAGGATATCCACTAAAACATTTATATTACACAATATAATTGTGCGAGAGACACCAAGGAAATGTAACAAGCAAAATGCAATGCTACATCTGGGAACTGTTCCATCATTCGACATTCGTCATACTTGATGGCTCAACATAATGTCATGTCCCACTCTGTTTCGTTACGTCTAACTCATCAGGGCGCCGACAGAGCCTGAACAGTTCAGCCGACAGAGCCTGAACAGCGACAGTTCAGGCTCTGTCGGCGCCCTGATGAGTTAGACGTAACGAAACAGAGTGGGACATGACATTATGTTGAGCCATCAAGTATGACGAATGTCGAATGATGGAACAGTTCCCAGATGTAGCATTGCATTTTGCTTGTTACATTTCCTTGGTGTTTCTCGCACAATTATATTGTGTCAACTATTCATGTTTTGCAAAACTCGGTATATCAAAATGATATACATTTATATTACGTTTGGAATTGAGAGACACCCGTGGTGTAGTGGTTAAGGTACGCGGCCAATACACAGGATGAATGGACTTTAGTCATGGGTTCAATCCCAGCACGGGCCTCTAGGATTTTTATGAGAGGGATAAAAATTCTGCGTACCACGTCCTTCAGAAGGGACGTAAAGCCGGTGGTCTGGAGCCTGTGCGTTGTCAGGTACTCGTTAAAGATCCGTAACCCTAAATGAAACTGGGTATAGGCAAAATTTAGGACCCTCATTGTTTATTTATTATAATACTATACTGTTTCTGCCTTGTAGTTTAAAGTGTGTGGAGATTTGGTTTAACAGTGAGAGCATGTGTTGTTCCCAGTTTTCACTAGACTTCAGTGACAATATGTATGATTGCTTGAAAAAGCATGAGAAGAACCATAGAAATTCACGGCTCTTCTGTCTAGATTAGATGAAATATGCCTACACTTGAAATTAAAAGGAGTAGAACACTATCTTAGGGAGCTGGCAAAAAGGGCCCAACAACGTGGCCTACTTGCCTGGTAGTTACTACCACTCCCTACTACGTTTGGAATAAGCTTATTAACTTGGATAAAATCATGATAAATTTTCTAAGTAAAAGTGTTTTTTTCAAACGACTATAAACTGAAAACCTGAGCCCTGAGCAAGGACAGGGTTGTTCAGCAAGTGATTTCGCATTCCAAAGGAAATTGGCCCCTACGGCGAATCCCTGCGCCAGAATTGTGTTATTTCCAGTTCTAAATCCGAAACTTGTCACGGTTTGCAAATATGAGTAGAAAACAGTACTTAATTATTCATAGGCGAACTTGTTCGTTATTTTAAAAAGAATCTAATTATTTATCCAGGAGGATGTATTCAAATATTTATGGAATCAATAATATTTCTCGCTAAAATTAAAGTGTTTTATAATGATAGGGTAGAGGCATGTTTGTTGCTCTTACTTTCTGTTGCTTGTTAGTTTTAATTATATTTGTTGATTAGATAGACTTCTTGCTGTTAAAGTATTGAATAATATGTTGAGCTAACAGTGTATTTGACTTACAATTTTCATGCGAGACACCTTATGTATAACTGATGTAAAAAACAAACTGCCAAATTGAACCAAGCTTGGCAATGATGTTCCCTACCTGTAGGCTTAAAAATTATGATATATGATACTGCCTTTTAAGCTAGCGTGTTTACAAGATAAGTGCTCATTCATTCATTAATATATATAGTATATATATATATATATATATATAATATAATTTTCTCCCACAACTCAACTCAGGTAATCGGTCAGTAAATAAAGACAAATTTCAATTTCAATTTATATAATATATATATATATATATATATATATATATATATAATATTATATATATATATATATATATATATATATATATATATTATATATATATATACTTATATAACTGAGCTAGAAGTGCATCTTATAAGCATTTATCAAATATTTTTTTCGTATACTTTTTTAAAGGTAACGTCGTTTTAATACGCCTAGTTGGACTATACCTAAAATTGGATCAATTAGTAGTTTGCTCTTAATGTAATAATGAGTTTTTTATCTTTAAACTATACACTTCTCTACAAACTGATGACTTAAACGGGGTTTTAAATAAAAAGACTGAAATCCACTAATTTAATCTGAACATCCTCATCAGCGTATTTTTCTAATAGTAATTCGCTAAAGAAATCATGTCATATTATTTGTATCGTGTGTCCTCCCAGAATGTGTGCGTTATCGATAGAAAAAATTCTATTGTGGATATAATGTGAAATAATATTAAGTGTTGGATACTTTAATGGCTGGCTTATCTATAGTTTGACCATAACAACCATATCCTGGTTCCTTTTGTAATATTATATGTACTGAATTTTCGTCATATAATTACCTTTGTACTTTATGTTATAGTCTTCTTTTAGCACATTATACCATTTTTCTTTCTCTTGTAATAACTTAATATTTTTACTTTAGTTATAATTATTTTAAGTGTTTTTTATGTGTTGTATATAATTGTAAATTAGGCTAAATGAGCTCGTTACTATTTGTAAATAAATAAATAAATAAATAAATAAATAAATAAATAAATAAAATCATATAATGCAACTGAGCATATGCTGCTCGTAGATCTCAAATCTCTTGCTTTTAATGACGTCACTGGTACGGTACACTTTTTCTCCTACAACCTTTGTGAATAGTTTCTTTCCTTTGAAACCCTTATGATGCGCAATTCAAATAAGGTCTAAGTCGAAAGAACCCTCATTCCTTACGATAACAAGGAGTCCTCTTAACAAGATGCTCCTCTTTGACCCAACATCTTAAACCAAGATATTTCGTTTCCGCCTAAACTCCTTGTCGACATCTCTCGACCAACCCTGTATTACCGCAACACGGTCGTTTCCCTGACAAATCGGCTTTTGTGACGTGTTCTATAGCTTTTAACCACTTTCCTTAAACCTTTAAGTTCCTTTCTGGTTGAATATGTTGGTAGTGATGCACTTATTACAATTTTAAATAGTCACAATGTAAATAAAATTTTTCAAAAATTGGATACGGAGTACCTCGGAACTTTTCCTCATTAGATCGGATTCGCTACGCTCATCCTCCCTGCTTCGGACTCGCTTTGCTCGTCCTCAGAAATACAATTCGCCCAATTTTATACTGCAACATGACTTTGACTCGCTTCGCTCGTCTTCAGATAGTAAATGCATCCGCATCATTCTCTGCGGTCAATTTCAGCATTGACCGCGCTCATTGCTCCTTAATTTTTATGATCCAACAAAATTCGTAGATATACTTTTCGTATTGAAACGAAAGTACTTAGTGTACTTATTTATTAGGTAATTATGTACACTTGTACCAAATTTCAACTCAGTTCGACCATTTTCCATTTTTTTTTACAAATTTTTAAAAAACGTACACTACACCTTTTCCACATTTATTTGAGAAAATATCAAATGTAAATTAGATTAGTCTGTTGAATTTGATAAAACAACAAATGTAGTTGAGAATAGTCAATTTTATTTGAGAAAGCATATATAAAATTGAGAATTGTTTAATTTCATTTCAGAAAGGTGATTTGAATTGAGAAGTTGTCAATTGTATTTGAAAAAATTATCCAAATGACAATCAGCTGTGCTTGATGAACCGATTTTCATGTATGATGGCTTTTGGATTCGTCCTATGCCCTATGTAGTGCATTCCTAGCTCAAAAAATTATTGATAATTTGAACTCCTAGGAGTTGATTTACTAGGAGTAAAGACCATTTTCGAAGGTCTAGGACCATGTTTTCCCCATAATTTAAGGATTTAATGTTGGTTAAAGTGAGTTGTTCCACCCTGTGTATGTTTCATTGCTCAACTCTCCCCTAACAAGGTATAATTGTATTTAAGAAAAATAGTAATGTAAAAATTGGCCGAATTTTGAGTTTCTCATTATCAATCACAAGCTCTTCAAAATTTAATAATTCTTAAATAGAATTCACTGCTCTCAAATTCATTAAATGCCTACTCAAATACAACTGATTGATCTCAAATTCAATTGATGTTTTCTAAAATATATTTCTAATTTCAATACAATTGATATGTTCTCAAATAAACATAACGGTTTCTCAAATAAAATTGGAAAAGGTGTAGTCATTCAATAAAACTTGAACTAATGCTGATAATGAGATGAAACTTGGCACATATGTTAGTCTTATACATGATTTTTTTTTTCAAAAATGTTGCTGAGTCATTATTGCGGGTTAATGACGTCATAAAAAAATATTTTCCAAAAGCACAACTGTTGAAAGTTTCAACTCCCTAGGAAAAATACACTAGGAGCTACGATGAAAACACACACATACAGACAGACAGACAACTTTAAGAATACTACTTAGAAGACCTTAAAACGCTTGAAACGGATAATTCCGGTGACATCCGGTTTCGGATTTTTCGGCAACACTACTACTTTTCCTGTATATCTACGGTATAAATGAGGAAAAGTACAAATAAAATAAGTACTTTCATGAAATTTATTTACAATTAATAAATGGTCCAATTATACAAAGCATTATCACAAATATTAAATTGTATGATAACAAATAACGTGTAACTAAAATTTAAAATTAAGTAATTAAGAACACAATAAAAGTATTAATTATGAGATTGTCAAGTATTTGGATAAATTATATTTTAATAACAGATAGTTGCATATGGCTATCGTGCAGGAATAGGTTTAGCCAAATTATTGTGGTTCATGCTCAATAATTTTTAATACATCCCATTCTTTATGCCGAAGTTTTTCATAAAAACTGATGTTATCATTGCAAAATCATACTTAACAAATAGCTCTTTACGGTTTAACAATGTTATCTTCCGGGAAGCATAACTAGACCAGTCTGATGTCTGATTTTTGTACCTAGTTTCAAATCTTTTGCATATTTACAGCGGGAGGTATAATATATAATATAATAATGATAATGTCCGTTTTAGGGCCTTTCAGCCCTTTAGGGTATTCGCCCTGCGGGAACCACCTCGGGTGGGTCACATCTACTATGCTCAAAGTGAAGCTAAAGTTGGCCGAAAGTTATTTTTAGAACAAATTCTATTCATAATAAACTGAGAGCATAGCCCGGGCTGTGAACCCCAGACCTCCGGTGCCGAAGTCCAGTACTAAACGACCACGGCTACGGAGGCAGATACAGCGGGAGGTATGCGTGACATAAATAAAACGCGCGGTGAACACCTTCCCCCTCTCTCCTAAATGATCCCAAACTCATAAGCTTATTTTTCCTTAGGGAATTCTCTCAAATAAATGGATAATTAAAATTTGGTGATAACCAATCTTATTCTTCTCTTAATGGAATAACCCCTAATTTCCTTATAATGATTACACTATTCTAATACTCAAGATATTTATGTCTATCTTGAGTATTAAAATATACCCCTCCTGGGGCAGCAGAACTAAAATTTTCCAATTTCAATCTCTTTCCATTCGCAGTTATGACGTGGTTAAGATTGTAACACCCGAAGGATTTTCTATTTTCATATAGTCAAAGCTAAATGACAAACCTGCAAGGTTTGTAGCTCCTGTGCTTAATTAACCACAAGGCTCTTATCTTTTCCACTTCCACCTGAGTGATGTTCCCAATATAATCCGCATGTCGTCCTTTTCTCTTTCCATGCCACTTTATACTAAGTGCGGCTCAAATAGTTATCGACGAAACCCCCTTTGAAACATAAATTGCATTACAACATGGTTTTGTTTTCTCAAAAATAAATTAGTTACACTTTGTTGATTTGACTCTATTGAATGACATATATTATGGAATGATTTATCGACATGAGTATATTGAAAAACTTTCTTTAACACACGCTACATCAAGTCTAGTGAATTTATATGTCCACTTATATTGTTGCAATACCTGCACTACGCCCGACATTGCTAAGTATTAGAAATGCCTTCTAGATTTTATTATAATGCTAAAAACTATTTTATGTCTCCGCATAGACATTAATACAATTTTATCCTTTTGGATACATTCTACGGTATCGTTCTGAGCGGAATCGTTGGGACCTCTAAGAAAGCGGAAAACTCAGCCGTTTGTAAATACATTTTCCTCGGAAAACACCCTGGGTCTTCCTCCTGATTCAAAATTATTCCGCTATAGATAACGATAATCGGAAATCCATATCTTAACCTTTTTGTTGTTTAGTAGATGAAATTGTCGCTTCACTAGATGATACAAATTTGAAAGTTTTTTTTATTTTCCCATTGTATGCTTGAATAATTCAAATTTTAAAATGTATTCTTAAATCCTTTCATTTTGGAATAAAGTAGTTAAATGTTAAAATTTAATATGTTAAAAGGTTTTTTGTTTGTACTAAAATTCAAAACAATATTTCATCTGAAATATAAGTTCCAGGTGTGTTTAAGTCATCATATGTGTTTTACGTGTATGTGTGTGTGTGTATATATGTGTGTCTGTTGTCATCTAATGTCATTTATTCTTATCATAAAATTTAGGGCCCGACCCAAGAGAGATGCTGAGTCTGTATTTTCCAAAGGAAATGCGCTAAAACCTTTAAAGATAACTGACTAATCTTTAAGATAAGTAACTAAGCTTTAAACTAGTGCAAATAATAGTGCGTACTTCTAATTTTAGAGGCATAGTTTTGTACAATCAACTGGATAATTATGCGCATTTCCTTTGGAAAATACAGACAAAATGAGTTACGAGCAGTGCTTGACAATTGAGTAACTGCTTAGGTTCTTGCATAAGCAAGAAATGGGTTGTTTAACACGGAAACACGCATCCAAAGGAAATTCGCCCGACATACGGACCACCGCGCCAGAATTTTTATGTGCATATATGTTTCAATTTACATATGATTCTGACTTATGGTTTCGAGAGGAGGAACGCTTATTCAGGCTCTGGGCACGTGTTATTTCTAGTTAAAGCTATAGAAACTTTTTGTAAAGCCACGGCTCTTCTGTGGGTTAGAAGCAAAATGCCTCTTTTAAGACTTAAGAGCTAAAACATTATCCTCTCTCTAAGGGAGTTTGCAAAAAGAGCCCAAGAACGTTACTTATTTTCTAGATTAGATGATCTCATCTGTCCCTAATTACTGTCACTATCTATGTTTCAAAATTCAACCATTAGGGCCCCTCTAGTGATAATATTTCTTTGTATTTGCTTTGCTAAACCCCAGGCTAACAGCCATGTGAGATCATATTATACAAAACAACAAATCTGTGTCCGGAGGCCCCTTTGCTGTTAAAGGGCTTGAGTAGCCGAGGCCGCGTAGCTTATAGGGATGGAAGTCCCTTAAGTTGCCAGATTTGTCAAAGTTTAATCTGTTGATACCTATACTTATGTGTTATGCAGTCTGGATTCATCTTACTCGCAATATTTCAATCTATAATGGGTAGATTGCTGTTATTTATGATTGGCAGGAGATCGATGCTATTGAATTAAGTTTGAGATGGATTAAAAGGATTGATGTCTGTCTCGGACTATTAGGGTAATAGTGAGAAGGGTTGGCAAATTGAAACCTGTATAGCATATAGATCTTTTGTTGCCCTTACATTTCTGAATTCAGTAGATTTCACGGATTTATTAATGCGGGAAAAGGAGGTTAATGTCCCTTACTTATTGTTGCTCATCCTCTGTTATGACATGTTAGTGTTTTCTAGAGCACTAGATCGAATGAAACCAGTTCGAAGTCAATACGATCACTCAATGCCAGGGTTCCCAGATTCGAATCTTGGTACCGGCTGTATTTATATCGTCATTTATTAACATTATATTAATAAGTTTATAACTAAATAATAATTCGCAGGTCAGGCACATTTTCTTAGAAATGCGTGATACCTTTCTTAACAATCCATTTTTTGTTTAAGCTGTATAAACTAAGCAGTAGCATTACTACTTATTACACAATTCGTTCCGGATTTTTCCGAAGGGAAAGCATTTTAAGTAGCGTAGAATTTTGGCCACCAATATGTATTTATTACCTGTGGAATGCATGTGGCCATTTCCTTTAGTAAATCTGGAAATAATTGTCTAGCAATTAGTAATGCTACTGCAAGTTTGCAAGAAATGCGTATAGCAAAGAAAATTCATCCGACTTGCAGACTTCCACGTCAAAATTTTTCTCTATATAGAAATTTCCGTGCTTCTGTTTGTGATGTTTTACAGACATTGTTTTAGTCGTACATTTTCCGTGAGCACTGTTTCCCTTACCTGTAGATTTCCACCTCCATGTGCACGACTCCCCATGTGATGCGTCTCTAACATTTGTCTAACCCCCTGAGGTACAATTTCGTGCCTGCAATTGAACTTGGAAGATGGACAATAAAAGAAATTAAATAAGCTAACTTTATCAAGAGAAGAGGAAATATACTAGGGAGAGGTTGCACGTATGTCAGGGTTGGAACTGTCATCTCCAGCCATTAGTGGTATTTATTCAACGTTAAATAAGAGATTTATATAAGATGGAATATTGTCTATAAATAGGTTGAAATTTGTTTGGTCAATTTAACACCTAATTAAGCGTGTGAAAAAAAGTTTCTAACTGATGAAGTCCTTCGAATAACATAACTAATAAACATAACATTTAACACATAAACAATAAACAAAGGACTTCTATAAGGGACGCGAAGCGGATGGAGACCAAAGGCCCTTGTACACTTATTCCACCTGTACTAGGGTACTGATTTTAAACAATAGTGTTTTATGTATTATATAAATTATGCAATTATTAGAAAATCTTGGTCGAAGCAAGTACACCTGTACCAGGGTACTGATTTTAAATAATAGTGTTTAAAATTAATGCCATGTTTAAAAATTTTGGTCGAAGCAACAAATAATTATTTATGTATTTTAGAATTAATACAATGGTGGAATTCGAAACTTTTTTGGACGTTGCACCATCTTGCGTGTTAAAAATTTAACTTCACCCTACATCCATTATGCCATTTGTTAGTTATGTTTTTGTAGTTATTATACCTACAGCTTCGGCTGATTTAGGCCCGTATTCAAAGATTTTTCTTACCTAAACCTAACATTTTCCTTATAGGCTTCTTAAGGCTTCCTTAAGGAGACCTAACATTTTTCTTACCTGATCTGTAAACCTAACATTTTCCTTAAGGGCTCCTTAAGGAAAATGGAAAATGTTAGGTTTAGGTAAAGAAAATGTTTGGAAAATTTCTTTGAATACGGGTCTAATCTTGTAGAATTATAAACCAATATTGCAAATTACTATGTAGTAAGTTGATATGTAGCATGGATTAATAAATGATACATTATTCATTATTATATCTCCATCCTGAGTCTCTTATATGTCAAATAAGTATCTCGCAGACTCCTTCATTGGATCCTTTAACTTTTTTGTAACTCTGATCTACGACTGAAACTTTATGATCATAACCGGAAAGGGTTTTGCTGTCGCTTCGAAAATCAAAGTCAATCTGAATCTTGGAGACGTCTCTGAGGCGCCACTATCGAGCGTTTTATTCTTTTTATCTCGCTTTTAAAAGTTATTAACTCTTTATTGGAGTAGCTGATGCCAACATGGCTAGGTTGAAAGCTCCTTTGATGTTTTAATAAAGTCTAGGGACTTGTTTCACTTATTCAGACTACATTGTTACTGGCTATGCCCTGTATATAATGATGGAAATGCCACATTATAATATTGTAACCTTTAAGTTCGTTTTTATAAAAAGGTCATGACGCTGACACAAAAAGTTGGAATTGTTTTCTAGGGATGAACGTATGAGAGAAAAGCTTTGTTTGCCTGATATATAAACATTTACTATATACTTAGTAATCTGCCTCCGTAGTCGCGATCGTATAGTACTGTACTTCGGCACCGGAGGTAGGCTGGCTCTAAATTTTTATGAATAGAATTTGATGTAAAAAAATTTCGCCAACTTTAGCTTTACTTTGAGCATAGTAGATGTGACCCACCCGAGGTTGTTCCCGCAGGACGAATATCCTGAAGGGCCGTAAGGCCCTAAAACGGGCATTATTATTATTATATATATATATTTGGTAAAATCTTAAAAAAATTAAACTACGAATAATACAAAAATAATGTTGCGATCGGATTGAAATTTATAATGCATGTAGTTATGTGTAAGATTAAAATGTGTACCATAACTAAAGATTGACATGTAAGATTAACTTTGTACAATAACCAGTGCACTGCTGTAGTTGTGCTAATTGGAAAATATGACGTCATTAACCCAAAATTATGACTCAGCAAAATTTCGAAAAATTATGAATCGCGGAAAAATTATGCGATCTGATGTAGCCATGTATAAGACAAATATGTGTGCTAAGTTTCATCTCTTTATCAGCATTAGTTCAATTTTTATTATATTACTTGTGTATGTTTATTTAAAAATTTGTAAAAAATTAGAAAAGTGTAAACTATTACGTAATAAATAACTAAAGTAAGGTTCGTTTCAATACGACAAGTATATTCATGATTTTTGTTAGATCATAAAAAATAAGTAGCATCTAGCGTGGTCAGTGACCGCTGGGAATGAAACGAATGTATTTACTTTTTGAGGACGAGCAGAACGAGTCTGAAGAGGTGTTGCATTATTAATTTAAAAACTTGTATATTCTGAGGACGAGCGATGCGAGTCCGAAGTAAGTAGGATGAGCTTAGCGAATCCGACGTGTTAAGGAAATGTTCCGAGGTACCCCGTACCCGATTTTTTTAAATTAAGTTTTGCTCGATTGTAAGGAACTCGGAAACAACAAAGAAACTAGATTGCGACCAAGAAATGAATCTAAATGTTCATTGAATACGAGATAGAAGTGTTTCCTGAAAATGATGCATTTTCAGATTCCCTTATTACTGGGAGAGGAAATCAGAATTCTGATTGTGCCAAAAAGGGGGGGAGGTAGATGATTGAAAATGAGGACAAACCAATTTATAATTTTGATGGTTTTCCTCAACTCGGCGTTATCACTGAATAAATTGCCTTTTCCAGCTGCCGATTTCTCTTCTAGTGTTACACTTATAAATTGGAATTTTTCATTCTTCCTTTTTTAAATAAATGGATTTTTTTATTCCCACGTTATTAGTGTAATGTGTTAATATTTGTGTTAATAACTTGTTTGGGGTTATAATCAATGGTGCTAAAGGGTAGGGAAGGACATCCCTCGGATGTCAAACCGAGATGGAAGGACTCCCATTTCGGTTAGCCTAATCAGCTATTCAATACAGTGAGTAGCCTCGAAGTGGCTACGCCGCTTATCTGTTCCATATGTACTGGGGTACTGATTTTAAACTATAGTGCTATATTTATTAATTATATAATCTATGCAATGAGAAAATCTTGGTTGAAATTACCAAGTATGCTTATTGCGTTCCAAGGCAATAATAAAGATAAATAACCGTCTCTTAATATAGAGACGGTATGCGTGTGGCTAATTTTAATAAACAACGAAGACTTAGGCTATAGTCATAAAGTTGTTTCCAGTGATGACTTTGTCAAGCTAGATGACTTCAACGTTTTCCAGTGATGGCTTTGTCAAGCTAGATGACTCCAACGTTTTCCAGTGATGACTTTGTCAAGCTAGATGACTCCAACGTTTTCCAGTGATGGCTTTGTCAAGCTAGATGACTCAACGTTTTCCAGTGATGACTTGTCAAGCTAGATGACTCCAACGTTTTCCAGTGATGACTTTGTCAAGCTAGATGACTCCAACATGACTTTGTCAAGCTAGATGACTTCAACGTTTTCAGTGATGGCTTTGTCAAGCTAGATGACTCCAACGTTTTCCAGTGATGACTTTGTCAAGCTAGATGACTTCAACGTTTCCAGTGATGGCTTTGTCAGCTAGATGACTCCAACTCCATTCAGCTAGATGACTCCAACTTTTCCAGTGATGACTTTGTCAAGCTAGATGACTCTAACGTTTTCCAGTGATGACTTTGTCAAGCTTGATGACTCTAACATTTTACTTTTACTGTGGCAGACATTTTCTGGGATGTGCCACATCATTGATGAATCCTTTAGTTTTGTGGAACCCGATGGTCTTCATAACTGTGATTGTAAGCACATCTGGTTGTTTAGCATTGTGATTACATTTAGGAAGTCTTGTCTGAAGATGTCTTCCACGGTGGATGCGGAACGTCGGATATATCGCATAAGTCTTCGCTGTTTATTTAAGTTAGCCACACGCATACCGTCTACATTGCCACCGTCATCGTCATAACACCTAAACCTAAATGTTACTATTTGGAGCTAGCTCATCTTCATATGACTTGCTTGTTTAGTCATCAGCTTTTACTAGCCATTTCTCGTGTATTGTTTGGGTCATTTTTAATTACAAACTTTTGAAACGAAGTAATTATAATTGATCCTCAATCAAATAACTTTCTGACTTACATCCAAAATTACGGTGTGGGTTTCGATTGTAGATCCACTTGTAGAGTTGGCGAAGACGTTTATCAGTTCTACCGAGTCGTTAATTATAGTAGGAGTTATAATAGGTTTATAATACGTGTAGAAAAATCTCTTTTTAAAAATCCTACATAGTTTTTCACCCGTTTTGTTCAATATTAAATTTTTAGATAGGTTCGAGTGAAATTCTTTATATCTCTACTTTCCCCGGGCAAAGCTTAACAAATGGAAAAATATTAAAATATGTCTTCCGCAGATCCTCTAGATTTATGTATAAAATACATATTATATTCGTATACGTATTATATTTTCGTAGCTCTACATGTATTATGTGACGGATAAAGTTTTAATAATATTTCTTTATGCTTAAGGCAAGAAAATGAAATTTTATTTACTAGGAATCAATTTAAGCCAGTGCTGCATGTGAGGGGAAAAAAATTACTGCTGAAGCGAAGCGGAGGAAGGCAATTCACAATTTGATTACCTAGCAAAGTTACTATTCTTATAATGTGATGTTGCAGACAAGAGTGTATCAATTTACTGTAAAAACAGGAATTTGAACTGTATAAAACCACTGATTGATTGTTAGATGAAAGTTACTTAAATAAAGTTATTCTTTTAAATAGTTATTCTTCCGTAATAAACTGCATATGTTTCCGCGGTTATTGCTACAAAGTTTTAGGTATTTCGGTGGTGACCGCATTAATGTATATGATTAATCCGAGATGTTTCGCTTCCGCTGTTGGAGGTATCTTCTGATACATAGGACATCATGGATGAAAACTAATTGATTTACAAAACTTGGAAGTGTTAACGATGCTCTCTCTTCCAAGAAAAACTAGTTTTGTCTTAACGATCCCGTTTAGCTGTGGCAAATTCTTCATCGGAGAGACAGGTAGACTCATATCTACGCGTTTAACCCAGCACATCTGTTTGATAGTGATTGTTCGTTCGCGCTTGCAAAGCTGTCTGTCTATGTGTGTCACGCAACTCCTTCTGTGTTTAAATTAGACAGTTAAAACAGTTGTGCAGCAAGAAAAATCTGATTGAAAGTCCATTTGCCCTCTCTGGAAGATAATATGTTTAAGACCTCTCTAACCTAAAAACAAAATATATATTCGCAAAAAAACTACTAACGGCCAATCGAGTCGAAATGCAACACAATGCCCACCTATCTAAGGGACAAATAAGTGAAATAAATTTAATTTTTGTATCTGCCACTATTTTGAAAGTATTGACTCCAACTCCCATCTTTATCGCTTTTTATGACTTGTCCCTCTTCGATATTGAATTTATAAGTAGTGCTACCCTTTATTGCATTGCCTCTGACCCATATCAACCAATACCCAAAATTAATAGAGTTTGACCGGTATAAGCCTAAAAAGTATTGCATAAGGCGTCCTAACCAACTTGTGCATAGATTAAATATCCGTTGATAATCCTGGATAATATTAATCATATTTGTTTCGTAATTTTAATTAACAATTTATTAAAAGTAGTAATAATTTAAATTAGTAATTTTAACTAATTTACTGTTATAAATTTATTTATTACTTAATTATTAATCGCAAATTTGTTTTTTTTTTATAGGTGAGTACAGTGCTGTCTTTCTAATTTTTTTTATAAGGTATCAAATTTATTTTTTTTAAATTAATTAAAGTTTATAATTACATTACGCAAGATCTAGATTATATGTGTGATTTTATTGCTAGAAAATTTTATTGTTTAAAAGAGATTAGTCAAATTTACTATTTTTCGTAATATTTTATTTTAAGATTTAGATTTCGGTGATGACCACTTTAATGTAGATGATGAATTCGACATTTCGCTGCCATTGTTGAAGGCTTTTTCAGGGATGTGGGACATCAGGGATGAGTATAAAATGTATGTGCCCCATACATTTTAAACAGGTTCTGATCAAAAAAATATGTTTTATCTCCTCAAAATCTATTTTTGGTCAAAATAAGTAGTTTGGTCTAATAAGAAAACGATTTTGTAAAGATGTAATAACCTCCCTTGGTTTCCTACCCTATCCTGTCTATCGGCTTGGGGGAGCCGAAAGAGATATTTTAAATTTAATTTTAAGTATAATTTTAAACTATTCAGTAGTATTACATTTTTTGCCTTGTTGCACCACTATAGAGCTATAGAGCATTACTGATAAGTGTCAACTTTTGGGCATTGTCTCTGTGGATTTTATGTGTGTCACAGATGGAAGTAAACAAATTTATAAATTAATTTAGGTCGTTTCAAAATGCTTAAAATTGACAGTATTAATTTTAGATTTTCAGGATGATTACAATGGTTTTTAATACGTCTTACAAGCATAGAAGTAAACAAAAGAAGATGTTCTAAATTGACTTGAGTTTTCCTTTGAAGGTTGTCAGTTTTTTCTGCGATAAGATTTCTTGCAGTGTACTTGCAATTAAAAATATAAAAAGCTCTGTCGTTGGATCTCATGCCTTGTGTCGCTTTGTTAAGTGTAGTCTTAGATTCCTAGTCTTATTACTCTCTGGCTCTACAGCTAAGGGATTCGCGTCTCAAGAAGTCTCGTCATACACTATCACCTTGTACTTTTTCTAGAAGCTTTTCTAAACTATTATGTTCAGCCTTGTAGAACATAAACACAGAACACAGATGTTCATTGTTCATGTATGGTGTTCCTACATGCCTGAAGATCCCTGCCACTGTTAAAGCAAACCGTTGGATTCATCGTCAACATTGACGCGGTATTACTAATCTTTAAAAAACTATTGTTTATTATGTTATATATGTATATTTATAGGTGTATTGATTGAATTATGCATCCTCAATTTAGCTTGTTAGTCTTTATTGAAGTAAGATAATATTGTGATCCATTAATGTATAGAACGTGTTTGATCAGTTTATATACCGCGTGTATCAGCGTATTGACGTGTTTGGCCTCTATATAATCTGTTTGTTGACCAGAGTGTGTAATTCGCTTGATAAAAAATCTTCTGGATGTCATTTAAATGTCATTGTCTTGCTTTTTTCGCGATTTAATTTTTTTTTTTTCGCTGGAATCTTTTAAATTTGCTTTCCTTTTAATTGGATTCATAGCCATCTAAGGTACCAAAATTTAGTTCCAAAGTTTTCGTAGCGTTGTTTTATTTCTCTTTAATAATGTGGACCGATAGAGTTTACGAAGGTGATATCAATTTGAATAATATCGAGGATTACGTGAATAACTTGCGCACCAACAGCTTTAAACTTTACAGCGATACAGATAGCCATATCAGTAACTGCTTTGATTCATCTAGTATTCTTGGTGATGACCATTATAAAAAATACGTTTCTCAGATAGGTAAATCTAAAGCCAGCAGATGTTCTGGTACTAATTTTAATTCTTCTGGTGCTCTGTCAAACCTCGCTGCATTAGTTAATATACAAGATGAGGTTGAAGATACACCAGTAATTAGAGTTGGTGATCATTCCCCTGACACTTCAAAATTTGCTGAGTCTGCAACTTCTGAAGATTCGACAAATGTTAAAAATACAAATTTTCAAGTTCGTACACAGTCTTACGATTCTTGCAATCACTTTTTGAATAATTCTAATAGTTTTGTCGACGATAGTAAAAATGTTGACGGGCAATATGTTGTATCCAACATTAGCTTAAATGATCACTATGAGAAACGGCATAGTGATAGAGTCGATAGCAAACCCTTAGTTAGTCGCAATTATGATCTTTTAAGTATGGGAGACAACGGTAGTCGAATAGATTGTAAAAATCTTAATGAAGAATATTCGATTAAGGCTTCCAGTGATGCATACAAGGAAGGATCTTATGATCTAAACATCGCCGAAGGTAAATTTCACATCGCTAGGAGTGATGCTCATGCGGGAAATTTCTTCGGCTTTAATAGCTGCAAAATTGATACCGGAAAAGATGATTCTTACCAGGAATCGATTGGGTCGAATTATAAGACAGATAAAGTGTTTAGAGAAAAAGGTTTTTATACTTGTCCAGGAGTTACCGATTTAAGATTTAGCAAAGACAGTGTAAATTTTAGTGACACTGTGAAAGAAACCCCTGGTGTTCCAGAGTATGCAAAATTTCATTCAACTCAGTTGCTTCGATTAAAAGATGACATTTTAAATAGTTTGGTTGGTTATGGAATTAACAGCACTGTCGTCAAAAGTCCTGGTTTGTCTAATGCTTTGGTTGCGGATAATTCCTTTAGCAAAAATGTACAACATATAAAAGGTTCAACTGACGAGCATTTTGTCAATGATAATAACATCGACTCTCTTAATTACGAACCCCACAGTGCTGTTTCTCTACAAGATCTGCCTGTTGTGGTGATGCTAAAGATAGCACAGTTCTTGGACGATGAAACTTTACTCAACTTACGCCACTTATGTCCACTTATGACTGACACTTTAACAACTATGATCCACGATTCTTATAACAACACATTGAAAGGTATCAGTTTGATTCGCCAAGCGATATCTGATTACTTCTCTGATTTCCCGCCCGAAGTGTTTAACTTGTCGGTCCCTTCTTATTACATCAGGTCTAAAGCGATTGAAGTGTTGAGATTAGTTGAAAGAATTGAGAGGAAGCTTTTAAGTAAACGATGGATGTTTGAGGAGAGAAAGATCACAGGTGATTGTCAACAATTCCCGAAATTGTGGTTTTCCCTGAAAAGTTTATTAGTTTTAATTTATAATATACTTCAAGATTTGTGGATCCATTAAAATGACTTTTATTCTTCTTATAACATTTGTTTGTTTATTGTGTTTATGTGTGTATTTGATGCACAATATTTCGTTTTGTTCTGATGGCTTGCCTACATACCGAGAGAGAATTTAATAGAAAATCTAGCTTATTTTGTTTTTGAGATCTTATGATGCTTAAATGTAGAAATTTGCTGTGACAAGCAGCCGTTTCACTTTTTGCTACTAGAAAGCTTTATTTATTTCAGGAGATAAAAAAGCAAAGTCGCATAAAATTGAAACCTAACTGATTTGCAATTTTTTGATTCCCCAATAATAATATGGATATTCATCCGCCTGCAACACTGTGAGTACAATCCGGATATGTGAGTATTACCCAGATAAGTGTGTACTGCTCGGATAAGTGAGTACTACCCAGATAAGTGTGTACTGCTCGGATAAGTGAGTACTACCCGGGTGAGTGAGGACTAACCGAATGAGTAATACCCGGATAAGTGAGTACTACTGGGTGAGTGAGTACTACCCGGATAAGTGAATACTACCTAGATAAGTGAGTACTACTGGGTGAGTGAGTACTAGCGAGTGAGAACTACTGCGTGAGGAAGTATACCCGGGCGAGTGAGGACTACCGGATAATTGGTACTACCCGAATAAGTGAATACTACCTAGATAAGTGAGTACTACGTGAGTGAGTACTACTGCGTGAGAAAGTACTACCCGGGTGAGTGAGGACTACCCGGATAAGTGAGTACTGGATAAGTGAATACTACCTAAATAAGTGAGTACTACTGGGTGAGTGAGTACTACCCGGATAAGTGAATACTACCTAGATAAGTGAGTACTACTGGGTGAGTGAGTACTACCCGAGCGAGTGAGAACTACTGCGTGAGGAAGTACTACCCGGCGAGTGGGACTCCAGATATTGAGTACTACCGGATAAGTGAGTCTACCTGGATAAGTGAGTACTACTGGGTGAGTGAGTACTACCCGGATAAGTGAATACTACCTAGATAAGTGAGTACTTACTGGGTGAGTGAGTACTACCGAGCGAGTAGAACTACTGCGTGAGGAAGTACTACCCGGGCGAGTGAGGACTACCCGGATAATTGAGTACTACCCGGATAAGTGAATACTACCTAGATAAGTGAGTACTACTGGGTGAGTGAGTACTACTGCGTGAGGAAGTACTACCGGGGAGTGAGGACTACCCGGATAAGTGAGTACTACCTGGATAAGTGAGTAATACTGGTTGAGTGAGTACTTTACGGATAAGTAAGTACTATTGGGTAAGTGAGTGCTACCTGGAAATCCGTGAGCGCTACATTCTTTTAAGAAGCAAAATATGGATATTAAGTATGAATGCACGCATATCAAAGTAAAATTCGCTTGGCAGGCGTATTATGTTTAATACCTGAATTTTTTCTTTCATTAAAATAGTATTCATGTTTATAATTGCTGTTAAATAAGCGTGCAACCTTAATAATTATACTTATTTGTTTAAACTGCAAAAAATTGAACAAAATGTAAAAATAAAAAATGTCAAAAAAAACTCTTAAAATTAAAAGAGAAAAATTCTCTCTTTTTCATCTTCGAAATTATGTGAAAAATCCCTTTAGAATTGAAAACTGCCTTGAAGGATTTTTTTAATGTTTTACCTTTAAAGTTATTGCAAGTGAAGCTGTTAAAGTTATCTATGTCATTCTTTAAGATTTAGTTTCGCTGTCAAAATTGTATTATTTTTACCTCAAAAGTAAAATTTTAGTAATTCCATTTTACTTTAAGATTTTATGTTAATTTTTTTTTGTTTGTCATATTGGAGAAATTACTTTCTTCGGTTAAATATAGCGATGTACCGTTTAATACTTTTCTGAGTAGCTCGAACAAAGTGGTAGAAAATTGTAAGAAAATAATGGAAAAATTCTTTGAGTGGAATTAGGGATGAGAGTTTGTCATGCAGCTCCGGCTCGGCCCTCGTAGGCTTTGTTTCCTTCATTTCCTTTTCTATTTGGCATATTTTACTTTGTGCCGTAATTAGATGGTTTAAAAATTTGAGGATTTTTTATTAATTTTGAACAAATCCAATACCTTAGAACTATTCCTGACCTTGTAGGAGTCGCTATGCTCATCCTGACCACATCAGCGTGTCTGCTTATTATTATTATTATAATTGTTTATAGCTTATGGGTGTAAGGTGATCTTAATGATCAGCCAGCAATGGCTTATGGGTGTAAGATGATCTTAATGATCAGCCAGCAATGGCTTATAGATGTAAGGTGATCTTAATGATCAGCCAGCAATGATCCATTAAATTATATGACCACTTTTTTCGATGCACGATTGTGCAAAGTGTCCTTAAATCCATAGGGAGTGGGTAAAAAGTGTCCTAGAGGGTTAGTTGCAAGATAATTTGGAACATGTGGTTTACATCTTTCCCAAGTTACTATTTCAATTAAATTTGATTCTAACAACAAAATATTACCCTGAACTGAACAGCTTGACCCAGTCATAGTTGCATAAGCGAAAAACAAGCTAGAGATCTGATTCGTAAGTTTGTTTAGTCGATACGTCTTTCTCTGTATTGTTTAACATAGAGGCTGAAGTCTACTAGTAGTTAACAACCAACAAGGCAAATCGTTTAACTTTCATGCTCTTTAAATCAAAAAGTTTTCATGTTATATACAAGCTAAGAATACACTGCAATAAGCAAAAACAATACTGTCTGATACCAGCCATTCATCAAAATAAAAAAAATGTAATAATCATTCTTAGGACACGATAATGTTTTTATCTTTCTTCACCTACTACCGTATGTATAAGAAAAGTATTTTATCTCCAGACGGTGTATAATGTAAAGTTTATTTACTAGTTTTAAGGAGTAAAGAAGCACTTTTCACTCCCAAAATAAAAAATTAATTCTTTAAATTTATACAGGAGACCGATCAATTTTTGTAATTTTCTTTTTGTAAGGGACCGAAAAACAATTTTATTGGCTCAAAATCCGTTTCAGGTCAAAAGAAATAGTTTGGAGCAATAAAAAATATTTTGTTTTTTTGGGGAGGGGTAGCACCCCCAAAATTTATAAGGGGGCCCGACAAAAAAATTACAGGCTCAAAATCCGTTTCAGGTCAAAAGAAGTTATTTGGAGCAATAAAAATTGTTTTTATTTTTTGGAGGCAGCACCCCCTAAATTTATAACGAGGGCCGACCCAAAAAAAAATAGAATAAAATATAGCAAATCGTATTAAAATAAAATCAACGTCTGGAGATAAAATCTTGTATGCACCTTGGGAGTAAAATGCTATTTCCCCCTCGCAATTACCTTCCTCGGCTTCGCCTCGGGAGTTAAATACTTTGGTTCCCTCGGCTTACGCCTTAGTAGCTTACTAACTTCTCAGGGAAATAATAGCATTATTTACTCCCTTGATGCATAAATAACTATTGTCCAACCAAAAACTCCGAAACTGAGGTTTTATCATTCTTCAGGCCATTTATGACGTTCTGAATGCGTTATGGCGTTTGTCTGTCAGTTCGAGTGTCTGTGTCCCACATAACTCCCACTGTGTTACTACTAGAGAGTTAAAACTTGGCACAAAAATCAAGCTTTTTCTATAGTTTAGCAGCCCTCATAATTATATTTTTCACACTACGATAACCTATTTTGCTGAGTCATGAAAATTTTTAAAAACCAAAAATTTGACTAATCGAAATTTGACACAAATGAACATCAGTAAGTGTCAATTGATACTTCAAATTTCATTTTGATATCTGTTGGTATTTAAAAGTATTAAATTTTTTAATTTATGAATTTAAAAAGCCCATAACTTTAATTCTTATAACTATTTTTGACTTACGTCTCATCGTCAGATAGAGCAAAACATAAAGAACTAGTATTAAAAATTCAAAAGGTACTTAATTATTTAATTTGTAAATTACTGGCGAAAATGTATATTTATCGGTGCAATACTTTTTGTTACATATATTACCAAAATAATACCACCTTAAGCTTTGGATAATCATGTCTTTCTAAGGCTAGAAAATCAATATAATTGTGCGAGAGATATTGTGTCAACTATTAATGTTTTGCAAAACTCGGTAGTATCAAATGATACTAGAAAATCAAATCCGAAGTTGTGAGGGAAAATACCGAGGAACCCCGTACCTGACAGAGGCCGGATATTCTTGTTTATGGTTCTCCAACATTAAAGTTTATTTGGTATATTTTATGCATGTTACTGTAAGCTGGTTATGTCCTTTTGATTTTTCTCAAAGCTTATATGATCCACAAATTTAATGTAAACTTGGTATGCCTCATACATGTTACTGTTAGCTTGCTAAGCCTGTGTAATGTTTTTCGAAGTTTTTTTTTTATGGTTCTCTAACCTTAATGTTAACTTGGTATGTCTTATACATGATACTGTAAGCTTAATATAGCTCTTTAATATTGCAGTAAGCTTGACACGCAAATCTACAAATACGGGCCTTCGGCCCGTAGCCGCTACGCGGCATCGGCGCTTCGCGCCTCGTCAGCTCCGCGGCGTCAGCCCACCGGGCCGCTTCGCGGCCCGGGGGCCCCCCTGTGGCCGCTTCGCGGCCACATTGTTGTTGATTTGTATAATGTGTTGTTTCATTATTGTTCTTGTTACATGGCAATTTGCCATGTACCTAGCGAATTTTCACAGCCTCTCCACACAGGCCCGCTTGCGGGCCTGAGAGGCTTTTCTCACAAATTGATTTTACTAATTAAGATTTTATTAATACTTTATTATAATAGTATGCTTAATATTAAAAAAAGCATTATAAACAAAAATATATTCATGATTTTTGTTTTTAAATAAAAATACCGTTTCCGTCACTTATGATATATAGATAAACATATTAACATAGTGGCTCACTCAAAGATTAAAAAAAAATATTTTGATGGGATGCAGGAGGCTCAAGTAGTACAGTCTAGTGGTGACAGCGTGAAACTGTCACATATTTTTATTTCTGACATTTTATTTATTTATTTTTTATTCAACCAAACAACGAGCTGTTGAGGTAATCAAGTCTTTCCATCCGCTTTTCAGCGCTAGAATGATGAGGATCGATGGTATGTGATCCAAGAACAGCCTACATATAAGAATTTCGATAATAAATTGGTAAAAAGTGAAAAAAAGAAATTAATTTCCTCCACACGTTTAAAACTTCAAACCATAATACTAGTCCGATACAACCACCTAGAGAAATAATAAAACATGAAAACAAATACACAATAATGAGTCAGAGTTACATATTTTGTTATGTTATCCATTAACTTATCACAGAGATTTGCGCCAACAACCGAGAATAGATATATAACTCAGATAAAGAATAATTAAAGTACTATAAAAAACTTAAAGAAAAATGAAATTATTTATATAGAGCAAAATATATTTAACTAACACTAGCGATATCAGAGAACACTCTATAGTGATTTGGCCACCACAAACTATAAAATCACATAAAACACAAACTTGGTCAAAATTATGAGTGTTCCTAAACTAACCAAACAATACAAGAGAGAAAATAAATAAAAAAAAAAAAAAAAAAAAGTTGTATTTAGTCCATTCTCTGGGTTCCAAACAACTGTCCGATTGAGGCTGAACCAGGATCGCACAAAATACGTAATTATAGAAATGAACACATATCGACACAATTAAGAAAAAATAACTTCAGAGTATTCCACAGACAGGTGTTTAGGAGGCCTTGTGTCTGCCGGCGTAGGTTTACGATGGAAGCCATTTTTGTCCTGTCTTCTCTGAGGAGCGACAGAGCTTACCAGGATGGGGAGACAGGAGGGGGGTGAGAAGAAGGAAACTCCATCTTTCTATTATGTCCCCATCCTCTAACGATACCTAACCCCAGACAGATACTCGACAAGTCTTTGACCTGGACCACGAAAAAAAAAAAAATTTTTGTTGGGGGGGGGGGGGTATAATAAATATTACTAAGATTTTTTTTGGATAATAATTAATATAGTATTACTAGTTGCGACCGATTTGTAGAATGGTATCGATTGAGCTGAAAAATATTGTCTTAAAATCGATTCAGCTAGCAGAGTCTACTTAAACACGTATCTTTGTTTTTTAAAAGCACTACATTTCCAAAGTTTCAAAAAAAAAAAATTTTTTCTAGTGAACGTGCCATTACTTTGATTTTTGATGACTCATAATGTATAAATGATAAACAGAATAGGCCTGTAAACACCATACCTCCAAAATATCAGCGATTTGCTAATTAGTTTCGGTCGTGTCCGAATTGTAGAGGATCGCGGACCTATACCCGACCGCTTAATTTCCTGTTTCCCCAGCCATGAGCGAAAGAAAAGGGGGGTGAGGAACTACATGTAACAGATAAAATATTTATTATATTATTATATAATTTATTTATTATTTTATTTTATTTTTTTATTTCCTACAATAGTAGGAGGGGTATAGTGGGGTACTATATACTGACGGCGAGTATAGTAGTAGGTAAAAATAATATATATATAATATGAAAATAAATATTTAATATCACCATATACCCTATATAACAACACCTCTTTTCTCGGACCACCTCCTATTTGTTTGTCTCATCCAGGAAGACCACATAATAGGACACCCGGCATTCCCGCTCACTCCCACCTTCAACTTCGTCCATGCCCCGAAACAACCGCCCTCCACTACAGCGTCAAATTATCCGGTCAGTTATTGAAAATTCTCGCTAAAATACTCTAGATGCTAGATTTGTCTAATTGGACCCTAGTCTTTCAGTCTCATTTCATTACCACTCTAATTTTCGTGAGAGCCTCTCTAATTCTATTTAGCGCCTACTCATTGCACCTAATCTAATGCTTGTCCCGATGCCCCCCTCCCGCCCCCTTTTAAATACCAATTTCTTCCATCAATTAAGAGACACGCATTTGAGTGAAATAATTTATAAGTGTAGAATAAAAAATATATAGCAAATCTATCACCAGGTTCTCCTAAAAGCACGATATAAAAACAAAGCTAATAAATATATATTATTAGAATTCTTAAAAAAATGATGTGGTATTTAAAATTTCATCTCTAACCTGATGCTAACATTGATAGTAATTAACGCTTTTACTCTAGTTCTAGTGTCACTTAAATTACCGGGAAACGTAAAGGTTGGTAAACAAAAAATTTCGAGTGGGATGTCGTTTACCATATTTTTTCGGCGCTGAATCATATAAAGTCAGTCAAGAGCCAATACGAACACTCGAAGTACACAATGTCAGGATTCCCAGATTTGAATCTTAGCCTATCGGCTTATTTACACAAGCTGGGCAAATTTTATTTAAAATGCGTGCTTTCTTTCTTATCGATCCATTTCTTGCATAAGTTCCCGGTATATGCTTTATAACCTGAGCAGTAGCGTCACAACTTATTATTTAATGATTCAGATTTTTTTTAAAGTTAATGTGCAAAAATGAAGCATAAACCGAGGTTTAAATAAGTGCGAATAATGAAGTGCTAAGCATTGTATAATCTATGGGATGAATTTTGTTCTTTAATTTATAAAAATAAAAGAAAACTTTACTGCTCAGTCTAAAGCATGTACCGGAAACTTAAGCAAGAAATAGATAGATAATATAGAATGCACGCATTAAAAAGAAAATTAGCTCGGCTTGCGAACCTCCGCGCCGGATCTTTTGTTAATATCATTGGTCGCTTTACTATATTTTTTAATCACATGGCATTTTGTCATATAACATGAAATTTTTCCAAGTCAATAGCGAATTTTCATGTGGACTTCTTCGCGAACAACTCGCTAAATTCCACATGTATTGTATACCTTAATTTCAATGGACTGTTGGGATCTGGAAGCTAATTGGAGCCAATCCCCCATACTTCAGTAATCTGACAAACCTCATAAGCTACATTTTCTAATGAAAATTCGCTTATATTTTTTAAAAAACAGTCACAATTAAAATCATCAAAACCAGACAAGCAATGGCTAATTACACTGAATAATTGGAGAAGCCTCGCCTAAGTTTTCACAGGCATAACTTTTTGATGTTCTACCCAAAGGGAAGGAACAGAGCTTTTACTCAAGGTTTTAGACATTTTCCTCGAAAATTACACCGGGATGTGGCTGCGGATAAAAACTTTTGCCGATCTACAAAACTTAAATACAGTTTAAAAGAGGTTCTCATAAGAAAGAGCTTACAACCTTAGTACCACTGTTTTTATGAATAAAAACTATTCAACATTTTCCAGACAATTGAGGACTTAGAATAATACTATTATATAGTAAGAAGTATAACTATATAACTGCAAGCTGGTTCGCTGGTGGTCTTATTATAATTGCTTGCCACTCTTCCAAACAATCATACAATTGTTCTTTTTTTTTTATACAACAAAAGAGTACAAATATTCCGTCGACTGAAAAATGAAGTATAACCTACTAGTTTTATTATTATGATGGAGAGTGTGGATTGTGGTGGAATTCATAGAGAAAATATATGATTGAGGATGTAAGGTCGGTGTGTGTGTGTCGGGTGGTGAAGAGGTGTAGGTGTATGACTCGTGTGTTGAAGTGGGTATTAGACCTTTTTAATTTATAAATTATAAAACGTAGTCTTTCGTCCAACTATATTGTATAATATCCCTGCGTGAGCGCTGTCATTTGATATCTATTCTTCCAAGGTGTCACTTGACTAGTTTAATTATTATTTAACTTTACAAATTCGTTTTTGACTTTAATATACAGAAGCGATGACGATAAACTTCCTATGCGACTTAGTTTAAAATTATTTTGACTTTATTTTTAAATTTGTTGATGTTTTGAAAAGGTTTCTGTGGATTTGTGCGGGTAGCAATATACTTTTCTCTCCAGTGAGTATAGACGAGACAAGTTGTAAGAGACCATCACTGTAGTATTCAACACTTCCGTCTCGCACTTTACTATTATACCTCTCTTTTTGTTAAGTCATATTGAGCTTATTATATTCTGATATTACTGCACTTTTTGCTACTATAGCATTCCACAGCTCTCTGCCGTTTTCTTATCTTTAGATGATAACATGCGTCTTTCACCGAAGTATCACCAGCTCCGCACATGTTTCCAAGAGCTGGTGCCTACTACTCTCAAGGCAAGAATGAAAAAGGGATCCATAAACTTGTGGGCGAATTCTTAAGCTAATAAGTGAGAGACCTTCAGTTTGTTTCTCATGGTAACAGCGTCTCTTTCATTATAGAGGTAGACACTTCTCATGTGATAGGAGATTCGCCTCACCTTAGAAAATGGGCAAACCTTATTTGAATCATAACTGACAATTGAAACAAATGGGCTACCTAGAAGATCCCAATGATGAAAAAACTATTGAATTGGAGCATGACAGGCTCATAACCTATATGAGCTATAGATAAAACAAATATACCTATAAATTTGTTGTTAAATTTAGTTACTTAGATTATGTGATAAGTTCAGAAGCGGGTGAGAACTTAAGTAATTATTGATTTCATATCATAAGCGTGTTCCGGTTAACCTCCCTTGTTAGATGTGGTGATGGACTTCTTAAATGCGATCCCAAGATAATAAAAAATGTAATAACATATAGAATGTTATTCTGTTCTCCAACAAATTTTGCAATTTATTTATTATCTAAAACATTAGCGTCTATCAGCTTTTCTCCAAAAATATGAATGTTTTATAATATTAGTGTGCTTTTCTTGAGACAAACAAACCAAGCATCCTTCCTTATCTCCTCCCTATTCTTCAGGGGTAGTGCTTCTCTTCTTTCTATTCCAATTGCATGGCTCGAGTGCAAACCTTAATTATTATCACATATAAAGAAAAGCACTCTCGTGTGCGAGATGGTGAGAACAATCTACACAAGAGAATTTATATATTACCTCTAAATACGTAATTATTTTTATCTACTATAATGGATTTGTGCTCAACTTCTTATTAATTAATTTTTATTATTTATACTTAATTTGGAAATAAATATAACGATTTCATAGCTCACAATGAAATAACCTAGTTAAGTCTCTCTTTAAATGACTAAAATGTTCTAAATTAACTACAAATGAAAGCAATTATTCGTAATATAATGAATAACACAACGAATAACGACCAAAACTCAAAAAACAAACACTTTGTTGCCTATATTAATATTTAGGGAATAACATGGGGTCTCATATTTTTTTATATGTCAATTAATAAATATCTTATGAAAAGAAGAATCTCTTTAAGAGCCTCCAATTAACAAAATTTAATATTGAGATTAATTTTTAAGCTTACGGAATATTTTATAAGCGATTGATTTACCATACATTGGTTTGGTTTTGGTTAGTGGATTGGTTAGTTTTAACTGATTGATTGATAATTGATTAATCAATTAATCATTCGTGATTGAGAAAGAACTCAAAGATCCTCACCTTGCCATGCCGCAAATACAAAAGTTTCGTAGCCTACCATTACAATAAGTTATTGCTTGATTACTTTATGAACATCCCATTACAATTAGAAATTGAGAAAGTTGTCTACATTACAATTTAGGTGAATATGCCATGAATGTCCATACCTTCGCCGGCCCAGAAAATGTGTGTTTAGACCTAAGAGGCTTATACTACTTCAGGATAAGAGCTCTTATCACAACCTGTCTTAAATTAAGTAAAATAAATTTTAATTATTGTCTTTTGCATATATTCTTTAATATCTGTGTTGTATAAAGTTATTTTATGTGGCGTCTCTGGAAAAACCGCCTTTTCTAGTGAGCATTTTAAATTTTATGCTCCGATAGTAGATTTAGTGGAGTGCGGAGTCTATAGGGGTAACTAATGGAATTAGCCACGCTACTACTAGACCCTCGGACACTATGCAATTCTACTCCAAGTCCTCCCTCTAGTAGTATAAGTCTCTTTGGTTAAGACCTTCTATCTGAAGTATCAACCCACATATTTGAGATGGGTGTGAACAGGGTGGCTGAGACACCTGTTTACTTTAGTCGAAATGTAACAATAGAAACTCTGTTGGCAATATTTTACTAAAATTTATGTTTTCTTTCCTTTGTCTCCTAATGAATAAAAAATGTATAGAATGCAGGTCAAGCAATTCAGAAAGCTAACTGTTGCATCCTTAGTTAAATCAAATGTTAAAGTTTAAATGTTATAACTATTTAAATGAAATTGAATAGTAATTAGTAAATACTTGACTGTAGTAATTTAATAAATTATATATGTCGTAATTTTTGACAACTTTTTTCACAGAAGACTTGTAAACCGTTTATTTATGATCTTTATTTAGACATCAACCAAAGCGGATGACGTCCGATAATAATGAAGCGAAGTATAAGTTCGAAATTTCAAATACGTATTATGATATTATCACTTGATAAGATACATCTCGGGGAGTCCTCTATCCATTGCGTCACTCATCTGGCTCGGCTCCAGCATTAGACTGACTCAAGCAACTCCAGAATAAAATCAACATATGACTTAACAATAACGTTGCCTATAAATATCCAGAGTGCTCTGGGAGTGAGCGGGTGTGTTGGTAGTAGTGTTTGGTTTGTCATCCCGTGATGGATGATAGCTTTGACCCAAATTCACATACTCCGCTATTTCTTAGCTCAAGTTAAGAACTTGGCATTATATCTATTTAACTTTCATGAATGATTCAAGATTCGTTTGACAACTTGATCTTGAAGTATTATTCTCTTAAGTATGATTGTACTTAATAGAATTTTTCTAAAAATAATTTATACATACTTTGTTCACACGCGGGGTTTGGCAGAGTTCAACTCCCTTGGGGGTTCAAACCCCAACTGTTTACTCGGTCCATGATGTTTAATAAAAAAACCACAGTAGAATTAAAAACAATTAATATATTGTTAAAAAAAATTATAACTGACCGGTTTCAACTTTACGTCATCATCAGAGCTGTTTACAGGCTATTTTAGGTAGCAAGTAGGAGGATGAGGCAGAGGAAGGAGTTGGCGTGGGTGTGCTTAGGGGTCCTGGTGGTGGAGGGTTAGCTGTGTCTGGAGAAGACTAGGGAACCAGGTTTAATAGTAAAAGGAACAAAAAAATACTTAAAATTATTTATAAACTAACTAACTATATAATATAATCTAAAAAGAGTGTGACTCAAAAGTTATTATGCTTGCATATCTAGTTATAACATAGCCGAGAAGTCGAACTTAAGTAATTATTTCACAAATAAACTTTACTTATTACTAAAAAATTGCACTTAGATTTTTTAATTTTATTGCAATTATAGCAATAGAGTAAAATTACAATTGCAAATTTTATTAAGATTTGGTTAAGAAAAATATATTTATGTTTCCGAAATTCGGAACAAGAGTGCGTTTTGTTAGCAGCTTTTGCTACTAGCAGCTTTTGCGGCCGTAGCAAAAGCTTTCTTAAGGCGATCCTGCAAAGAGGGGGGGGGGGGGTAAAAATCACTTAAATGGAAATATCTCCGGTTCTCGGCAAAATATCAAAATTCTAAGACGGTACTTCACTTCTAATTTTTATTCTGCACATTTTAAGACTCATTTCAACCTTCTGGAGCAAACAACAGTGGCGCAATTTGAGAACTACTTTAAAAATTGTAGTTCTCAAATTGCACCACTGTTTTTTGCTCTAGAAGGTTGAAATGAGTCTTAAAATGTGCAGAATAAAAATTAGAAGTGAAGTACCGTCTTAGAATTTTGATATTTTGCTTAGAATAGAGATATTTCCGTTTAATTGATTTTACCCCCACTCTTTGCGGGATCCCCTTAAGGGGGTAAGAAAATTTAAAACTTTGAAAACGGAAAGGTTTCTTCCGCGTCAGACCTCTAAGGTGTTTTGTGATTAATCAAATGCTAATCACTAGATCATTTGTGCGGGTTTACTAGGTTTGCGGAAATTTCCATTTTCCGCTACGCTACCGCAAGTTGTTTAAGAACTTCCCGTACGATGAATTTGAGCTGTCACCGCACGCAACGCCCGGACGCATCGCTGCCGCAGTATTGTGAATGCACCTTATCACTTCTGAACACTTGACTGAGGCATTTCAGTTTCACGCGCTGTATCCATATAGATTACAAAACCCAATCCATTTCTAATTCCCTATGAACGTTCCAATACATTTTTCAGAATTATCTCTTTGTGAATTTTAAAATATTCCCCTGCTTTCTAAATCGTGACCTTTTACCCGACCCTCTGGAAGCGGCAAGTGTCTAACCCTATAAAAATAAAATTGCCCAGGAGCAATTTTATTTTATCTTTGTAAGAAATTTGTGTCATTCCTTTTTCCTAGATAATTTAATTTTTACTTTTCCTCATTTAAAACTCCGTTTCGGGTTTTCACCTAAATTATTCGTTTCAGGTGTTTCAAATTGATTTACCAACACACATTGATTGATACCAACACACATTGATTACCCAGCTGTCTGTATGTGTGTGTGTTTTCGATATCATCATTGGAATGTGTTTGAGCAAGACACTGGAAACATTATAGGACAAATCAATCTTAGGGTTCAGTTTTTATTTCCTTTTCTAGTAAAATTGAAACTATTTTCCTCCGCTATACAGTGTGTTTTACTCCTGTAGAAATTCGCTTAGTGATGAATTGATGCAATTATAAATTTCTAAAGCGTTTTGTTTAACTTGTCCTCTTTCTCTAAAATTAGAGAAGTTACTGTATCTATTATATCTACCACCATTTCATCTATTATATCTTCTTGTTCTTAAAGGGCTTGTTTGTACTTTCATATTTAACTTGCTAATTTGTCGACGTTACTTCCAATTGAAAAGGTGGTTTTCCCTATCTAGTGTAAATTACATCCCTGAAAATGCCGAGTCACGTATCGTAGTTTAGAGTTTTTCTTTCCCTCTTGACCTTTTAAACTTTTCTTGTTTAATATCAGGATGCCCCCCTCCGGAGGCAGATAAGATTCATAGCTGACCGTGACATTTAAAAAAAGCGTTTATGGCGCAGCAATATCTACCTTCACCTGACTCAGACCAACCTGACTGCTGTGTATTTGCTTCGCTTTCTTCTATTGAAAAGAAGACGTGTAAAACCTTATGAGCGTTTTAACCAGGAAATGACGCCTCTACTGATAATCCTAGTATACCAGTACTAAAATACTATACCACTACTAATAATCCTCTATACCAGTACTAAAATACTATACCACTAATGTATACCAGTATACTACTACTAGTAATATACTACTACTATACACTACTAATAATCCTACTATACCAGTAATATACTATACTATACAACTACTAATGATCCTACTATACCAGTAATATACTACTACTATACCACTACTAATGATCCTACTATACCAGTAATATACTACTACTATACAACTACTAATGATCCTACTATACCAGTAACTATAACTATATACCAGGTAATATACTACAACTATACCACTATCATAATAATCCTACTATACTACTGTACCAATACTATAATAATCCTACTATACTACTGTACCACTACTATAATAACCCTCTTTACCAGTACTATACTACTACTATATCTCTACTAATGATCCTACTATACCAGTAATATACTACTACTATACCACTATCATAATAATCCTACTATACTACTGTACCACTACTATAATAATCCTACTATACTACTGTACCAATACTGTAATAATCCTACTATACCAGTACTATACTACTACTATACCTCTACTATTAATCCTAATATACTACTGTACCACTACTATAATAATCCTCTTTACCAGTACTATACTACGTCTATACCTCTACTTATAATCCTACTATACTACTGTACCAATACTATAATAATCCTACTATACTAGTAATATACTACTACTATACCACTATCATAATAATCCTACTATACTACTGTGCCACTACTATAATAATTCTACTATACCAGTACTATAATACAATACCTCTACTAATAATCTTCTATACCAGTACTATAGTACTACTATACTATTACTAATAGCCCTCTATACCAGTACTCTGCTACTTCTAAATCACTACTATAATATTTCTATTATTACTCCGCACTTCATTACGACTGTAACTGCACATTACTTTATGTATACCACTGTATACTACTTTTTAGCTGCAATACTACCGCAAAGACCTTGGTAAAACAGTTCGCCCTGTCTTCAAATTTATTCTACCGATATTGCTTAAAATAAGCAAATACAATCGTAATGACTACGTAATTATAAATTTATTAAACTGCAGGCAGACTATAATTATTATTTAAACAGCTCTTATCATAAAATAAATAAAGACGGCGATATTGTATGAATACTAAAGAATCAGAGTTTCGCGTGCGACTCCCCTGCGTTGTTAGTATCCCTTGGTAGATGTCGTGCGAAGAAAATAGAAAATAAAAATAGAAGCTGTAATTAATTTTACTGGCTTTTCAAATATTTTTATCGTAGGACGTCATAAATGTTGGATTTTCTTGGGTAAACGAGAAGAGGCGTTATAAATTGTTTTAGGCCCCACATCACTTTTTCCCTGTATTTTACGGATTTTTATAACGCAGGCCGCTTTAGTGGCCTCCAGCTGAATGGAGTGGAGCATATATTACACTACCTACACTTATACTACCTCCTCACCCTCTAGCAGTACTGAGTCTATCAGATTTCGAAGAGGTCATCTACATAGATGTGATATATTATATATATATATATATATATATATATATATATATATATATAATATATATATATATATATATATATAATATATATATATATATATATAATATATATATAAATATATATAAATATATATATATATATATATATATAATATATATATTAATATGTATATATATATATATATATATATATATATATATATATATATATATATATATATATATATATATATATATATATATATATATATATATATATATATATATATATATATATATATATATATATATATATATATATATATATATATATATATATATATATAAATATATAATAAATATATATATATAATATATATATATATATATATATATATATTATATATATATATATATATATAATATATATATATATATATATATATATGTATATATGTGGACCCGCGTTTTTTATCAACCTGATTGAGGTTTTTCTGTGGTTTCCCTCAATTTTACAGGCCAATGTCAGATTGAATCATCAAAAGTCAGTCCACAGACTGCATAGGCAACACTTTTGAAACTCCTGCAAACTACCTTTACAATAGTAACCTATTCAAAACGCCATCAAAAATATCTTTTGACAGTATTAAAAAAAAAAAATCAAAATTTGTACCACAAAAATAATAAATAATTCAATAAAATAAAAGTAAAGAGTCACAAATTACCCTAAATCAATAAATAAAATATGGCTCCGGTTTACACAAAATAAATATTGTATATACTTTGCCAATAGAAAACTTGTTTAAAAAAAATTATATATATATTATATATATATATATATATATATATATATATATATATATATATATATATATATATATATATATATGTATATAAGCGTTTTTAACCCTCCCTACATTTCTCTTGTTCGAAAACTTCATGATCATAAATGTCATTAATTTAAAAAAAAACTAATAACATTCTTACTGTAAACAAATAAGTTTTTAGGTTCAGTTTAATCTCTGGAGGAAAATGCGAGAGTTATTGGGACGGATGACATGTTTACTATGCGTGTATAGCATGTTAAAGTAGATAAAGGTTTAGCCCTTAGCCAAGGTCAAGGCTGCTCCCTTCTTATCTCACCTCTATGTCACACATAAACACCCACCCTATACCATATAAACACAATGAATGTCTGAGACCAGGGTTACACAAACATTAGAGCCCCGTGTACCCCTATTTTAGATAAGTAGTACTTATTTGATCCTTTTAATAACTTTACGTACAAGTATAGAATTATACTAATATAGAAGGAGCATATGACCGTAAACACAATGTAATTCCACTGAAAACACGAAAGCCTGTTGACTTGTAGTCATAAGGAGAGGTACCACCCTAACAACAAAACATTATTTTAAATATGTGCCATAAATATCCATTAATGAAGAAAGATCTTAAAAAAACAAATATAATAACTTCAAACACCTGCTGAGTATTTAATAAAACCGGTCTTAGATGGCAAAAGGATAGCGGAATACAAGAATCTACATTTAGTTGACGAGGACTACTTTTAATATAATTTTAATTAAAAACGTTAACTAAAATTTACAATGCTTAAAATATTGAATTTAACCGATATTTATATTAGTATTTTATAAATAATCAATCATTAATTAATAATAGAACATAATAATTCAGCAACCGGAAGTATTGCCAACTTTTTTATAAGAAATTTGTATAATGTTCTGGTAGCAGCATTACTTAAGACCACCAGTGAACCGCCTTTCGTGTTATCAGTAGTGCTCCTTCTATATATAGTATTATTCTAAGCGTACAAGTATACCTATTGGCAGGTATTTATGGCAGAAAGCTAAAGATAATCGTTCCCCTACACTGTCCTCCCTTCGCCGCTATCATGTCGACGGTATCATTAGCGTAATTTACTTTGAAATTTTCCTTTTAACTTATGACCTTTCTTTGGCGTAAGGATATATTTATGCCTGATACAAGATTATAGGCATTTATAAGGTGATTTAATTTGATTGAAACAAAACAAACGCAGTCGGAGGTTATAACCTGACTTTATTTTTTATAATGACGTGTGACGTCATGGTAGGAATTGGTTTAGGCGGCTTACATGAAAATTCTGTATTTTTCCAACAGGGGAGTATAAAGGTAAAAAAGTGTCGCCACCGTTTTTAAGGAAAATAGATGAGCATGGGACAACTTGTCCCATATAGAGTTTAAAAGTATTGAGAAGCGTATGAAGTTTGTGTTTTCACTATTGAGATCTATCACGCTTAGGCCCGTATTCAAAGACATCTTCCTAACATAATCCTAACATATTTATAACCTTGTTCGTTAAGAAGAATGTTAGGAAAATGTTAGGAAGATGTCTTTGAATACGGGCCTTAATGTTGACAGACTTTAATTTTTTATTTTCTTAGGATTTATAACTTAATAATCTCAAACAAAAAAAGAATATATCATTTGATACTACCGAGTTTTGCAAAACATGAATAGTTGACCCAATATAATTGTGTGAGAGACACCTAGGAAATGTAACAAGCAAAATGCAATGCTACATCTGGGAACTGTTCTATCATTCGACATTCGTCATCATTGATGGCTCGACATAATGTTAGTGAGTTCAGGCTCTGTCGGCGCCCTGATGAGTTAGACGTAACGAAACAGAGTGGGACATGACATTATGTCGAGCCATCAATGATGACGAATGTCGAATGATGGAACAGTTCCCAGATGTAGCATTGCATTTTGCTTGTTACATTTCCTAGGTGTCTCTCGCACAATTATATTGTGTCAACTATTCATGTTTTGCAAAACTCGGTAGTATCAAATGATATATGTTTTGCTTGCCATGCATGATGGCGGTAAGAGAGCACCGCTCGTCTCTGGTAAGTACTTCACATTATATTCTTCGGAATTAATTAAAGGTCAGAGTGAGTTCAGGCTCTGTCGAGCCATCAATGATGACGAATGTCGAATGATGGAACAGTTCCCAGATGTAGCATTGCATTTTGCTTGTTACATTTCCTAGGTGTCTCTCGCACAATTATATTGTGTCAAAAAAAGAATAACACAATACAATTGTGCGAGTTTATGTTTTGCAAAACTCGGTAGTATCAAATGATATAAGGTAAGAGTAACATTAAATATGTACTATTAACTACCAAACAATAATGAAGAACTAAAACTTAACTCGACGTGTTTATGAAGTGTTAATAGGATGGATGTAGTAGTGCTACAAGTGCCCGAGAGAGTAGTGGTGGGGGTTGGCGACACTATATTACATTGGGAAGACCTGAAATGTTCCTTCCTCTATATATAAGTTCCTTGATTTTCCTGCTATGACGTCACCGCCGTACTATAACCTACCCTGAAAAAAATTACTTTTATTAATAAAAACACTTCAATTAAATCACTTTATACTTACTATCAGCTTGGTCTAACACGACACTTTTGACAAATTTTTCATTAAATTAAGTTTGTCATATGACAATTATTCTCGACAACTCTATAATTGCCAATTACTTCACTTGTCAACTCTTACAAGCGTACGATTGTCGCCCTAGTCTTCTGAATCTCACGGTTCAAGTTGATAGTAAAGTCATGCTCCTGTTTTCTTTTCTCAGGTTTTCTGTTTTTCCTGGAGGTGTTTTGTTTTTATCCTAAATAAAAATTTCTTCTCCCTCCCCCCCTAATCCCACGGGATGGGATTTCCTTAGAAACCATGGGATTTTTCTATGAATAATTTTAAGCTTTCAGATATTTGTTGGTCAGTTTTATACACTTGTTTTTTCTATATACTTGTTGTTCCGTTTATCAAAAGGTTTTATTCTTATTTATTATTCCTTTACCTACACAACGTAGGAAAACAGTTATAGTAATACTTTCAAGACTTTTTTGCCTTTACTTAAGTAAAATGAAATTTTCGCAAATATTAAATGTATTCGTTTATTATTTTTGTTGTATAAAGCGATTTAATGTGACGTCACAAAAATGTAATAAAATAAAGAATCAATATATATCTTGTTGTAGTGATTACAACGTCTTGTATCGTCTGATATCGGGCTCACTAATCTCAGCAGAAAGCTGATATATGTACGTTCTTAAATTGAACAAAAAATATAGAGCAGGTAATAAGTACTCCAGTTTATGTGTCGAGCAAACCTATAGCTATAGCTCATAATACTATAGCTACATAACCTATAGCTCATAATACTTTTATCTATTTAACTTTTATCTTTCATGATCCTACAAATACCATAGATATACTTGTCGTATTACAACGAAACTAGTGTATTTATTTATTACGTAAATGAAATTTGGTACAATTGTATACCAATTGTACCAAATTTAAACTCAATTGGATTATTTTCCGATTTTGCAAAATTTTTAAAAAACGCACACAAATCATCTGATAGAAAATAAGCTAATGCTGATAATGATATGAAACTTGGCACATATGTTTTTCTTATACGTAACTACATGCGTGCCAAATCTCAATCCGATCGCCACATTTTTCCGCGTTTTATGATTTTTAGAAATTTTAGCTGAGTCATTATTGCGGGTTAATGTCGTTGTAAGGAATTATTTCCGGATAGCACAACTATACCTATTTCAATTTTATGTTTAGTTAAAAAAAATTTTTACATTACAATTTTAGTTTTACTAGATTCACCTGAAAATGTTTGCGCTTCGCTCAATGAAACGTTGTGAAGGTTATTAAATAAATTAATATGATTTATAAAGGACTGCAATCTTAAATATATATACACAATTATATGTGTCATATATATATATATATATATATATATATATATATATATATATATATATATATAATATATATATATATATATATATATATATACTCGTATCATACCAGTCTCAAAAATTTACTCTTTTATACCTGTAGACTGATTTTTGTTAAAATCAACTCAACTCTAGCATAAATACACTGGGAGCTACGATGATAACAGACACATGCACACACACACATACAGACAGACAACTTTGTAAAAAACCACATAGGAGGCCTTTAAAACCCCTAAAACAGATAATTCCGGTAACATTTCGGAATGTTTTGCAAACTCAAAAAAGTTACTAGAGGTTTAGCCTCCCCCCTGTCTCATTGGCTTTTAGGCTTGCTCTGTATCTGCAGTATTTCCTACTTTTTGAAACGCCTTGTATGATCACTTTTTATCTTTTCGTTTTGAGCATAAAACTATTGAATAATATATATTCAGAAAAAAAAACAAAAAGCAAATATGAAATATAATGAATATTAAACAAAGTTTTATTTTCTAGAAGAGATGAAAGGAATTATTAGACATGGTTGAGCAAGATGGCCTCCGGTTAAATTTAAGGAATTCCATAAAGAAAAACTTGTCGACTGAAAATATTTTCTAGTGGGGGGGGGGGGTCTGCTGTTCTAACCTCTCTTTAGGGGTTCTGTGAAAAACATAAAAATTCAAATGACTTTCTGAGACCAAAACAAAGTAGAATGCATATAAGATTTTTTTAATGCAAATGGTTTTTGAACACAAGGCGCGGCTACTTGTGGCCACTTCGTAGTGACATGGTTAATGTTCTATATCAGTTTGTCTCATCACTAGATTATATAAATGGATTATATATTGATGAGATATTGATAGATTATATATTGCCACGATATAAGCAAATTTTCAAATGTATTGGTCAAAAACGAGATTTGTTTACATTATTTTATATATGTCAATCGATAAATCCGGAACTAATGCCGATAATATATATTTTAAACTTCACACATGTGTTAACTATACGTATTAGTACATTTGTATAAAATTTCAGCTCGATCAGACAGATTTTTAAAATTGTCGCTGAGTCTTTATTGTAGGTTAATGATGTCACACATGAACAATGACGTCATTCATGAACAATAGAGTTTTTTATTAATATGGATTTAATACTAAGTTTTTAATACCAAGTCGATTTCTGTACCAAGTTTCATTTCAATCTGATAAAGCGTTCGAGAGTTATCGTATCCCATAGAAACAAACGGAACAATATCTCGTCCTAATAGTTAAAAGTTAACTATTTAGCTTTTATGGTCCAACAAAAATCATAGATATACTTGTCGTGTTAATACGAAACTTAGTGTACTTATTTATTACGTAGAGGTACCGAATTTCAACTCAATCGGATTATTTCCCGATTTTTCAAAATTTTGTTTAAAAAACGTACATACAAGCTGTCTGAAAAAATAAAACTAATTCTGATAATAAGATGAAACTTGGCACATATGTTAGTCTTATACATGGCTACATAAATGCCATATCTAAATCCGAGTGCATTTTTTTTCGCGTTTTATGATTTTTGAAAAATGTTTCATGAGTTAATATTGTGGGCATCATAGAAAAATTATTTTTCCGGACAGCACAACTACACAGACAACTTTGTGAAAACTACTCAAGAGGCCTAAAAAACACCTCAAACAGATATTTCCGGTTTTGGATTTTTTTCTAACAATACTTATTCTATATATGTAGGAATTTTATTAAAGAATTCTATACAAAATAATATTCTATACATTATTTTAATTTTTTTATTTTTATTTAATTGTTACTTTTTTTTCTCTATTTTTTTATGTATTTTGAACTTAGTAATTAGGTATTATAGTAAATTAAAAAAAATATATGTCACATCAAAACTAAAATAATACTAATTTGAAACATTATAAAGAATAATTAGAAAATTCTATAAATTGATTAAATAATAACACTTAATTATTTATGTAGGACATATAATTATTAGGTAATGTAAAAAATAAAAATATTTAATAACTAAAACTACATCTCCAGGTTCAAGCAGTATTGCTTTTTGGAGACGTAGAAAAGTAGCATTTTTTCATAAATTAAATTTATTGTAAATAACAAATTATTCAAACAAAACTAAAACAAAGCGATAAAAAAATGTAAAATGTATTTATTTTTACTATATTTGTAATGTAATAATTTTGATGAAATAAAGATATATTATTATTAAATTACTGTTTAAGAAGTCATAAGTTTTCTCACGAGTAATAATTCTGATTTACTAGAGAGATGTATATTGATAGAATACAAATGAAAAGCTCGATGGAATCAGCTAAAATCACTGGAAAAGTGTTTAGAAAGACTCGATGAAAGCATATAAATACTTATGGAAAGCACCTTGGAATCTCTCCAACATCATTACTATTTTCTAAAAGACTGAAGTAAAAATGAAGCGAAATTGTTTCTTTTGTCAGAAAGGTGTAAAAGTGAGAAAAGCTTCATTTCCCCAAGCTTTAGGTAAAGGGACTAAAAGAAGTTTAATCAAGTTAGTCAACTTAAAGAACGGCTTTCAATGGAGCTTTCAGACATCGTTTTTCCCAGCACCAAGTCCCTTGCAACAAGACTCTTGTACGGACCTGAGTTTCACCCAATTTGTGTCAAGTGCGACCAATATTTCATCATGGTCTCTAAAATTTATCGTGTTAAGTTATGGGTTTTATTTTGCTCCAGTATTGAAATCTGTTAATTAATGATGACATTTACTTTACCTTTAAAGTATTTATTTCATCTCATATAGTTTTATGGCATAGAGATGTATTACTAGAGGGAGCATACCCTATTGAAGCTTAAAACATATTTTGGGGGCTCTCAGGGGCTCAGTGTTACCTCATTAAAACCTTCTATGTGTAAGTGAAGGTTATGATAAATTAAATGTCGTCTACTTTAATACATTGTTCGAGTTTTGTTTTGAATTATAAACGTTCTACTCTTATAACTGATAAGATATAAATTCCAAAACCAACTGCGCATGCTTGAATTTTAGCGGCAAACTTACCTCTCAATGGTTTCCAATTGTTTATTGCTGGAGAAGGTTATAACAAAACGCGCTTAAATGATCATTCACTAAAGTGACAAAGTATAGTCCAAAATTTAAAATTAAATAAGCACAAATGACTTAACAAGCACCCCAGATGTATCAATCACGAGAAGCACAGAAGAAAGTTTAGAAGCAAACTCGACAACCTTGCTACATAACCTGCGTTTGGCGCCTTTTTTTCATTATAACCAAGGGGAAAGTAAGTTTGCTTCTATTTCTTTATCTTATACAACTTCCATGGGGTCAGAAATGTTCCTTAATGCGTCGTCCTCTTTATTCAAGATCCTTAGGTTCTACTATATAAGTTGCTGTAATTTTGTGCTGTTAATTCGATTATATTGATTGTCGAAGGTGTTCAGGTTACTTTTTCGATGTTTCAAAATTCAACCATTTCTCTAGTAATAATATCTCTGAGCTTTATGGTATTAGAGAGAGAGGCAAAGTTAAGAGAGATAACTTTCCTTCGGGACTTATTAATATCAATCAAGGGTAAAGTTTGATGGAAAAGGCTTTTAAAAGTTTCATTGCTTTGTCATTTTAAATACCTCTTCACTATGACAATATAATGTAAAACTCTTATCTTCTTACTATTTATTGCTCAAATATCTTCGTTCCCGAGCAAAGCGAAACAATAGTTAGTGAAAATCGGGTTTGCGGTACCTCGAAACTTTTCATTATGTAGTTGATATGTATATAATACACTTATACTATATAGAGGAAGCAATCATAATCAGAGTAAGTATACAACTGAAAATGTATTATGTATATAATACACTTAAACTATATAGTGGAAGCAATCATAATCAGAATAAGTATACAACTGAAAATGAAATTGAATCAATCATTTGATGGATATAAAATTCTATTAAAATTGTCATTGTCACGTGTCAATCACTACACATTACCCCTTTCAGATTTAGATAGACTCATCCTCAAAACTTCGGATCCGCTTCACTCATCTACAGGGAATGAAAATCGCTTGATTTATTTGAATTAAGTCTTCGGACTCACAAAAGCGTACTTAACGGAAAATTTTGTAAATACTGTAATATGCATAGTTTATAGCCAATAGATAGGCATACAAAATTAAAGTTTTTATCTGAAATTTATTGTGTAGGGTTGTGACAGTGAGAGATCTACCTTCATATTATTCAGCCGTTGCGGCATGCTCTTTACTGTCACTTCATGCTACCTGTTGAACATACGGCATGCTACCTGCTTAACCTATCCTAATTTATGATGTAAATATCTAATATAATGCTACATAGAGTAGTGGATTGGAAATATGTACTCGAAGTCAAACTTTGCAGAGCTATGGCTGGTTCAGAACAGTGTCTGTTCTGCGCGTGGAGTGTATTGCACCAAGTGCTTTGTAGCTAGTTAATGAACTCTTTTTGTTCTAAGAATACCTATTTTTGGGGTTCTTAATCATTGATGTGAGTTCTAGCCCAGACCATACTGTCATTTCTAGCTCTCTTTTGCCATTGCGTTATTAGGTCCATCGTAGTTTAGCTCACCTCGCTAAAACATCTTTTGGACTGATTTGTTTCGTTTTATGTGTTGGCAGGAGCAAGCAGTTGCTGAAAGAAAGCAGCAAGTGACGTCGCCCGAGGACACGGAAGATTTGTCGCCATTGCCGTCCAGCGTTCAGAGACCTGTTGCACGGAGAGGTGGCATCTCGGCAGAGCCTGTGTCTGAAGAAGATGCTACCAGTTATGTTAAAAAGGTTTGTCATGACATGCTTTTGAATCTACATTTTATGGAAATACAACATGTCAAAGTCAATACATTCTTTATAAACAAATTAATACATCATGTCAAAGACAATACATTCTTTATAAACAGATTAATACATCATGTCAAAGTCGATACATTCTTTTTAAAAAATTAAAACATCATGTCAAAGATAAACAGATTAATACATCATGTCAAAGACAATACATTCTTTATAAACAGATTAATACATCATGTCAAAGTCGATACATTCTTTATAAACAAATTAATACATCATGTCACGTCAACACATCATGTAAAGTCAATACCTCCTTTGTCAAGTAATCTACACATCATGTAAAGTCAATGCATCCTTTGTCAAGTAATCTATATATCATGTAAATTGATGTAAAACCAATTAATACGTCATGTCAATCCATTCTTTATAAAAAAATTAATACATCATGTGAACGTCAATACATTCTTTATAAACAAATTAATACATCATGTGAACGTCAATATATTCTTTATAAACAAATTAATACATCATGTAAAGTCAATACATTCTTTATAAACAAATTAATATCATAAAGTCAAATTATAAACAAATTAATACGTCATGTAAAGTCAATACATTCTTTATAAACAAATTAATACATCATGTCAAGTCAATACATTCTTTATAAACAAATTAATACGTCATGTCAAGTTATTACATTCTTTATAAACAAATTAATACGTCATGTCAAAGTCAATACATTCTTTATAAACAAATTAGTACATCCTTTGTCAAGTAATCTTTATATCATGTTAAGTCAATGCATAGTTGGTTATACCCTTAAATCGTAATCACCTTAAAGAACTGTGTTTTGATTATGACTAGTTTGTGTGACGTTTGTTTGTTATCAGGTGGTTCCTAAGGATTACAAGACGATGGCCGCCCTTGCCAAAGCAATCGCTAAGAACGTTCTGTTTGTTCACCTAGATGAGAATGAGAGGTCTGATATATTCGACGCCATGTTCCCTGTTAATTTTCTGCCTGGAGAAACTATTATACAGCAAGGAGATGAGGGTGATAACTTTTATGTCATAGATGTGGGTGAGGTTGAGGTAAGTTGTTGTCCGCTACAAACGTACGTTCTCATCTCAATGCGTTCCGATTCATCTGAATGCGTTCCGATATACATCGTATAAAGTCAATACATCTTTTTACAAGTAATCAATACATCATGTCAAGTCAATAAATTTTTTATAAACAAATTAATACGTCGTGTCAAATTCATTACATTCTTTATTAACAAATTAATACGCCATATCAACGTCAATCCATTAATACGTCATATCAACGTCAATAAATTCTTTATAAACAAATTATGACGTCATATCAAGTCAATACATTCTTAATAAACAAATCAATACGTCATATCAACGTCAATACATTCTTTAAAAAAAATTAATACGTCATGTCAAAGTCAATATAAATGAGTTATGATCTATCTGAATGCGTCCTGATCCATCTGAATGCGTTCCGATCCATCTGAATGCGTTCCGATCTATCTGAATGCGTTCTGATTCATCTGAAAGCGTTCCAATTCATACAAATGAGTTCTGGTCTATCCGAATGCTTTCCGATCCATCTGAATGCGTTCCTATCCATCTGAATGCGTTCCGATCTAATAGAATGCGTTCAGATCCACCTGAACACGTTCATATCTACCAGAATGCGTTCAGATTCATCTGTATGCGTTCTAATCCATATGAATGCCTTCCAATAAAGATTATCTGAAGACTTGAATGTTTTTCTCCTTTATCTGAGAATTTTAAGCAAGGGAAAGAGTCTCCTCGCAAAATGTATCAACAAAGAGCTTTCAATCTAGCATGGAGTCATCATCTGTGTAGTAATAAATATCGATTATAAGAATATTACATAAATAATCTAGTTTTACTTTTCCACATTTATACCTATAGTATATAGGAAGAGTATTGTGTTTGCAAAAAAACACAAAACTGGGATGTCACTTGGATTATCCGTTTCCGGTGTTTTTAAGGCCTCGTAAGTGGTTTTTACAAAGTTTTTTGTCTGTATGTGTGTGTCTGTTATCATTGTAGTTGCCTTCGTATTTATGATAGAGACTTAAAACTTGGTACCAAAATCAATCTATAGGTGTAGTTATGCTATCCGGACAGTTATTTTTTATGACTTTAACCCGCAATAATGACAAGCACAGCGAGTCCGAAGTAGGAAAGATGAGCGTACCGAATCCGATGTGTTAAGAAAAAGTTCCGAGGTACCCCGTATCTGATTATTTGATAGATATATATATATTTATATATAATAATATATATATATATTATATAATATATATATATATTATATATATAATATATATATATATATATATATATATATATATTCTTATATATATTATATATATATATAATAATATATATATATAATATATATTATATTATATATATATATATCTAGCATTCTCTAGCTAAACTTGCTCTGCTTGTTAATTATCCTTCAATTTTAACTTAAAAGATATTAAAGGACTTATAATCCAGTTGTCAGCAAAAATTGATAGGTCTCGAAGTGGTCTTTTCTCTTAGAGCCCACACAGAGTTTAAGTGGGAACTCTTTAAGCCCACATGAGTGGTGGGCGGGAATGCCCTTTCCACTATTTTGAAGGAGGTTGGGAAGGGGTTTGATATGAATACCTTTTGAATCTTATAAAGAATGCTGTGAGGAGCTTTGTTCTCTTCTTAAGTGGTTTATGTGACTTGAAATGAAAGAAGCTTGGAAACGAAACTCCTCTAATTACCCTTATGACAGCTTTTCAAATTTACCCCCCCCCTTCTGTGAATTAAAATTTCCTGATTCATATCTCCCGTATTTTCTAGAAGGTTGAAGCATTGCTGTAGCAAAATTACATTTCCTACGGTACTTTTTGAGGAAAACTGTAAATATTTTTTTGATTGTGAAAAAATCAAAATTCGTATCAAATTTCCATTTTTAGTTGATCAATGTATTTTTAATAAAGTTAATTTAAAATCATTCAAAACGGTAGCGCTAGAGGAGTTCATCGTATAATGATAAATAAAAGAGTCTCTCCACTTAACTACTTTATTAAAAAAACAAAGCCGGCTTTCAACCCCAAAAGGTCATCATCAGTGCTTGTTCGGTCTTCTTTATTAAAAAAACAAAGCCGGCTTTCAACCCCAAAAGGTCATCAACAGTGCTTGTTCGGTCTTAATTTAAAACTTTAACTACCAAATTATCTGATGAATAAACATTACTGATTACAAGTTTATGGTTTATTAGTTTATACAGTATTTACTTATGGTTGCTTTTTGTGTACTTATGGTTGCTTTTTGCTTTATTTTAGGTATATGTAAACAATGAATTAGTTACGACGATCGGCGAGGGAGGTAGTTTTGGTGAACTAGCTCTCATCTATGGCACACCAAGAGCTGCTACAGTAAAAGCCAAGACTGACGTGAAGCTGTGGGGAATAGACAGGGATTCATATCGTAGGATTCTCATGGGTTCCACTATTAGGAAGAGGAAGATGTACGAGGGTTTCTTATCCAGGGTTTCAATACTAGGTGAGTGATGTAATATCAACCTTGGCTGGTAATCATAGCCTTTTTAAGTATTGTCAATCAAATCCTAACTCTTTTATTTTTTTTATTTAAATTCTGGAGGAAATAATTTCCTAGGTACTTAGACCTCGTATGTGGGTCCATTGTACCTGAACCCTTTTATTAATATCACAGGTTCTTGTTTTAGATATCTGTTCCTTGTTTCAGATTCCATCTCCTTATTTCAGATTCTTTCTTTTTGAAACACTTCCTTAGTTCAAATTCCAACTCCTTGGTTTAGATTCAAACTCATCGTTTAAGAGTTGGCTGCTACCATCTTTGTCAAAATTAATTGCCCTAGTCTAGAGGACGTCGTAGAGATAAAAAACGTTACGAGGCAATATCTTTTACTGACAAAATTAATCATTTGTAATGGTTTGTCAAACTTCTAGATTAATGTCACTTTTTAAAGAAATATTTATATTAAACGAAAGAATTACTATTCAGTGTTGCCAAGTTTAGATACTTTGTCTTTAATAACGAGTTGTCAATCCTACCATTTTTAAAATGGAAGGATTAAAAAATAAACCTTTTTGATTAGCAAAAAATTTAATAATTTAATAATTTAACAATTTTTAAAATTTAAAAATTTAATAGGAACTACCTACTACCTAGTGAGTTTTGCAGGCTTAGTATTATCTTTAGATTTTGACTTATGAACAAATTAATTTTAAAAAAAACAGGTAAACAGGTAAAAAAATGGAGTACTAGATTACTGAAATAGTAAATTATTTGGTAATATCATGTAAAATAATTATCCACAGTTGTGTATTTTGTTGGAGCTTGTGAAATATTACAATTTATTAATTAATAATAATAGGAATATTGAATATAATAATAGGAATATTGCTCTTATCTTGAGGGCTCTTGGTCCTTTTCTTGATGTTGGGTCCAGGACAACCTGACACGAAACCAGACATATGGTTTTACCTTTATTTTAATTATTTTTAAAAGCGGGCAATTATATGACATGTCATTTGCCCTTTTCTTAGAAAAAGCTTAGAATATAAACAGGACCTTCTTTTTCCTATCATTTTCTCCTGACACAACAATTATTGTCTCTACCCCAATTTTGGGTTTTCGATCCAAGGGTTGCAAATTGCTGTTATAATGCAATAAAGTTTTTGAAAATTAACTTTTTACTTTATAATATGCAGTGTGGAAAACTGAGTGACCCTAAAGGTCTTCAATCATGCCAGCTTACAAACTATGTCCAAAGGCCCTTATTTTAACTTTTGAAATCTTAAACAAGGTTAATTCATCTTCTATGTTACATCAAATAAGTTAAGTCGTGTGTTTAGTTAAATCTGATCCCGTTTTTTTTTACTTATGTTTTTGTTCATTAATATTGTTTTTTCTTCTTTTTTTAGAAAATCTAGACAAATGGGAAAGACTGACAGTAGCGGATGCTTTGGAACCTGTTTCGTTTGAAGATGGGGAGACCATAGTGAAGCAGGGAGATAAAGGAGACGACTTCTACATTATAGTTGAAGGCACAGCGCTCGTTTTACAGACCAGAGCTGAGGGGGATGAGCCCACCGAGGTCGGCCGTCTCGGACCTTCTGACTACTTTGGTAATCTTTTACATAAAATTTTCTTGTCTTGAGAATATTTTGTCTTGTTTATAATCTTAATTCCAAGTATTGTCAATATCAGTACAGTCTATAGTCAAAAGCCTATTTATTTATAATGAGTTTGTATCAGAATACAAGAGGACTTCATCCTCCCACATGGTTATTGTGTGAAGAATGGTACACCATTGGTCACAGGTGTACCATCCTTTATAGAAAGCATCTCGAAGCTATTTTCACCCCCTCGTTTCTTTTTATTAAGGACATTAAAAAATATAATTTTAATATTAACTTAAAGATCTTGGCCAGATATATTTTTAAATACAGTACTGGTAGATGTAGACTATGCAGTCGCTTGGTATAGACTATTTAATAAAACTAGTTAATAATATAATAATATGTTTATTTGTTTAAGAACATAAAATTCTCATACAAAGGAGTTTGTTTAAAATGTAGCTTATGCAAAGGAAAAAAAAGAAAGATAATAAATGATTAGAAGTGAATATTGCATCACAGAAAAAGAAATTTAATTTAAAAAAAAAATAAAACAATACAATTATTTAATTGTATTGTTTTAAATTATTTTATTTGTATCAATTATTTTAGTTGTATGTAAATAAAACATATATAATTTTAATAAAAAGTTATTAATTAAAAATAGTAAAAAACGTCTTTGAGGAAACATGGAGGAAAGGTTTTAGTCACTCATTATTGATCTTCTGTAAAGAAGTTTAGTAATGTACAAGTGAAGACTATTCAAATTTTGATCGTTCAATAAATAGAGTAAATCTTTTAATTTTGTCTCTGAGTTACAATTTTTTAGCGTTTAAGAGTTACCTGATATTTTGAGTTCCAATGTACCCCGTACTTAATGTTATTATAGTTGTCTTTTAATATTAATTTTAAATAGAGTGAATCTTCTAATTTTGTCTCTGAGTTACAATTTTTTAGGAGATTATTTCTAAGGTCTCTGGTATTAGAGCAAGAAAATAGAAAATGTTCAAGGGTGTCATTAGCTTCAGTGCATAGTGGACAAATATCATTTGAGTTTAGATAAAATGGTTGGCCATGTGAATAGAAATAAGCTGATCTGGATGATGATAATTTTAATTGGGCTATTATTCTTAATTCATTGATATGATTTCTCAGATATACAACTACTACTACAACTACTAACTATGTCAAATATTTTTGTTGAACTACTGCCAAAAAATTTGCAAGAAAAATCATTTTTTGAAAAACTTGAATTTTATGGAATTTTTATAGTTGGGCATTAGAGGAAGTAAGAGATGAGCAAAAGTTTAGCCAAGAACGGAAAAAACTTCTCTTATGATTGCCCTATAAGAAAACCCAAACTTCATCATACATTCAATAGTCAAAATATTAAGCCATTCTTCCTAGAAGTTGGAAAAACTGATATTTTTTGGCATTTTTGCATATCTCTACAATGTTAATTACATGGTACATTATATATATATATATATATATATATATATAATATATATATATATATATATATATATATATATATATATATTAATAATATATATATATATATTATATATATATATATATATATATATATATATATATATATATATATATATATATTATATAGTCTAAAAGCCAGGGCTAAAATGTGACTCATATTGTACTACTTCAAACTAAATTTTTCTGAAAATATACCTCAAATTATGTGGGAAAAGCATAGTCTGCCTATCCAGAGTGGATCCCTTTATATGAATGCGGTTGCTCAAAATATTAAAAAATTGCACAAATTCCAGTTTTCTTGCAATAAGTGGTTCCCTGTAGGTCGTTTACATAATATTAAGATAACATTTTTTAAAGCTGATAAAATTTCCTTCTGCTGATAAAATTGGTTTTCTACAACTAAAGTTATGACATTTGTTAAGTGACCAAACAAATGCACAAAAAGTCAATATTTAAATATTTAGGTTTTTGAAAGAGTCAAAACTTTGGTTGTAGACATCTGATTTTGATTATTTAACACTTGTTTTATAGGGCATTTTATCATCTTTAACTCTCTTCATGATTAGCACACGACCCACAGGGAACCACTTATTTCAAGAAAACTGAAAATTCTGTAATTTTCTAAAATTTTGCACTACTTCTAACCAAATTTGTCTGGAAATATACTTTATATTTTGAAGAAAAAACACAGTCTGCCTATCCAGAGTGGAGCCCTTCATATGATTGCACATGCTCAAAATTTTTTTAAAATTGCACAAATTTCAGTTTGAAATAAATGGTTTCCTATGCCTCTTTGTGTGCAAAACATGAAGAGAACATTTTGAAAGTTGATAAAATGTTCTATAAAATGAGTGTTTAATCATCAAAATCAGATAACTACAACCAAAGTTATGGCTCTTCCAAAAACACCAAAAAAATGTATAAAATGGTGTAATTTAAGTTGAAGTTATCCGATTTTATAGGACCAGCTTTAAAAATAGTTATTTATGCCATAAGGCTGAGAAGTGTGTCTTTATGTCACGGCAATTAGATTTACCGACGAGCGAAGCGAGTCGGGAAAAATTGCCAAGACATAAAGACATTCTCAGCCGGATGGCATACACTATTTTTTTTTGAGTTAAATAAACACAAAAAAAACGCACTCATTAAATAAACTGCGCTATATACTTAATTGAAAAAAAACAAAAAACGTCCAATTAACTCCATATTATCGTCGTCATTGAATTCATCCTTAGCCTCACAAATTTACTGAAAAATGTAAGAGCTTTACAAATAAACACACAAAAATCCGCAATTAGAACAACTTTTAAAAACAAAAAAAAATTAGTCTACGAACAAAAACAGAAACAAAATGACCGTTTGTAAAGAAACCTCATAAAGCTTTTACACAGATTGTTTTTTTGAACACGCTACATTTCAGTAATGGCGGCAATATATGAATTACTTTTACGTCCTAGGAGTTTTTTTACATTCATTATTGTCCTCGGAGGTGAAAAGTGCTAAATAACCTCCTATAACAATAATGATTGGCTTCTCATCCTAAAAACGGTCCAATAAAGTGCTTTTTTTTTAAAAGTTCTTTTCGTGTTTTACTTACAACCCACAGGGAACAACTTATTGCAAGGAAACTAGAAATAGTGCAGTTTTTTAATATTTTGATTGAGCGTATTCATATGAAGGGCTCCACTCTGGACAGGCAGACTATTCTTTTTTCTTTATAGTTTAAGGTATATTTTCAGAAAAATTTGGTTTGAAGTAGTTCAAAACGAATCACATTATTTTAGATCCGGCTCTTGGACTTGTACTGCTATATAAAATAAGGTGATTTTCATCACCTTATTCTGAGGACGAGTCCACAGTAGTGAGGATAGGGGTAGTGAACCTGATATTTTGAGTTCCGAGGTACCCTGTACTTAATGTTTTTATAGTTGTCTTTTAATATTAATTTATTGGCAATGTTTTTACTTGTACGATTTGTACATTGTTAAATAAAGCTTATTAATTTATTTATTATATTGGATGGATGTATTGTTGCAGGTGAAATAGCATTGCTACTGGATAGGCCTAGAGCTGCCACTGTCATAGCAAAGGGGCCTCTAAAATGTGTCAAACTCGACAGAGCCAGGTAACAGCTATGTATTCTAAATTGCTTTCGTTTGACTTCTCTTGAAGCAATCAATTCTTGTTTTTTTTGTGTCAATAAATAAAATTATTTCTATTAAAATAAAAATAGACCTCTTGTGCTAAGTAACTTATTTGTGAATTTACATCAGGAGTTAATACAGTGTTGAGGGTTGAGTTGTGGGGGGAGGGAAGGATTGGCTTCCTGATACCAACAATGAGGAAGATGCTTAAATTTTAACCCATGGTTTTTTGTGTTTTGTTAGGTTAATCAAGATAAGAAAAAATGTATTTCTCAGAAAAAAAAATAATAATATTAATTTTATACATTTTAATTAGCAATTTAAAAATTATATTATTTTAAAAAAAGTAAAGATTTGCGGCAAAAAGCTATTACGTCACTTGGCTTATGCATTTGATTGGTTCGTTTCAAATCTTTAGGTCAATACTAAAACTAACACCAAAACCTAGTTTTAGTTATTACCAGTTTTTATAATATTGCGAGTGACTTTAAAGCCTTCAATGTTTACGATTGTCATTTAAACTGTTTATCTAGTAATTTTGCGGGATCTACAGTGTTTTGGGCAAAGCCCTTCAAATATTAGGGGAAAAAAATTAGTTTTAACTGATTGTTGTTTACCTAACGTTTCGTTGAAATTATAAAATTATTGCTAAGAATTTACGTAAAATGTGTGAAAAATCAAATGGAATACTGCTAGTTTTTAATTATTTTTGTTCAAATTGAGTACGTAATCCGCGTTCAGATTACTAAAAGAAGAGCTCTATTGATGCTTTTTGTATTAAAGTTACTTCATATTATTAAAAGAATATAATAAAAACATACATAAAAAGAAATCAATGGTGAACAACAACCACTTAAAATTTATCACTGATAGTTAATTATTTGCACAAAACATTTTAAAACACAACAATTATTACTAAAATTTTGTTTAGATCATTTAAAAAATAGCATAAATATAATTATAATATTGATAAAATATTATGATTTAAAAGATAAAATACATCAATTATTGTTATCACATGTGATAAGAGTGATTTTCCGCCTGAACTTAAAAAACTGTGAAGCCCTTTGGCAATAGAATAAAGCAGCTCGGAGTCTGCAAATAAAAGGTACGTTAAGCAACAACTGGAACCCTCGAATAGTTCTAAATAAATCCGCTGTGGTGCAATACCAGTCCTGCCTTGAACAACTGATGCCAACAACAACAGTATAATTTAAAAATTAATTGGAACACTTTAAAAAAATTTTGCAATTGCTATTATTTAAATGTTGTATACTTTTAAATAATAATATATTTGGCAAACATGCATCTTCCTCATTATATGTCTTAAAAAAATTATGTGTTCATATATATAATATATATATATATATATATATATATATATATATATATATATATATATATATTATATATATATATCCAAGTTTTTAATCATGTCTGTTGATGATGTCACAGTTTTCGCTGATGGTTGTAGTGGTACAATAAACAGTAAATCAAATCGAAAGTTGGGAATAAAAGAAATAACTATTTACATAAGTAAATAGTTTTTTTTATTTCAAACTTTTGATTTGATTTACTGCTTATCATCCCGCTACAGTCATGAGCGAAAAGTGTGACATCATCAAAGCTCAAACCATCAGGTTAATCATTTATTAAGATCAGAAATAAAACTGGTCCAAGTACTGAGCCCTGAGGAACTCCAAGACTGACCTGCTTCAATTCTGACTTTATTTGAGCCTAAAACAACTTTTTGATACCTGTCTGATAAACACCCTTTAAATAAGTTAAAACTTTCACCCAGGATGCGATTGTTAATAAATTGATGTTAACCAATTTAAACGATGTTGTTAACCAACATAAATAAACGATGTTGGACCAAGTCAGAAGCCTCAGAGAGATCAGCAAAAATACTTATCACACTGTACTCAATGTCACAAAAGTCATAAACTTGTTGAATAAAGTTATATAAAGCATTGCTTGTTGATTTCCCTTTAATAAAACCAAATTGTTTTGAAGAAAACCCTTATGTTTGTGCCAGAATTTTACGAGCCTTGGTTTGTAAGTTTTTCATAAAGTTCGTCTATAATGGGTAGGAGAGATATTGGTCTATAATTTGAGAATTTGGTTTTATCTCCACTTTTATCAGTGGGGATGGTTTTAGCAATTTTTAACTTAATTGGAAAGACACCCTCAGTTATAATCTTATTGCTGAAGATTATAAAGCTTAAAAGAAATGATTTAAGCTTTTTAATAATAGCTTCATACTCTCCATTAAAGGTGTACTTACTCATAGAAAGGTGTCTTATATCGATTTAACTTATTATACATGACTTTTTGTTGTGATTGCCAGCGTGTGATTGTTGTGTAAGACTTAGTTTGGTGTGTTGACAGGTTCGAGAGGGTGCTGGGACTCTGTGCTGACATTCTCAAGAGAAATATCATCCAGTACAACAGCTTTGTATCCCTCTCTGTATAAACCCATCACTTAGCTTCCACCATGGTCACCTCTCACTCTGCTCCTGCATTGTCCACCTCAGGTAAAATATTTCCATTCATGTTCCTGTTCTTGCGATTTTTTTTTAGAAAAATAGAGTTTAAAATTTTCGGAGAACCCCCTTAAGTAAGTCTTTTTCACTCTTAATGTCTAGCATGTTTAATGCCAACATAATTAAATCTTTGTATTTTTTTACTTTTCTTCATATTTTATTGTTGGTATGTTAGAAAAGTATTGTGTTAGCTCTAGTTTAGGTGACATAGACGTATAGTCTATTGAATACTTTAAAAATCTTGACAGATCAGTTTAGGCACTGCCGATTCTAAAAAAAGAATCCCTACAAGAAGGGAGTAGGAAAAAACTTTGTAAATAAATCAGGTTATTTTTCCTGTGTTTTCTTAGCGATGTTTTTTACATTTCTTTTGTGAAGTTTTATTTTATAATATCATTTTCATGATTAATTAGAAAGTGATTTTCAAAACTATGTAAACACAAGAAGAACCACAAACGAAGTGAACCATTGCCGGGAAGGAGGTTATTTCCCTACAGCGGTTATGAGGGGTTCTCATTCCAAATGATAAGTTAGCAGTGTCTTTTCTGATTGGTCAATCCCCAAAATGCTTATGAACTTGGGGAGTTAACTAAATGATAGACTGTAAATGTTACAAAGCATTATATTTCCCTAATTAAGTCAAGTATTACTGTGACGATCACATTTATTATTAATGATGTCACATGACTTAGTATAAACAACTTACCTATACAATGATATATTATCCTTGAATAAACTGCTGATATCCTATTTCTACTTAATATTCAAATCTATAATGATATATTAAGAAGGGATAAAGTGCTAAGTGGGGACGAGATGGGGAGAAAGGGAAAGAGAATGGTGGAACTTCTCACACAGAATCATGTTTTTAGGTGTTTTGCCATAATTTCGTATTTTAGTATAAAATGTAACAATTACTTTTATCTTAAGGTGTAGGGATTACCCGATATATTAATAAATATGTAAGTACTCTTTGAACCTATTTTCAGAATATATGTATTCTGAACATATACATACATATACATTGTATATATGTATTAAGCTGATCTCTGTTATTATTTATAACTATACCTTTCCTGACACTAGTAAGATGATCTAGAAGGGAGGGTACTAAAATGTGAGAAGTGCCTAAGCATGCCAAAGCTTAAAGAAAGGTCCCTCACAATTACTAATGATTCAACAACAACAATAATAATAATAATAAGGAAGGTTATAGGTGCGCATCGTTTTCCAAAATCGTCTCTTTTTTTAATAAATTTTCATTTAAAACCGTGTTATTTGTTACGAAAATGTCGGGAAAAGGTAAAAATAAAACTTATTATTGCGGGCAATGTGAAAAATTTATTACGTCTTCAACTGTGAAATATGTAATACTTGGTTTCACGTGGGGTGCAGCAATCTTGTGAAAAATGAATTAGATTCTATTAAACAAAAGAAAACTAAATTTAAATGCTCTCTATGCAATATTCCAAAGACGGATTCGAAAATAAAGAAAAAAGACAATGAACAGGTAATTGTGGAGCAGATTGAAAAAGTTAAACTCACGCAAAATGAAGGAAACAATTTTCATAACCTAACAAATGCGGTCAACTCTTTGATTACAGCAGTTAACAATTTAGTTGAAAGTATAACGTACAACAACCAAGATATGAAAGAAATGCGTGAAAACTTTAAAAATACTAATGATAACGTATCGAAATTACGAAAAGACTATTTGGAAACAAAAAGCAACTGCCGATCTAATTCAACCAGAATAGATGAAATGGAACAAAGAGAACTAGCGAATGTACTTGAAATTCAAATTAATCCTACAACTAAAAATGAAAACGCCTATGAACTTGCCATTCAGGTATGGCAACTATGTCCCAACATAGAAAAAGAAGACGTACTTGATTATCACTTAACAAACAACAATAACAATGACAACGAAGTAAGAATGATAACTTTAACTTTAAAATGTGCTCAGATTAAAAAAGAAATAATAAAAAACTGTAGACCAAACTCAAAATCTCAACCTGGAAAAACAGTTAAAAGGCAAAGGTTACCTGTTAACAAGTTTAAAAAAACAAATTTCTAATCTAGGAGATTAGTGTTGTAGACTTGATGTATCAAAAAGACTAAAGTATCATACTATCAGGCTTAAAATATTACGATCATTTGCCTCAAAATTTAAAATCCTACTCTAAAAAACTTTAATTTTTAAATTAAGAAAATATTCAAAATTAAAAATGTTTTTATACATCGGATCATATTGGATTGTCTACGCTCATCCTCCCTACTTCGGTTGGACTCGCTTTGCTCGTTCTCAGATTATACGAGTCGTTAAATTTATACTGCTACATGTTTCCTCACTCATTTCGCTCGTCATTAGATAGTAAATACATCCTTTTCTTTCCCTGCGGTCACCCATCCAGACACGGACCACCTTCGATGCTGCTGAACTTTTATGATCCTACAAAAATCATGGATATACTTGTCATATCAAAACGAAACTTGGTGAACTTATTTATTCATAAAGGTATACACTTGTACTAAACTTCAACTCAATCATATCATTTTCCTATTTTTTTCAAACTCTTAACTGTCCAGGACCTCTGTTAAGAGTTTGTTGTCTTCAACCTCTTAACAGAGGTTCTGGACAGTTGACGGCTTGACATCTCTCTGGCACTGATGATGGCGTAAGCTGAAAGCTAGTTCTGCCTTAATAAAGTAAACAAATCTTGTGGATAAGACGGAGTGGTTGGTTTTCATTAAAAACATTCCACAGCGTAGCAAAAAATATTGAAGTATGCAATTTATTTGATGAAAATTGAACTAATGCTGATATTGAGATGAAACTTGACACATATGTTAGTCTTATACATAGCTACATGTGTGCATACCTCAAATTGATTGCAACAATCTTCTGGGTTTTATGATTTCTTGTCATTTATGATGAGTCATTAGTTTGAAATAATGACGTCATAAAAAATGCTAGCACAACTACTCCTATAGACTGATTTTTGATCAAAGTTTCAACTCTAGCATAAATAGACTGGGAGCTACGATGGTAAAATACACACACACATACGGACAGATAGACAACTTTGTGGAAACCACATAGGAGGTCTTAAAAACACCTGGATAAAATCTGCTGTCATCCCGGTTTCTGATTTTTTTTCACACAATACTTTTCCGATATATCTTAGGTATAAACAAGGAAAAGTAAAAAAGTTGAAAGTGCAATATTAATTTTATAATTTCTTTACTGATGTTATGCTTGTTTGACTTTTTTTTTGTACATGTACTGTACAGTTACCAAATAAAGTTTATTTATTTAAAATGTAAAAATAAGGAGATGTAACCAAACAAATGTTTTATTCACTCAAAATATATTACAGGTCAAAAAAATTATTGGGCACTGTAAAAAATTAAAATTTTTGGTGGTCGAAGCCTCCAAGCTTGATCTGATCAAGGCAGAAAAGGAAAAAATACTGGCACGTATGCTGCAATTTGCCCCTCAGCTGTATCTATTAAATTACCTGCATTGCCTCGGTTTGCCTCTGCAGTAATTTCTGTGTCTAACCCTTGCCTTTGGCTGGGGAGCAAGATTTAAAATTAATCAGTAATATTACATTTTCCTGCCAAGTTAAGCAAAAACTATCACAAAGAACTCTTGCTGTTTAAGTACTCTATGTTCACTCCCTATTCTATGTCTGCACCCTACTCTATATCCACAAACCACTCTATGTCCACACCCTACTCTACGTCCACTCCCTACTCTATGTCCTCTCCCTACTCTATGTCCTCACCCTACTCTATTTCCACTCCCTACTCTATTTCTACACTCTACTCTATATCTACATCCTACTCTATGTATACACACCCTACTCTATATCTACACCCTACTCTATGTCTACACCTTACTCTATATCCACAAACCTCTCTATGTCCACAAACCACTATAGGTCCACACCCTACTCTACGTCCATTCCCTACTCTATGTCCTCACCCTACTTTATGTCCATCCCCTACTGTATTTCTACACCCTACTGTATTTCTACACCCTACTGTATTTCTACACCCTACTCTATATCTACATCCTACTGTATGTCTATCCACAAATGTGTGTGTATCCACAAACCTCTCTATGTCCACAAACCACTATATGTCCACACCTACTCTACGTCCATTCCTACTCTATGTCCTCACCCTACTTTATGTCCATTCCCTACTGTATTTCTACACCCTACTCTATGTCCTCACCCTACTCTATGTTCTCACCCTACTCTATGTCCACTCCCTACTCTATGTCCACTCCCTACTCTATGTCTACACCCTATTCCATGTCCACACCCTATCTATCGTATCCAGTTAACACTTTTTCTTAAATTGGTCTATTCAATTTTATTTTGATGTTTATTGTCTAATTGGTTGTTTTTTTCCAGATGCAGATCGTGTCTTATTAATTATATTTATATATAATAAATGTTTCTATGTTAATATATTTATAATTATATAAAACAAATCCATTATTATAAATCAAATTTTTAAATAATTAGTGATAATGAAATACCTGTTGGAATCAAAAATTGTAAATTATTTAAGAAAATATTATTATGAAACCAGGGTTCCCTTTGAAATATAAGTATGTAAAATAAATTTGTTATAACTCGATGCCGTAATTTCCCTGTTAAATGATATTTGCCAAATTTTTCGAGATGAAATAAGACTACTTTGAATAACAAAGCAAAGGTAGTGGGATATGGGGCTTTTTGGTTTACCCAAGAACTATCATGATGACGTTAGTATTTAAAATGTTAGGATGCATAAGGAATGATGAACCAATGATGAAGTAGTTTCAGACAGAGGTTAACAGTAGCATAGCAATTCATTCTTCTTGAGGAGGCGGGTTGCCTGATTTTAAGCAACCATAATTAGATTTCTTTGTTTATTGTTATTTTTGTTGTTAACCATTAGTTCGGGGTTCTTATCAAATTTAATTTTAAGAGCGAAGCAAGTCGAAGAGAAATTATTTCTTTTATTACACTGATAAATTCTATTTTATTTTTTCACCATGGACCTAAGCCTTGAAAGTCCTCATTCCTATGCCTTTATAGGTGTATAATCTGCCCTCAAATACAAAAGGCACTAAGTGACTGTACTGATAGGCCTAACTTACAGACAGTAATTGATTTGGGTGACAGCAAGATAATTTTACAGTTCAGTCAAATGTTTTAAAAATAGCTTAGAAATATACTGTAGGCTTAAAACATGGGCAATTTTATTCTATAAAATTTGCTAACGGAGTTCTCAAGTATCATCTGGATTTGAAATTAGAAAATTTAACTCCTCAGATAACAAAAATACATTTTATAACCATTACCACTATCTGTTTAGAGGAAAAGACGCACTAACTATTGCCAATCATATGGTTCTATACTCTGTCTTTCATAACTAGGCACCTCATATATATCTATAAATATTGAGTTTTCATATTTTATTATAAAATAATTTTGCATTTGTCCATGGTTTTGATTCTCTTAGGCTCAGTTAAAATATTGTGGTTTACTTGTTATTATAAACATGCGTTATTCTATTATGCGTTTATAGAAGAGGTGCCAATTTATAAGAGACAGCATATAATAACGATGTTGGGTCTCATTCTAAAACATTGTTCATTGTAGATGATCATGCAAGTTACCTATGAATCAGTTTATTGCTTTGATAGTATTTCTTTTTTTATAGGAGAAAATAGATATAACTTGATTCTTATGGAATAATTGTAAGAAGGGACTGTAATCTAGCTTTTATAACTCTTTTATTACAAGTCACCTTATTTATACCTATAAATATTAAGATTTAACAAGAATTAACTTGCAAGGGGGTGGGTTTTAGGCTTTTAAATGTGGTACCTTTTTTCCATTTTCAATACATCAGTGTTATAAAAGAGTCTAGGATACAGCCTAGCTGAATTTGTATTTAGGGTTAAAAGAGCGATGAAATCCATTTGTTCCATCAATCTATTCCCTATATCTGCCAGATACCTTGGGTTAGCATTATTAACCTCATAACCAAGAACAGAGTCCCAGTGTAGCTCTTGTTTTTAACTAATTTTAATTTCCATGTGTTGCAATTAAGATATAGTAGTAGTAGTAATAGTAATATGGGGGGGGGGTGGTAGTAACTACTAGGCAAGTAGGCCACGTGGTTGGGCCCTTTTTGCCAACTCCCTAAGATAGAGTTCTACTCCTTTTAATTTCAAGTGTAGGTATATTTCATCTAATCTAGACAGAAGAGCCGTGAATTTCTATGGTTCCTCTCATGCTTTTCAAGCAATCATACATATTTTCACTGACTCTTATAGTCTAGTGAAAACTGGGAACAACACGTGCTCTCACTGTTAAACCAAACCTCCACACAGTTTAAACTACGAGGCAGAAACAGTATAGTATTATAGCGTCCTAAATTTGGCCTATACCCAGTTTCATTTAGGGTAAGGGATCTTTAACAAGTACCTGACAACGCACAGGCTCGAGACCACCGGCTTTACGTCCCTTCTGAAGGACGTGATACGCAGAATTTTTATCCCTCTCATAAAAATCCTAGAGGCCCGTGCTGGGATTGAACCTATGACTAAAGTCCATGTGTATTGGCCGCATACCTTAACCACTACACCACGGGTGACTCTTAATAAAGATATAAATTTTGATATTTATAAAGAAACTTTTACCCCTAACTTTGGCTGCTCCGCTGCATTAGCCCTCTGACCCTAACCTCTCTGTGGCTGCTTAGCAACCTTATGGTTGTTATCCTGTAGCAGTTTGTCACGGTAGTTGTTTTGTAAGTGGCATATTGCCATCGATATAAGTGAATTACCTAATGTTTTAGTCAAAAAATGTGATTTGTTTACATAAAGTTATATGTGTCAAACGATAAAATCGTTACTAATAATTTAAATAGTGAAAAGGTTTATTAAAGAAGACAGCAGTCCAAATATAGTTGAAAAACAACTACCGAGCTTTCAACTAGGGATCCTGGTCGTCATCAGGGTAAATAGATTTATTAAAACATAAACAAATTTATTAAATCATAAACAACAAGACTATAAACATTAAACTAAATGAACCAACAAATATACAATATCAAATAATGTAAGATTTATTGTAATTATTTGATATAGTATATTTGTTGGTTTATTTAGTTTAATGTTTATAGTCCTGTTGTTTATGTTTTAATAAATCTATTCACCCTGATGACAACCAGGATCCCTGGTTGAAAGCTCAGTAGTTGTTTTTCAACTATATTTGGACTGCTGTCTTCTTTTATAAACCTTTTCACTAGTTATTTTTTACAGTCCATTAATTATCAGATCGTATTAACTTATCAGTATACGATTCTTTCGGAGTCAATGTAATTGGACTCGTTTTGCTTGTTAGTTAGTGAAAGTAATGTTTTATTCCCAGAGGTCACCCATCCAGGTACAGACTTCGACGTTGCTTAATCCTGCTTAACATTATTGATATAAAAAACCTTAGATATAAATAAGGCTATATTATAATATATCAAGACATACACTTGTGCCAAATTTCAACTCAATTGGGTTATTTTTTTATTTTAACATTAAAAAAAACATACTAGTCATTTCATAAAAATTTAACCAATACTGTTAATGAGATGAAACTTATCACATTTTTTGGTCACGTATTGGAAATCAATCCAATAATTTTTTAGTCTTTTGTGAATTTTTTGATTTGGATGAGCAAAGGGAGTCTAAGAGATCGTATTCAAAGACATTTTCTTTACCTAAACTGTAAACCTTACATTTCCCTTAAGGGCTCCTTAAGGAAAATGTCTTTGAATACGGACCTAAATCTTGGGATTTACAAATCACAATTTATTCAGCTTTATCTTAGGAATAATTCAGTTACTCGGGATATAAAGGAGTGTATTATTCACCTGTTGAATGAATAACTATTATATTGGCTAAAAGTTTTTCCATTTCTAAATGATAATATTATAAGCTTTGCTGTTGGATTGTCTAAACCTGGAGGTTTTGTCATTCTAAAGTCGTCTTAGTGATAAAAATATTTCCCCTGATCGACTGTTAAATAATTGTAATAAAACTTTGTAATTACAAAATGTTGTAAATTATTTGATTTTTTCAAATTGATTTAAACCTGTTGTTTTGTCAGAATAATGATTTTTATTTTCTTTAGAATTCGGTTTGTTCGATATTCAGAGTTTTGAAGAAAATTGATTTGTCATTCTCTCTAAAAAGTCTTTATAAACAATAAGATATGAAGAGTAATAAATTCAAATTAGTAAAACAAATTCGTTTATGAATTCCTTTGATCGAATATAAGTGGATGGGATGTTTTTCAAGATTCTATTTAACTTTTTGACTAATTCGTGGTTTTTGAGTTAATTTGTGTTGTCTGCACAATTGTATAAATTTGGCTTTTTTGGAGTTAGTCTTGACAGTTCATTTCTGTACATGCTGTATTGTTTTGTCGCTAGGCATTTGAAAGCTTGAGGACATTTGAACCAGTCCTGCTTGAAAAGATTTATTGATCCACTTTGTACATGAATACTTTTTTTAAGTGCAGGATTTAGTTCTAATTATTCTGGATTATTTAGTTATATTAGAAAATAAAGATAAAAGGTGTGGAAGTTGCTTCTGTCAATTCCTAACTTAACTCATTTGTATGACTTATACTATTTTAAATTTTATTCTTTACAAAACCAAATGCCCAGTTTCTTGATGGAAGCTCTGAATGTTTCTTATGTCCATCAAATGAAATATTGAATTAAGTTTTGCTTCGTTGATTTATTTTATTTTTCTTTAAAAATATTTCTATGTAATTTCATTATTCTGTCTCATTAAAAAAAACTTTTTTTATTATTATTATTTACCCTTTTTATCATAATTGTATATGTTTATCTTTGGAGTTTTTTCTTGTACTTTTTAGTTAGTAAGTTTAATTTATTGTATAAAGATTGTAATTTTTATTTTAAAGTTTTATATGAAGGGTTTAGATGAAGTTTGCATTGGATGAAATTTGAAGAGCTGTTAACTAAACCCAAGAGACCAACCAACTTCTTTACTAGTAACTAATAGTAACTAACCCTTTAAACAACTCTCAGGTACATTATTCTGTACTTATATATAACTACAGACTTCATAACTTATTAACTTCATAACTTACTAAACTTCATAATCTCCTTTTTCCATTGGAAATTCGCAAACACGGTTAAGTCATCTATTAAACATGTATAGACAAATATAATGTACCTTTTTTATAAAACATGAACTGTAACTATTGTATTTCATATTAGTCTTGGTGTTAGTTAATTTTCTAACGGTTAGTTTAATTTTCTAATGGAGTCAGCTAAGAATCAAGTATTTACTCAAAAATCATCTAAACCTTTTTAAAATATTTTGTATTTTATAGATGTTACTTTTTGTTTTATGGTTGTTTATTCTTTCATAAAATATACCAAGTGCCACGTATTTGTTAATCTTATTTTAATTTATAGTATTTTGTTGTTTATTTCCTAAGCCTAAGGCATTTAACAAAATTAACTAAGTTAAATCAAGAGTTCTCTTATTGATAATCATTTAAATTCTTGTAATTATTAATTATTTTTAAGAGGAATAGGTTAAGGAAATAATATAAAGAAAACTAATTTTGCTGATATTTTGAAATAATTAAATCCTTTTTAAGGCACATACCAAGAAACAAATTAAAATTGCATGGTTGTTTTCAGATATTAAAATTCCTCTTAAAAATAATTATTAATTAAAATTTAGAGGTCCTGATGAAGTTTTTCAATTCTTGTAATCAAATCCACACTTGCAATGTATATTGTGTTCTTAATTCAACACTTTTTTATGAAAGTTTTTTCCCTTGATTATTCTGTGTGGGTGCTTAATAAAATGGTTGTTAAATTTTTGAACTCACATTTATTGTTTTAATTGTTAAACAAAGTGTAATTTTTTGTTATTTAATTTGATATAAAATTTGACTGTAATTAAATATTGATAAAAAAAAGTGCTGTTATATAAATTGGGTTCTGTTTGTTTTTATTTATTTTTTGTCATCGAGATAACAGTTTGAATTCGAGAGTGCTTACAATGCTTGATGGTGTGACTTTTTTGGCTTAATGGCAAGTCAGAGGTGGAATGCTCCGCTCTTCCAAAAGGACAAGGTAACAAATTTTGATAAAAGTATGGGTTTAGGGAGAGTTCAATGTTAAATGTTAGTTAGTTGTAATTTTTTTTTATTTTTAAAAACAAATTGTGCTGAATCACTTTTGGGATTTTTCAAAGAAATTTGAAATCTAAACTGTTGAAATTCTCTATTGAAAACTCCATTTGTGATTCCAAGTCCGTGAGAGTTCTGTCATCACCGATAAGGAGGAATTGATGGCAGAAAGGTGATCACATTACTATTTGTGTTGGGTTTTCTTAGTTTTTTCTTATTTCTGACCATTTATCTTCAAATAGTATTCTAATGTGATGTGTTTTAATTAATTTTAGGGTGTTTACACTCACAAGACTCACCATTTTATTGGAAAAACCCTTTAAATGGGGTTTCATGAGTTTTTAGATAAACAAATAAGAAGGAGAAAACCACAATAATGTGTTTTTATTGTTAATTAATTTTATTCCCCCTCTAAAATAATAAAAAACTTACTAAGATCACTTTTTTTCAATTTAAAAAAAAATTTGTTATATGTTATGTGTTTGGGCGCTTAAGAGACTAAATGAAAATTTAGATGTTATATTTAAACAACAATATTTCGCTCTTCATCACACAGAGCATTTGATGAAGAGCGAAATATTGTTGTTTAAATATAACATCTAAATTTTCATTTTATTTCTTAAGCGCCCAAACACATAACGTATACTAATTATGGACCTGTTGATAATGTTTTATGTTATAATTTTATAACAAACTGATATGTGTTGTTATAATATTTGAGGTGTAAACTGAAATTTAGTTCATCATCTTTTGCAAATGTTAGGGTTAAACTGTTATTTGAACTTTCAAGTGTGCATTAAAAAATATGCTGAATGAAAATGGCGAAATTAGTATACAAAATCCTTCATTATTTAAAATAAACATATTTTTCAGCAAAAGTGGGATAGTCAGGAATTGATTGCCTGTTCTTCTCTATCCCCTTCTTCATTATAATACAGGCTGATAAGACACATTGAGAAATGCATGAGGGAATGTACAATTTATCTATTATAAACAGAATTCCTGTTGTTTTAGAGTCAGCATAAATGGAGTCCATCGTATAAGAACAAAAGAATTCACAGTCTCTCCACAGTTCAAAATAATGTTATAAAAATTCTTGTTGTAATGGTTATCCTCTTAACAGACGTAGAACATCTGAAAGGGTGGAAAAACATTCTCCATGAAAATTTAGGCCAATAACTTTCAAATAGTAAATAATAAAAGAAAAGAAGTCTCTCCACAAAACAAAACTTTATTGGCAAAGCGCTTTCAACCTAACTTGAGGCCTCAAGTTAGGTTGCAAACTGTGATGATGACCTCTAGTTAGGTTGAAAGCACTTTGCCAATAAAGTTTTTTTGTGGAGAGACTTCTTTTCTTTTATTATTTATGATGGACTCCATTCACGCTCATTCTACTAGTATATATCAAACAGTAGATGAAAATCAACTTAAACTACTAGAGGCATTGAGATATATACTAGAGGGGGTATAGCCTATCTCAATCCATTGAGAGCCCTGAAATATCTTTTTGGGGCTCTCAGGGGCTCTGTGTAACCTTAATGAAACCTCCTCTAAGAGTGTGTTAAGATTATAATAAATCAACTGCTTTAGTCTTCCCACTCATTGTTTATGTTTTGATTTGTGCATTTAACATTCTCCTATATAAGATAATGTAATTGTGTACTGATTATTTTATTATATTTATAAGCGAAGGTGGTCAGGTTATTTCTTAATGTTTCAAAATTTAACCTATGGGGCCTCTCTAGTAATAATTTCTTTATAACTAGAGGAAGTACTCTGGTTGTATAGCACAGTGATGAGAGGGTCTGGTAGCATCGTAATTTCCATTAGGTACCACTACGGTTCATGCCCCTACTCTACAGAGAGTAGAGACCACTCTACTATTCCTATAGATGCACACATTTAAAAACCACCCCCTTGTAGATTCTTGTATTCCACTACTCTTTTGCTGTGTAAGACTGATATTATTAAATACTTAGCTGGTTTTTTTTGTTTCCTATAATCTTTCTTCATTAGTGAAAATTTATGACACATTTATAATTTTAAATTATAAATTTTAATTTTGTAAAATAATTAATTTTAACAAAAATAATTTTTATTTTTGTGAGGGTGGTGCTCCTAATTAAGACCACACGGACACCAGTAAACCAGCTCTCGTGTTATCAGTAGAATTCCATTGTGTTCACAGTCCTATATTAGTATTATTCTAAGAGCCTCTCTCATTGGGCAATTTGTGGGAAAAGTAGAAAAGTAAATTTTCTTAAGCTTATATATATATATATATTATATAATATATATATATATATATATATATATATATATATATATATATATATATATATATATATATATATATAATGTATATATAATAAACATGGAGATCAATTATATATAACAGCCCAGCTGTTGTATTATACGTCTTGAACTAGAATTAAAACAAATTTTATACAAAATTATTTTACTGCATATTATCAATTTTTAAAACAATTTTTAAAAAAAATTTGTTACTGCAATTGATTATATTCTTAAGTATCATGTTTTATTAAAGGATATAAATCAATGACTTCCTTACTACTCTGTGCAAAGCATGGGTATTTTAATAAAGATGTACATTACAAATAGTTATTAAAAATATTAACAAATAAAGATACACATTTTAAAATTAGCTGAAGTATGTTCAGACTAACCCGCAAAACTATGTTAAATTAATAAACTGTTTTTTTTTGTACCCTTAATGTTAATTAAAATTTGCAACAATATAAATTTTACAATCCAGTTCAACAACCAGAGTTCGTTAAGTCTGCCGTATTAAGTTTATGACGTTTAAAAAGAAATCTCTTTGAGTTTATAAAATTCTAAATAAAGATATTAGTTGAATAACTATTTTTGTTCGGTTGGTCATTATGAAAATAAAACGCTGTTTCATTTCTTGTCACAGTGGTTTCTAGATGGTTCCTCGTCTTCGTCCGGGTTTTGCTTTGCTTAGTTAAATTATTTAGTGAATAAGTTTATCGATTAAGTTTTCAGCTATTTATTAGTTATTGGCCAGTATTGTTTTACAAAAGACTGATCGTTTACAGTGGCTAAATCACCTCGCGTACGTGTAGTCATGTGCTTAATAATTCACAGTATATTCATGACACTGCAATTTAAAGTTTAAGGTTAAGATAAAAGTGTTCGTTTCCTTTGCTTCGGTTATCTGTTATGGGCTGTTTTGTGGTTAAATTACCGAAGATTGCATAAGTAAGTATATTTAAAGTATTACTAATTGCCATTTGCCTTTTTAATGACTCATTCAGGTGTTGATCTTATGTAGAATGAAGACAATGGGTGTCCCGTGATAATATTTTGTCCCATAAAAATTGTACGTTATATCGACATGTATCATTGTTTAACGATGCATCAACATATGATTGCTTCAACACTATTTAACAACAACAGGTAGAGGGTCCTGCAAGGTTGCCTCGCAAGGTGTCTCGACATCACAATGTCTCAAAGAATCAGAACAAGGGGAGTCACGTTACCCATTTTTGTTCTGTACAAACTCTACACTACATCGACATGGCTTGGTTTAACGATGCCTCGACCCCCGACATGTGATAGTCTCGACGCTACATAACATCGACAGAGGGTGGCAAGTTCTCACGATTTGTCGACACTTTTCCTTGGTCTCAATATTCGTTTGTCTCTACACTTTACTACCTCGATTCTTTAACTGAATCATGAGTCGATGTAACATCGTGTCGATACAACGTAGAATCCTGTCTGGGTGAAAATATTAAGAATAATATTTCCAGACCCTATGGGGCACCAACACTATAAAGCCTTGACACTAACATAGGTGTCAATCTTACATAAAATCAGGACAGAGGTGTCACGTGGAAAATCACGGAAAAGTGTCGACGTTTTATAGTGTCAAGACATCGTGATGTCGAGACTACGTGTGAACTTGCCACCATCTGTTGATGTTATGTAGTGTTGAAACTATAATATGTCGAGACATCGTTAAACCATGCCATGTGTCGATATAACGTAGAGTTTGTACAGGACAAAAATGGATGACGTGACACCCTTGTCCTGATTCAATGTATGATTGACACCGAGGCTTTATAGTGTCAGTAAACTGTAAGGAACTAGAAATTTTTATTTTTAATATTTTTACTCTGGCAGTATTCTACGTTGTATCAACACTTAAATGTCTCGACACAACATAAGGTGCCTTAACTGTACTTACCCCTACTGTAGTCTCCCTAGAGAGAGACTAGATACTACCCCACCCCTCTAAAACCCCTATTGTTGTGGGACAGCTACAATATACAAATGTGTCGGGCATTTTTCAGTAAAGTCACATTAAACCACTTTATTTGACACAGACAATTATTAAAGAATATATGCAAGAGATAATAATTAAAACTTATTTTACTTAATTTAAGACAAAATTGTCGAAAAATAGTTTAATATTTGTGGAATTGTAATTATTATGAAAAATCAAAAAATAAAGTCACCGATGTACAGTTACGGTGGCTCCTAGCTACTCAAGCAATGATAAGAACTGTTATATCCTCCCCTAAGTATTAGTCTCTTTGTCACCAATGTACAGTTACGGCACCTAGCTATCTAAGGAATGATAAGAACTGTTGTATCCTCACTCTAAGTATTAGTCTCTTTGTCACCAATGTACAGTTACGGCACCTAGCTATCCAAGGAATGATAAGAACTGTTGTATCCTCACTCTAAGTATTAGTCTCTTTGAGGACAAAATATTGTCACTTGTCACCCCTTGTCTTGATTCTACTTATCATCATCACCTATTATTGAGTCAGTATCCTGTAGGGACTCAAAATATTTATTTTTAATATTTTCTCTCTGACAAGGTTCTACGTTGTGTCTGCACTTGAATTTCTTAACACAGCGTAATATAGACCTGTTTAAGTAGACTGTTTAAGTATCTTTAGTCTCTGATAAAGACATATGGTTCAGTTAAAAGTGACTAGGTTTTCAAGTATTGAGATAAACATGTATTTTTACTACAGGGTCAGGTGACTAAAAATCAGCTGGAAGGGAGAAAATGCAACGTTTGTGACACAGTAAAAGGGAAGAAAAAGTCCGACAGCTACAAGGGGGGGGGACAAGTGTAGGTGGGAGTAAGTCAGGTTATTTACCATTATAATATAAAGGAATGTTTTTAATTAAAAAAGAAATACAATCAATGGATAGAAAGCTAACAATGAGTTCACAGCTAACGGACCCCCTGAGAGATCCAAAAATATGTTTTGAGCCTTCAAATGTATTAAGATAGGGTATAGCCTCCTAGTAATATTTTTCTATGAACCGGACTTCACCTAAATAATCCATTTAAGGCGTTTTCTAAGACCTCCTGAGTGTTTTTTGCAAAATAGACAGCTGGACTAAATTCTTTGAGTTGACAGCACTGGTTTCCTAACAATGCCGTAACTATATGGGGGATTTGACAAAAAGTTGATTAATTTAAATTTGTTCTATAATAAGGCAATATTTTATGCCTTTAGTAAAATTGTATTTTATTATACACATTTCAAAAGAAATAAACTCTTAAATATAATCTTATTTTTTTTAAAAAAATATCCCATAGTTAAAGAAAGAGATAAGTGTGTGCGTGTATGAAAGAGATTTTGTTACTAGACGATTCTATGGGTCGCGATAACTTTTGAACGCTTTATTAGATTGAGATAAAACTTAGTACAAAAATGTATCTAATTTATTGTATGAGATCAATACAATAAATTGTATTGATCTCAATACAATTTAGCCTCTTGTTTTTTGTATGATTAATTTTATGCTTTAAAGAAATTATTCAGTAGCTTTATAATTAATTAGTGTTGCATATATGTACTTATATGGAGTCAAGGAAAAAGTAATTGCATATTTTTACTGAATATTTTATCTTTACAAACACATTTTTATCCGTTGGAATCTAATATAGCCTTGTACATGAGAGCCTGATGCTTTCGGTTATACTGGTTTTGCAGTGATCGAATGTATTGTATAGTAGTCTAAGGCCCTCTATGTAGGCGCCTTCTACTTGGCTTGTACGTGTCTGTATGTCTATTTGTACGTGTCTATATAGTGGATATGTTCTTTAATTTAACTAATAATAATTGTAAAATTCTGGCGCGGTCTGCTTGCAGGACAAATTTTCTTTGAAATATTTATATTTACACACACACACACACACACACATATATATATATATATATATATATATATATATATATAATATATATATATATATATATATATATATATATATATATATATATATATAATATATAATATATATAATATAATATATATATATATATATATATATATATATTTATATATATATATATATATACTGTTCGTAACAGTAAGGGTCCTTTCACCGTCCATGCCCAGTTACAAGTCCGTGGGTCAGAGCACAGCATTTATCACAAACAACAGCTTTGCATTCTTCTTTTTTCAGCTATAGTTTCTTAGTCCTTAATGTTTGTTCCTATGTGGTTATTGTTCATCTATATTGTCAAATTCTTCACTTTCTGCGTTTTAATGTATATTTGTGTATATATTTATATTACATTTTTATTTGTAATGATATATATACATGTATATATATATATATATATATATATATATATATATATATATATATATATATATATATATATATATATATATATATATATACTGAATATAAAAAATTTAAATAGAAAACACTTAGAAAAGACTTACATGAAATTTGGTAACGTTTCGAACTAAGTTCTTTCGTCTGACGGAGAGGGACACACACACACACACACACACACACATATATATATATATATATATATATATAAAATCCAAAAAGTTGTGGATTATTGTAATAATCCTCTTATTATATACTCATAGTAGACTCATCCTATGCAATATTGGAAGAATTAAATGCACAGCCCTAAGGGATGTTGACTTTCGTGAACTATATGCCTAGAATCGCCTTTGGCTTTAACCGGAAGTTTTACTACTTTACCAGGGGCAAGAAAATACGGTGTAGGTAGACAGAGGGGCATGGAAGGATGTGTTTGGCACAGATAATGAGCTCTGAGGTCAAGGAGTTTCAGGACGCCCACCGTATCCCTAGAATTGACTTGCACTGCTTCCTTTATATTATATATATCCACTGATATTTTCATTCTACTTGTCGCTATACTTTTTAGACGCAACAATCACGCGAGCATCAACACTATTATAGAATCCACCAACGTCTTAACTAGTTCAATTAACTCTATCGCTAGTTTCAAATTCAACATGACTCAAATGAAGTACGACACAACTTGTACACGACATAAGAAGTTATAATATTGTGAAGTCTCAAAAAGCTAACTGCACTCATTTCTGTTATGTATATCAACCGATATCTCCACTTTTAAAACCCGTTACGTTCTTAACTTAACTCTTCAAAAATAAAAACTTTGAAAGTAAAAGTCTAATGTATAATATTTTCTTTAAATCAAAATTGTAGACTGCAATTAAGTACGAAAAATGTCTAAAATTCGGTCCAATGTCTAAATTACTTTAAGAAGGTATATATTGTAAAGAAGTTTATTTATCAAACTTCCTACTCCCACATATGAGCATTTTAAGACTTTAAACGTCTTGTCTGTTGTGTTACATGGCTTCTGTCGTTTTAGCCATTTTTCAAATAGCATGATGCTTTTTTACGTAACATTTCTGTAAAAAACTTGATTTCTTAATAAAGATTTATTTGATACATTATTTCTTCTGTTGGTCTCCATATCTAATATTACATTAGAAACTGGGCTCTAATTAGACACCAGGTATTCTTAATTATTTATTGCAATACTTCACTCTTAACACATGGGAGCATTATACCACAATTATATGGTATTATACCACAAAAATAACAAGTAAATAAATAAAATAAAAATAAAGAGGCGCAAATTACCCTAAATCAATAAATAAAATATGGCTCCGGTATAAAAATAAATATTGTATTACTTTTGCCAATATAGAACTTGTTTAAAAAACCTGTAATAATGTACTTATGGCCTCATGTTTAAAAGCGCTTTGAATAAATGAATGCTTTTGTTGAGAGACTTTTGTCTTTGTTCCTTTATGCAGTTATCGGTTGTAATTTCCTTTTTGGGGATTTCCAAAGAGAAAATGAACTTATTTATCTCGAACTAGGACATTATCAACCAAGTTTTTATTGGTAAATGTAAACATCTATTTCCTGTAGTTAGTTAAAAGGCCGACAAAATGGGGGTCCAAGTATTAATAACTGTGATTCTATTTCTTGGTAGTACGATTTAGGATGTTCTCTTCATATTTTTTTTAAATAAGACAAAATGAAAGGAAAAATAAGATACAAGTCTCTCCACTGATGTTAAAGTATAATGACAGAGCCAGCTTTTAAACTTAGCAGTCCATCATCAGTGCCTAACCAACAAAGTATAAAATTCAATCTTACAAAAAGGTATACACAAACTTAACTTTATTATTTAGTTCTTAAGTTTGTGTATACTTTTTTGTAAGATTGAATTTTATACTTTGTTGGTTAGGCACTGATGATGGACTGTTAAGTCTGAAAGCTGGCTCTGTCATTAAACTATAACATCAGTGGAGAGACATGTTTCTTATTTTTTCTTATATCTGGACTCCACAACTCTGTTTTTTATTAAGATAATATGAAGGTTATGAAAGAAATTGGTTGTTGTATGAGAGTGATCGCGATTTATGGGGTAACTAAATTTTATGATAGTTAACTGTAAATTATTATAGCTGCAATGAGGGTTAATTAATAAAAATTTAGTGATGATTTTAAGGAATTGAATTTATTAGTTGGGGGGGGGGGGGAAGGACAGGGGCCCGCTAAGTAACATTTATCTACAATAGGGGTCCACGGAGCTCTAAAGTTTGCGTATGCCTTAAAAAGTAGCCTATAAATCATTAAATGCATTGAGCTGTTTTGTTTTGCTTGGAAGAAAGTATCCCAAAGGAAATTTGCTTAACTTGCAGATCTTTGCGCGAGAATTTTTATTTTGTTTAATCACACACCAGATACATGTAAGGTCTACTGAGGACTTTGCACATTACCAACTTTGTCTAGATGTAGGGGTCATTCCAAAATTATTATTATAAATTATTACTGTTGCCTAGTAAATTTTTCATAGAGTAATAATGAGTTCAATCCTAAGACGGGCCTCTGGCATCATAGGTGTTTTCCGGTGTCCTTAGTACTGAGGATCCTTAGTGGTCCCCCGTACTAAGGAATTAGGCTCATTCATTGGAGCCTAGGAAGCGTGCTATTAAATATATATAAGCTACGAAGAGCAAACTCTGAAAGGTGGCATTAAGTCGCAGCTCTCTTCACAGATCTGAACACTATGATTCAATGAATTATTGGTGAGTAGACCTTTAACGGGGTGTATGAGGTAGTACACAGCACCCTGCAACCCTAGTAGAGCTAGCAAAAATTCCTCAAACAATGCCTACTTGAATTTTGTAGACCTTATGGTTTTTCTATAACCAGCCTTGATGTCACTCAATGCCCCTGTTCAAAGTGTCATTACATGTCTATAATGATCAATATTTTACGTCTGTAAAATATTGAAGACGTAAATCTAATATGAAGATCATTGATACAGGAATTACCCCAGCTCTAATTAGGACACAAAACAAAACTAGATCTTACGAATAATGTAAGCTACTAGGAATATTGTTTGTTTCTGGAAGACATCTCCTAGTGATTCTACGGAACTTCGGCATTTAGGTCAAAATTGTGTAAGCATTTAGTTGTTAAGTCGGAGGCGCTAGACTAGACCGAGTGATTCTTATTAAAAATCTGGTAAAAATAGACGAACTCATGAAAATGGTGATACCATTATTTTGATTTAAAAGAAACTAGCTAGTTACTGTGGCTACAACTGGTCACTGGTGCAACCATGTATGAGTAGGACGAAGTTCCAAAGGCTTCGTTTGATGTAATGTGTGCAGTAATCATATCTTTCATTTTAACTCTGACTAATTCCACCCAGCGGTGGAATTACGTCACTCGGTGGATTTCATCTCGGCTTTTACTTTTTCTCATTTATACCGTTGGTATTCAAGAAAAGCACGGTGTTTGCAAAGAAATCTAAACCGGATTGTCACCGGAATTATCAGTTTCAGGTGTTTTTAAGACCTCCTAAGTGATTTTCAAAAAAGTTGTCTGTCCGTTATCATCGTAGCTCCTAGTATGTTTATGATAGAGAGTTGAAACTTTATACAAAAATCTGTCTATAGGTGTAGTTGTGCTATTCGGAAAATAATTGTTTATGCGTGTCATTAACCCGCAATGATGACTTACCCTAAATTTCGAAAAATCATAACACTCGGAAAATGATGGGGTGAATTTGAGATTTGGCACGCATGTAGTCGTGTTTAAGACTAACACATTTGCTAAGTTTCATCTTATTATTAGCATTAGTTCAATTTTTGTCAATTTGCTTGTGTGCGTTTTTTAAAAAATTGTGAAAAATTGGAAAATAATTTAAATTTGAAATTCGGTACAAGTGTATAACTTTGCGTATTAAGTAAGTACACTAAGTTTCGCTTTAATACGACAAGTATATCTATGGTTTTTGATGTATCATAAAAGTTAAGCAGCATTGAGCGTGGTCAGTGCTCTACGGGTGACCGCTGAGGATGAAACGGGTTATTTACTATCTTAGGACGAGCGAAGCGAATCCAAAGACGGATTGCAGTATACATTTGGCGAATTGTATATTCTGATGACGAGCGAAGTGAGTCCAATGTAGGGAGGATAAGCGTGGCGAATGTGATGTGATAAGGAAAAGTTACGAGGTACCCTGTACCCGAGTTTTTAATTCTGGATTGATTTTAGAGGCGTTACTTCTCGGACTTGATTAGCTAAAGCTTCTCTCTTAAGCAATTGGTGGTATCTTAGGGACTAATTTCATAGTCTTCTCCGTTGCAGTTGATACGTGGTGGCAACATATAATGATACCACCATTCACTTACCACGTTCCGCCCTGTTTCCTTTTCTCTTCTCCTTTCTCCTTTCTTTTTACACAACACAGATTCACTTGAGTTTTACCAAGTTGTGGATTCTAAGATAAAGTAAAAGACAAGCTGCAATGGCTCCACGGATTCAATCGTAAAAAGAACACAAAAAAACTTTCATTTTCAAGAGAAAATTAATAATTTATTAACACAGACCAAATAATAATAATATTTTTTGATTTATTCTCTTTCGTAAAAAGGTACAATTATTGTTTTAAAATAAATTAAAAGTAATGAAACTTAGAAACTAAAATATAAACTGGTGTAATACTGTGAACAAACACTGTACAGACTGAGGTTGGACAGTATTAAGTATACTTATGATATGCGGATTTAGGACATCTGTAGTTTTATGTATGTACAAACCAGAGTCTGAAAAGACCTTTAATATTTGTGTACTAGCCATTTTTAGAACTAGTTCTCCTCTCCTTCTCCAACTAATAGTATTAGCCAAGTCGGTTTTCAGGAGTAAGTTGAAGCATAAAGCCAAAATCGTGTCACTTCTGTTTTTTAGGAAAAAAAGAGAGACCCGGAAAACTTGATAGTTAGAAAGTATTATTGAACCTTATAAAGTTTACGATTGCTTTTAGCGATTTTCCTTTGAAAAAATCGGTATATTCTCTTTTAAGTCTAACATGTCCGTGCCTGGTTACCTTCTTTCATAGAATAAGATTGTTATTTCCTTCTTTAGCTTTTTAAAAATTTGTTTTATTTAAAATGTAGCGGCCTTTGTGTTACTTCAAACGTTACTGAAATTTAGAAATAAAATCCGAGACAATATAGTTACAATCTGACGGTAAAAAGTTACAAGTTGTCTGAATAAGTAGGGTGGGATTTGACAAAAGTTTTGCTACCTCTATTATAGGATGCGTTCAAATTAAAGATCCTTGGTCTTGGCCAAACTGGGATTGATTGAGGGGATGGCTCCATTATGATAAGAGAGGAAATCGGTTCTATAATAGGAAGAAGGGGTTTATAAATATGATATGAAAGGCGTAGACCGGATTTATGATTGGAGGGATTGCTCTGGATACGAGGGCGATCGAATTTATTATTGCGGATGGTGTTAGTTGGCTCTGTGATATAAGAAGGGTTGGCTTTATGATCGAATGAGGGATTGCCTCTATGATAGGACAAGGATATTGGCTCTGTGGTAAAAGGTGCTTAAGGTTATCTTATGAGTACTTCTGCCGAAAGCCGATAATAGGTTTCATAGCTTGAATATATTTATAATCTAGTACTTACGAAACTGTAAATGTATTCATGCATTGAATTATATGCGACTACCCCATCCAAAATAGAGTTGACTCCCTTGCTAAACTTAAGACATGATTAAGTCAAGAAGTCCTATTCGAGGCATGACTCAGTCAAGGATTTCTTGACTGAGTCAAGACGCGCCTCAGTCAATACATCCTAGTCTAAACATGACTCAGTTAAGACATCCTAGTCGAGGCATGACTAAGTCTAAAAATCATAGTGGCTTTGTAAAGACAACCTTGTCGAAACATGACTCAGTTAAGACATCCTAGTCCAGGCGTAATTTCTGCAAGCCATTTTATACCGGTAACTTGTTTATTTTGATAATTCTGCATTAAAACTGTCCTACTCATTATAACAACAAAACTTACAACTGGCCATAAATATAATTAACTTTTTAAAATTACAAATTTTTACTCGAAACTCTTCGACTTAATCAGTTCATTACAAATATAAGCTATATAAGCTGGTCGCGATCTCGTACTTTTTGAGATTCCATAAGACTTAAATTGGAAAAACTCAATTAATGGTTATGTGGTGGAATCAAGCTGACAGATAAATTATTAAAATCGGCTGACTAAGCGAGAATATCGAGTATTCATAACGACTGAAATTAAAGCATTTTATTACCTAACAAGCTATGACTTGTTACTAACTAGCACATCTTCAAAGTCTACATTGGCAGCCATCACTGGTTTTAATATCCTATAGTTATATAGTGGAATAAAATAAGTGATTCTAAGTAAGGCTTGTTTACAACAATTTAATCAATGCCATTTCCATCTTTATTCTTCCAAGTGAAAAACCAATCTGTCAGCATTCAATGCAGCCTTTTAGATTTGCCATATTGCTACCTAGAGTACCTATATAACCACAGTAAAGACAACTTAACACTTGAAATGGTCGAATTTTCGACATTTTTTCAAAAAGATGTTTTATTTTAAAATATTTCTTCATTGCTATATAAAATTTAGAATAAAACTTAATATCTCATGTTAACCATTTGTTTATCATGTTTTACGGTTTACCATATGTTTCTTTACTGTTTACCATATTGTCAACTGGAAGAAGTTTTTCAACCTTCCTCTTGGTTTTTTCATATTTTTAATCGCAATTTAATATTTATCTATAATTAAGACTTTATGAACAAAACAATATAATTCTTGTTTTTTTTTGTTAATTCTTTCTTTACAAAAATAAAATGGTGGACGATTTAAATAATGTTCTTGTTTTCTTTACTCTCATTACATACGTACTCTATCTACACCTAATGTTTACATAAATAATTTAAATCTAATTTTTACTTATATACAACTTTTAATTCTTAAATTAATAAATTTTTACATATTTTAGATTACAAATACATTTGTTAGTATACAGAATAACAATAAGGAATAAATAGTCATTATTTTTCTGTAAATAATTGTTTATTATACAATTATTCTTGTTTTATTGAACATATCAAGTTCAAGTTTTGTAAATATGAATCATTTTTTTATGAAGTAACCAAAGAATATAAAGATAAAGAAAGATGGTCCTGGGATTTATTATTTCGGACAAGAAAAGGTTAGTTCTGTGGCCAGTTAACAGGAGCGCTAGTGTGTAATTTGATAGTTTCACTATGCCAACTACAAGAATGCGACACGTCTTATTTTCAGCAAACTATGTCCAGCACAAAACTAATTAATTCGAATATTTGAATACTGCTTTATATAATAACCAATTTCATTCAAATTTTAATAAAAACGAAACGATTTCACATAACTAACTCAGAAAAGTTGGGAAGATTGTTATGTTAAGGAGAGTTAGTTTCAGAGCTGCCGCTAAATGCCAGCACCAAGGTCCCCACCTTCTGTCTGACTCTCTAGTATACCTTCTGACATTCTATACCTAATATTTTCTTTGGTAGCAACAAAGAATATATAGATAAAGAAAGTCCTAGGATGTCTTATATTGGACATGAAAAGTTAGGTCTGTAGCCAGTTAATAGGAGCGCTAGAATTTAATTTGGTAGTTTTACAATGCCAACTGCGAGAATGCGCTCCTGTCGTATTTTTTTAGCAAATTACTCCTGGCACTTCACTGATTAATCCAAATATTTTCTTTAGTTTCCAACATTTTCCAATACAAATATTTTCCAAATACGAGCACATTCTCGTAATGCGAGTGATTTGCGTGAGTAAAGTGATTGCATGTAGATGCTTGTGGAGTTATAATAGTAAAAAGAACACGAGATGATTTCATAGCAATAACTTAAAAAAGTGGAAAGAATGTTAATGTAAGGAGGTTTAGTTTTAGAGCTACCGCTAGAGACCAGCACCGAGTTCCACCCTAACTTCTGTCTGGCGCTCTCGTATACCTTTCGACATTCTATATCTTTTATATTCTTTGGGTAGTAAATACGAGTTTAAAAAGATTTGTTATTGTTTTATAGAACATATGATTTTGAAAATATTAATTATTGTTGCATTCAGAATATAATGGTTTAAGAATTAAAAACATATTATTATTTTAATCAGCTGTCTATACAATTTTAACAAGGTATATACTTAAGATCGTTGAGATATATCACTAGAATGGGTATACCTATCTCAATCCTTTGAAAAGCTTGAAACATCTTATAAGGGCTCTGAGTAACCTCAGGTTAAGTTAAGGTTATAATAAACCAATTGTCTGCTTTTCACACATTGTTTTTTTTGTATCTTAAACATTCTATTATATAAGTCACTGTAATTTTGTACTGTTTATTTGATTGTATTAATAGTCGAAGGTGTTATAATACTTTTTTATGTTTAAAATTTGACCAATAAGACCTCTCTAGTAATATATCTCTATGCTCAAGACAAATAAACAGAATCAGATCTTGATACATTTAGATTCGAAATTCTGACAAAACATTACATTATTTTTCAAACAAATGGTTTTTACGAAAACTAAATCAGACTACAAACCGTATATAATTTACAACAAAACCAGGCAGTTCTTATATCTTTTACATTGAACTATTATAAAAATATTAATACATTATAAATGAATAAAAAATATTTTATTTTTATGACTAGACGAGTATATAAAAATATGTTTATTATTATATTTTAGTACGGGTGTTCTCCGGTACAAAACGTTAATTCAAGTTAATACTTACTTTTTATAAATAAATTTACAAGATAATATTTAACAGTGAACTGTAATCATTGATTTTCAGTAATGGTGCATATTTTTCATTTTATTAGACAATATTAAACAATTAAACATATCTTTATAAATAAATGTATAATTTAATACGCAATATAAGTAAGATAGGCGTCAAATATGGCTGGCATGAGATAAAAGACAGAACTTGATACTTGCGATAAGTCTTAGAACTTAAATTGCGGATGGAGAAGGGAAACACTTAGTCTAAAGCTTAAAAGAAGCCTATTTCTTTGTAACTCCCTTGCAATTGTAGAAAACTATTAGCATACCATGTGCTGTCGGAGCAAAGGTAACAAATATCTAGCCTAGATTCGAACCTCGGCTAAAACATACACTACAGTTTAGGGGAGAGGATACAACACAAAGCTTCCTTTACCACTAGACTATTCTTTAACTCAAATCTTATAGGTCTGTTGAAATTCAATAAAGTTCCAATCGTTGCTGATGTCATTATCTCATATAATTTACGCCTTTACTTATAATCCTTAGTGTGACACGAAATGTGCTAACACACCAATTCGTTATTTACACTTGTCCTCGATTTAAGTTGGGTTGGTAGAAAGCTACTTAAAGTTAAGATAGCTGTTAAACATTATATGCCTTGTTCCAACGTCCAGCTACTTTAATGCCTACCAAACCCATTGTTTTCAAATTAATAACATACTTAAACCCACGTTCGTTAAGTCATTATTAACTTGAACTTTGGATTCGATTCGTTGTTCGTTGGTCACTCAAAAAGGCGTAAAGTCGTTAGAAGTATTTTACGCTTAAATTATTACGTTAAAAATCAAATTTTGATTTTTGGTTGACTTTACGAAAACCGTATTGGAAGAATCCCTGTAAGTGTTGCTGAAACTCGCAGAAGATGAAAAATCATAAACAAAAATAAGTTTCAATTTGTTAAAGCTCATCTTGACACGTAATTGATTGATTCCCTGGTAACAGGCTTTCGGAAAGGATAATTGGATTTAATTAGGACAAAATAGCCGACTATAAGGAAGTATTGAATATAGCCATTATAATAAAACACTCGTTTAGAATATGGCATCTAGATTTTATTCCTTTTAAGCTGGAATAGAAGATGTAGTGCCAAGAGGGATGTTGCAGAGGGTAACGTAAATTTTAAATGGAAGTATGTCTCATAACCTAAGTTTGACAATACTGAAAGTTCCATTTTCAAAAATGTTATAAAAAGTAATAGATTAAGTTTGAAAATGGTACTTAATGACGTAGCTTATGTTTTCGAAAGTTTCTGTAAATTACTCGCGCAGCAAGTGTATCTTGAATGATTATAACTGTATACCTGTTAGAATTATAAAGGTAGAGTCACAGGTTTTTTCGCAGCCGCTCATAATTGCATTATACAACACGATAATGATCTTTACATGACCAATTAGATAATCAACACTGTAACACTCGACTTCGCTCCGTAATGTCTTGCAGCCAGCAGAACATTCTCTCAACATACGATTTGCTTGCGCCCAAGCTCGCCTTCCCCAGCACCACCGTTGCCCAATCCGTATTATCACTAATAGCGGCCGCCATTCACAACAGATAGCTAATACATCGATACCCACTCCGCAACCAAGATACTTATCACGACGCCATTCGATGCCCTCGGCTCGATGTACCATCTCAAAACCCTCCGTTTCGTACCTGTCTTTCCCGAGACAGCTGGAACATCCTGCGCAGGTCACCCGATCTCTTAAGATCCCCGTTCCACTTCACATCCTCTGCAAAGTAGCTTCACTCGCCGTACCTAGGATCTCCTCCTGCTCACAGCAGTCCGACGATCTGGATGCACTCTTCACACGTGGCTCTCTTTATCTCATGACACTCACGTTACACTGACGTCTGAGTGCACACACAACTCCCGTCCGCCTGTACTCACGATCCGGCTCGCGCCCAATCACTGCATCTCTCTCGACTTAACTCCTTGCGCTCGCCGCCTACCGTGAATCCAACGCCTGTTCCATCTGCCCTAGGAGATCGCACCCTCTGCCATCACCGACCCCCTGCAACTACTCGATCATTCAATCCCCCCACTCCTAGTTTGCCCCTTCTCTAGTATTCCTGCGGCGCCCTAACTCTTACGATCTCCTACAGCTTTGCACCGCAGTGCCGCTACCTCACCTACGTTCCTACTGGTCCTCTTCTTCTATCAATACAAGAGTGTTCCGATGCCTTTCCGAATTTCCTCTAAGGTTAGTGTCTATCCATAGATGCATCGTACTCTTGCTACCTATTATCCTCTCACCAGAATCTTCGCCTCCATTACTTCCACTTGCCCCATTCTCAACTCTCTTTCTCCTACCCCCATCTAATCATAGCCCATCCAGCATTCCAACTCAAATCGCATTGACCACTCATCTTCCTTCAACCGTCTGTTTACGGCGAGTATATAACTAATATTGTTCGACAATCCTAATCGGCCTCACCTGCATCATCTACAAATACTACTCACCTTCTACTCGACTTCTTCATCTCAAAGAGAGTATACTGTCGATAATCATACTACCAACACATCCTTCCACTCACTCATTGCGTGTATTACGACGTTACTCTTTTAGACTTTTGATACCTGATTCACTGTTCTTCTTCGTCCCACTACCTACTTAGTTTTCTACAGTTCAATTAATACATGAGCTCACATATTCAATTGCTCAATAATATCACACTAATTCTTCCACTTAATCACTCTCCGCTCGAATCGTGTGACCGAATTCGTCTATCGAAGTCATAATAATTAATTTCTTCCGAGAGCCGAGACATAAGATTAGATAAGTTAGTTATAAATGTAATAACTGATATAGCAGTCTCTGCAGTCCGCCTCTCAGGAGTGAACAAGATATACAGGACTGGTGTTTGAGAAGTTCTTTGCATTACTCTAAAGGTGCTAATATCTTATTACTAGCTGAACCTTGCAATACCCCTTGTTCCCTTATTAGCGTTGGATGCGGAAAAATCTTGGAAAAGAACATTAGTCGTGTGAGGATTAAGTTTGAAACGGAAAAATGGTGGATTTGTCGATAGTTATTATCTTGTGATAGAACAGACTCTGAGCGATATAGAGATGGCCACTAGACCTATTGTGTGCAGCTTTAACACCACCCAGATGCGCACCATAACACCTTCATCCCAGACCCGATTCCTCTGCGCCACGCATGATCGGGAATCTCATACCTCTATCCCATCATATATAGATATACCTACATTCCAGTTATCGATTAATATGCTCCTCACTAAGTGGCTACGCTCTCTTACTGTATACCTGATCTCATTTATTTTAGCATTTCCGCCTTAATGATTTTTTACATTCTTCTTACTGTTCTAGATAAGCGGCATAATGATTAGCTTCCTCTGTGCATCTCCCGTCATATTATGCATTACTCGGATCGCTGCATTCAACTTCCTCATGTGTACCTCACTTCATCAATCTCGCACACTCAGTAAAAAGCATCTCTGGCACTACACACTTCCTATCTCAATCTCCCACCTGAATTCAATACTATCAGCTCTCTCACTCTTGCATCATAACCTCGCTCATACTTCTACAAGCAGTCGGCGCGTTCGCCGTCTAGGATCGATTGCGAGAAGATCGTGCCGCTCTAAGCCAGTTACGCACTCACCACGCATCACTCAGTAGATTTTCATCTGCTAATCAGCTGGCTTATCTTTCGCAGCAGGTCCTTCCGGCGTCCGAACTCCAACATTACAATGGGTTCTAAATACTCTCATCCAATACTTCCATCGCTCTTTCCATGTACAACTCCTGCGTCACTCGTCTCCATATCGTGCGGATGAAACACATCTCACTGTTGTTCTAGACACGCTGTTCTACAATGACCGCGCGCTGTCATCAGTGACGATTGCGAGAGCCCCTTTCCACTACTACCTTTCATATATCAAAAAAAAAAGATTGTTAAAGAAGAAAGATCTGGATCCTTCCAATTCAGTCACTTAGTACCTTTCCCAAGGTTCAACAACAACCAAATGACGCTCCCATTTCGAAGACCCCCCGCTGCAATCCCACTCTTCCTTCCATCGCATCCATAGGCTCTCTCTAATTTCATACGCACAGACTCATATATCTCTATCTCTTATTATAGACTGCTCCATACCCGACACGTCACGCACATAATAATCAATAGTCTAATCAAACTTAGATTAAGATATTCGCAAAATATGCTAATTCCTAGACACTTGCACCTAGGACAGCTCGATCTTAATCATTATAACGTTAATCTATAGTACTAAAGATCATTCTAATTACGCATTCATAGCGCCGTGAGATAAATAGTAAAAAATACTAGATTTGACGCCTTTTAACTTTAAAAAGGAGCCGGACACAATGTTGTTCTAGAATTGTAACTCTAGCTCTCACTATCCTAATTGTTCATCGTACTCGTATTTTTTTTTCTTTTTAACCGCTATTTGCCACTACAAGATGTATCACGTGTACATTCCTATCCTTTGGATTCTTATCTTCCAAAAGCATAATTTATTTAATTAAAATAATTCAAGATCTGCGCCACAAACACAGGTCAAAAAATAGAGATTTGAAACCTTTGTACTTAATAGAGTTTAGAAAGAATAGATGTTGCTTTTCATAATGTCTTCAGTAAACAAAACATGAAGGAGTCATCACTTACAAAAATGCAATGGGAGTTATCTAACAACTACTATGCTTAATTTTTAGCAACTGCTGCATATCAGTATATTGTACTCAACTAAGGGCCGTTCTTCTTTCTTTCTACGTACTGAGTGAACTAGCATAACAAAGAAGGATCGCTTAGAAACCATTATTCAGTATATAACTCAAGAGCTTAGAACTTAAAGAAAAAAAAAAAACACGCTTTATTAATAATAAGTAATGCATAAGTTTTACGCTATTTTGGATTAGGTTAATCAAAACGAAATTTATGTTTTAAAACTGTCTCATATGTGTAACTAAAGTTACTACATTCTTCAAACTGTACATGCATCAATTAACTGATCAACTATCAGTACTAACTGATCAACTATCAGTAATAACTAATCAACTATCAGTACTAACTGATCAACTATCATACCAATCGATCAACATCAACAAGATCAATTATCATAAATAACTATACTAAATTACTATCAGTACTAACTGATCACTAGCACTGATCAACTATCACCAACTGATCAACTATCAGTACTAACTGATCAACTATCAGTACTAACTGTTCCCTAAGGGGGTCTCAGTGGTGTAACGATTGCCACGTGAACCTACATTCTCTGTCGAACGCCTTAGAATTTTTAAGCGATGGACGGAACTCCTTAGAATGTGCCGTCATTTGGGACGGCACATTCCGTTGTAAGCTACTGAATTGTAGCTTACATAAAATATATTTATTTTTAACTTAGTCTCGCTGTGGGACACGTTTTGTTTCTAGTTAAAGCTAAAGGAACTCTTTGTGAAGTTTGAGCTCTATTGTGGATTTCAAACAAAATGTTTACTCTAAGACTCTTACAAGGTAGAAGAATATCAATCTTCTATCCAAAGACCCCTAAAAGTGGACTATTACTAGGGATGATCATTTCTTCCTAATCTACATCAAGTCTCTATCTATCTATCATCTATCTATCTATCAACTGAACTCTAACTCTATACTTGACTCGATTTTATTTTAAACATATCATTGATTTAAATTACCTAAATGGAAATGAAGGGTGAGGTTGTGATTTAGGTTTATTGATGCTCATATAGTTAGGATCTAAATTTGGCCATAATTTAGCTGCTAAAACTGTTGCGTTAAGATCCCTGGGTTTAGGGTCCAGATGTGCCCCTGGCGTTTCTATAAGATCTGGAAGACTGGTGTCGGGTGATGATATCAGCTCGCGTGGTGATATGATGACGTGACTGCCTTGCCTCACGCTGTCGCACACCTCTATGCACACCAGTGTCTGAAAAATAATAATATTTTATTATTATTAATTAATAACTAACCAGGTCAAATTAAAAATCAGTTAATAGTGAAAAATAAGTTTACGAATTTTTAAATTTGGTATAATCAAAAATTAAATATAACCCTGTGGACACGAAAAACCATGAAGTTATACTTATAACTTTTTAGACTATACGGTATTATCTGTCTCTTCTTTGATAAAATGTCACAATGTTTCGCTATAAACGTACAATGTTTATCTATGGTTGAATACAATGTCACCATGTTCTTCTATCAAATCACAATGTTATTTGTCGAAGTATAATTGACTGAATATCACTCTCCACTTTTCGCCAATGTTGTTGGGTTTCAGACAACAAAAAAACGTATTTTTTACTCCGACTAATACTTCATAAAAATCTAATAAAATATAAAAAACATATAATAGTTGGAAACGGACTGACTGATTATAACACTGAGTATAAAGGATAAGGTACCACAAATCTGAGGTTCGGCCCTCGGGCGGTCCAATCAACTTGGTATAAATAACTATAATACTCGCTTCCCACCTATCGTGTTATACGGTAGTGGAATACAGATCCCGTAATATATAAGCCAGACTATGGCAACGGCCCGGAGAGACAAATGTTGAAGTAGATGGTGAATGACGTCGGATGGATATCTTATTCCATTATTTGTTCAATATTTAAACTAACTCCTATTGGTCCTTTAATTAGACACCCATCACACTGCTTTTGCAATAAACTATTTCCTTAATAAAATATTTCAACTGTAGAAGTACTAGAAAAAAACAATTAATTGCAATATTCCCTTAAAAAAATATTTTAGAAGAAGTTTTTTTTTCATTCATCGATTCGTTTGCAGAGTAATGTTTTAGTATTATTGTAAACTTTTAGGGACATTTTGTAAAAGTGAAAAACTTTTGTTATAAATTCCTAGGCGGGTGAAAGAAGAGTAATTAACGTAGTCAGTTTTTCCGAAGGATAAGACAAAGTTACAGTATGCTAACTATCCAATTCTTAATTGGACATTAAGCGTTTTGGATCGAGTCATGATTTTTATTTATGTACTCATTTGTACATATAATCATACATTCTTGTCCAGTAAAAACACTCCAGATGACAGTTTATAAGATTGTTAGAGATACACATTCCAGGCTGAAAGACCCTTCGCCACGGAAGCTTTGTTTCATGTATTCCAAGGTATATTTTTTCTCAAGTTGACTTTAAACAAAAAGACAGGTAAAAAGAGAGATAGTTTTTATAACATTCCGTGGCGTGTGGAAGTGGCGATAGAGTAGCGCTATGGTAGAAGAAGTGGCGCCTCCAGGCGCCTTCCCGCCTTAATCCTCCCGCCATTCTCCATCTTAAACTTAACTTATAACTTTGGAGGGACTTTATTCGAAAATCTTTTCTTAATATTCATCCTCGATCTTGATTAACTTACTTAAAGAATTTTTTCGGAACTTAAAATGCTCAGAAGAAATAAAAAGGCGAATTATCACTAGGAAAAACAACTTTTTGAACAAACGGCTCTTTATGCATAATTAAGTCATTTATGAAATATAATATTTTTACTTTTCCTCATTATACTATAGGCACATAGAAAAAATATTGCGATTGCACTAAAAATGCGAAACCTGAGCGTCTGATCCAGACGCTATATCATATTGTTATTTTTGCCCTTTGCAGCAATGGGTTATTTTGTAACCTTCTGATTGCTCTGGTTCTAAAAAGATCATATGAAGAAAAATAAAAGTTAGCCAGTTTGTCGAGCAACGTCGCAGTTGCTTGTATCTTTTGTTGAACTCCAATAAAGCAGAACCGATGTGTTTTGACGTCTTTTGTCTCTGCAAATGTTATCTTGATTCAAAGCCAACGACCCGTGTAGATATGTATTAAATAATATTTGTAATACAACAATCAAAAATAGATGTTGAATACATTTTAATATTGCATTCGGAACTGCATTACTGCATATGCCGGTATAACATTTGAGATGCACTAACAATAAATCCTTACAGATATGGAGTATAAATGGTGCTTGACATTAAAAAACGCTCTCTACTCCCAGTAAATCTAGTCGGGTGTGATCAAATTTAAAATCTTCACGCCTTGTATCTTCGCGGCCACTGCTTTGCCTTGTCATTTATCTTGTTATTTCCCTTAAGAAATGTCCCCTTGTTTCAAAGTCATTTCAGGTTTCAAACAATTTTTTGATGACTTTATAACTTGAGTTCATGAAGTCATAAGTGTTCACAAATCCTATTGTCGTCTTAAATGTTTTACTAACACTAGGGTTCGAAACCTCCTCCATGTTCCACCGTATACCAAGTTTCAAATTTGAGGAAGTTTAAGATAGTAATCGTGCGTCATACGCAACGCGCATAGTTACTCATAATGATCTTTTAAGATTGAGAGCTGGCCTCGTCAAATATATTTTATTATTGAAGTGATTTTGATTCATTCTATGTCTTTGTTATTTTTGCGTCATTAGTTTTCAACAAAAATAAATTTATTAATTATCATAAACTGCCAAACCATGATTTCATGTTCTCATTTCTGACATGAATTGCTCAAAAATTGATACAATTTTGTGATGGTTAGTCTGTAGACGTTTCAAAGCTTTGCCAACAAAAACGGTGCTTTTATGGTACCGTTTTGCTAATAATTGTACCTCTCTAATATTTGTAGAACTAAAACCTATAGTTTATACTATTTGTGCAATAATGTGGAAGTTCTACAAACTTAATCGTGAAACAAAAACTTCATTGATCTTATGAATGAGGTTTCTCGTACTTCTACAGATGTACGATCTATAGTTTTATTTTATTTTTCAGGTTCTAACTTAAGGTTATTTAACATTTTTTTTAATTATTATTATGCTTTAAAATTTCGTAAAGGAAACTAATGCTATGTATACATACATAAATTAAATATACGTAGAGAATAAGCTGCTGGGACGAGATAAAAATTAAGACGTATGGGAGATCAAAATCAAAATACTTCTTCTCTGATTCGTTATCTGTTTTTAAAAGGTTTAATTTAACATTCTGATTCTGATAGGATAATTACAATAAGAGACAGTACAACAAACCAAGGAATAGGATATGTTGCATTAAAAATATATTTGTTTCTGTATCGTGATGTTTGTATTGTTAAATGAATAGAAACTATTTACATATTGTTGGGAGGGATTTAGTAGTAGGGGAATCATAACAAGGGAATTGATCCGGTACATCCTCGGCGCCTGGGTTGATTAGAGTGATTAGATTCAATCAATTGATAGCTGGGGTTGAGTACAATCAGTGATAACTAGTAGAGGAAGGTGTCGCGACAGATCCTCTCACAGAAGGCCTTACAATATCGCGTCATCCGCGTAGATTTTATCTCTCGATAGAATGAGCCATCTAACTAGACCGTGGCATTTTCAATCAAATTGGAATATTTAAATAAAATGGAATTTGTATAAACGTAATTAAAACATAATATGAATGAAATTAAAGTTCTTCCGGTGGTAACGGCTTCAATGTAGATAGTAAACCCGATGTTCCGCATAAAGTTAGGATTGGAAACTTTTTCCTAATCTTCAGTCCAGTTCAGCATTGTGTTTTTTTTTATCCATGATCTGCTACATCCCTGAAGTTGCCAACCAGAATAAAAGCGAAACATCAGATTCATCATCTAAATTGACGGGGTGACCATGGACCGCGAACTTTTGGGGTTCGAAACTAGGTTACGCTCAGTTCCTAAAAATTATTGCTAAAATAAATTATCAAAATATTTATAAATAACACTTTTAACTGGAGGTTGCCATTAGACAACCACCTTAACTCCCCCAGGTTTTATGATTTGTTGCAAGGCTTTAAAGAGGTAGTTTTAGGATTAGGTATTATTATCCATGATGTAGCTATCTTCTACAGTCAGAGATTAGTTAGATCTGATTAGACGAAAGGTTATCTCAGAACTGCAAACTCCCTTCTTTCGCTGGACATGGGAAGGCAATTCTATTATGTCTTGAGATTACTTTTCGTCTTCTATTCTAGAAGTCCTACTCTTTTGCAATTGATAGAATGCATATTTCTGTACTTAACTCTGATAGCAAGGAAATCAATAATTTTATAGGTCTTACTTCCTTTTGACTTTGGTTTTGCATATTTGTCTGAGATTTTAGTAGTAGACTGCTAAAAAATAACGTAAATAATACAAGAAAAGAAAATCATCCAGTAAAAAATATAAACAAAGCATCGTGGGCGTTGTTTTCACCTTGTCTTTGAAACGAGTTCAAAATTCTTTTAAATAACACATTGTAGATCGCTTGGAATCGATAATTTTGACACCAATATGGCGCCAGATAATCTCATACCAATATGGCGCCTATAACACTTTATACTCGGACAGAATTTCAATTTTTTTTGGAAGCCTGGCTTATCATGATGGGGAAAGGTGTCAACGTCCTCGTATTGATCTGCAGCGCTAATTTTTAGTAAAAAAACAAGCTGCCAAATGTGAACACGAACTTACATAATCCATTTATTGAAAAAAAACGGACTTTGCAGCCCACATTAAATCGTTAATATTTCAAGAACTTAATAAGCCACATATGTAGTTAAGGTTTTGTCTGACTCAAAAACTAGCTCTGAAAATGATTTATTGCACAATGATTTTAAAATACAATTATTGGGGTTTCAGTGAATTTTATTTCTTCTTTTTTAATGACTGTCATTTAAGACCCCATGTTAGATTTCTAAAAAAATCTAATTAATTTTTCTATAGTAGGAGTTTTGAAATTGTATATTGTAAGTTACATCTAATTGGACTGAGCCTTCTGGACTACACTAAGAAAAGTTCGCATACATTTATCCAAACACACCTCCAAATATATTGTTCAAAAATTAGGAATAGAAAACGTAAACGTCACATTCTGTCTTATAACAATGGTTTTCCACATGTAATACGAAACATGAAAGAAAAATAATATTTTGATGATAATGTCATTAAAGACCATATATGTACTTAATTACACCCCCCCCCCCTAGCTATACAAAAGTAGGTAGGCACCTAACTATTTTGCTTGATAAAACCACAAACCGAAATTATTTAAAAACATCAAGTTTATCTTAATGTTATCTCCTATATGCTAAAGAACAAAGTAAAAACATTTTTTGTTTCTATCTGCACACAATCGATTATCCAATACCCAAATCATTTCTTGCATACGAATTTTATTAATTTGAAAAATATCACTAGAATGAATTAGTTAAAAGCATAAAAAATCAAATAATTTTACATTGAGTGCAGAATTAATAAAGACTTGGTTGCGCGTGTTGTTCTAATTTATTCAAATTTTCAAATATATTCTAGTATTTTTCATTTTTGTTGCAACATTGTATTTTCTAATTTTTCTACCACGTTTCTAATCTGTTTAAATTTAAAACAGTTAAAACTAGCTCTAGAATGATCAGCTCCGAACACAAACACACAGATATATATATATATATATATATATATATATATATATATATATATTATAATATATATATATATATATATATATATAATATATATATATATATGCGTTTCGTCATCTGACCACGTGCACGTCGAAAAGCAGTAAGAAAACTAAAAGTTATATAGGGCGTCAAATCCTTAAATAATCCCCTAGCCAATATTTGAAAAATGGGAAAGCAATATTTAAAATGAAATGAATTAGATTGTCACCACTTAAAATGTATATACATTTTAAGTGGTTAATCTATTTCAACCAATTTTGCTGAATCATCAAGTATTTAAATAAAACCAAAGCTTTGACTGATCTTGTTTCAAATCCCACAACTATTTGTGGGAATTGCAACTAGATTGGTCTAAGCTTTGGTTTTTAACGGATTATTTAAATATTTGATGATTCAGCAAAATAGGTTGTTGCTGGAAGTTGTACTATCTTTCAGGCAGTAGTACAACCCCAGCACCTACCCCCCCCCCCACCGGTTGTTGCTGATTCTCCGATTGCTTCTTCAACTTGCGGTAAATAACAACCTTTTTAATTTTAATATATTAAATGGTTGGTAAAATTTAAACTGATTAGAACATTTTTACACGCACTAGAAAATTTTACATACCCACCATATTCATACTATAAACTTACGGTATAAATGAGGAAAAGAAAAAAATAATAAAGTATTAAGGGATGGGGAAAAATTAATTTTACTTTTAAGAAATGAGGGCTGAAGTTTTTACGGACCGATTACCTTTGTGACTTATATGTTCAGATGAGCAAGTAATATGCGACGGTAAATATTTCGTTCGCCTTAATTCTGAAGGCGAGCAAAGCGAGTCCGAAGTAACTTGCAAGGACAGTAAATAGACAACGGAGGGCGCACGAAGAGCACTTGGAGACGGAAGACGTACTATAAAGAGCTTGTTGATAACTCAAATTTAACGAAATAATAAACATTTATAAGAATAAAATTTTTTTTTGTTTCAGGTGAAGTATTTAATTTTGAGTGCGTTTGAATTAAAGAGTGCGAAGCGAGTAAGTTCAGGACTATCTCCTCAGTCAAAATGGAATTTATCAGAGCATCGTCATCTCACTACCAAAATGGTCATCTGTATGATGCTGATCCTAAAATATAATGGATTTAAGATGAGATGCTCCTGCTGACATAGCAAATTATACTTATTAATATTATTTTTTTATTTATTTTATTTTTAATCTATCTGTTCCATTGGTCCTGAGGCAGATTATTGTCTTACGGTTGTTCGGGTCGGGTTTGTAAATCAAGCAGTGTAAAAGAAAACGACGATGAAGAGCGAACAAGTGCGGAGGCCTCCACTAATTAAATTAAAGGTAATTTAATATAAATTTCTAAGCCTTAAAGTGACTTATAATAAGTGACATGGCTCACTTACTTTCTTACTCAAGATTTCTGTAAGTTCTTAATAGTCTAAACAGTAACTGTATATAGAGTTAGATTATATAGATTTATATAGACTAACTATATTATGTTTATAATATATATATATATATATATATAATATATATATAATATTATATATATATTATATATATATATTATATATATATATATATATATATATATGTCGACTCTTATATAACGAACTTAAAGGTTCAAGTAAAAAAAAATTGGTTATATAGAAATTTCGTTGTATAGAAATTGGAATAAATAAATAAATCTGTAATATTTTATGATTTTAATGGATATATAGGATGAATAATAACACCTCGCAGTTGCATATTCAGCAGCCTTTTCTTTTATTAGCGGTCCTGTCACAGGCATACTTTTGTCCCTTAACATTGTTACCCACTGTAAAACTGCGTCATCAATATCTTCATACTTGCATACTCAAGAACTTTTTTTTAAATCGCCACTCGTTTCGTATAACTTAAGTATAGATTCCCGATTTTTTAAAATTGTCAATATAGAACTAGGAGCGATTTTTATACTTCAGAAAATCTTTGTTCTTGACTCCATCGTCAGAATCTTTTAAAAATTGTTTTTTTCAGAAAGGACAGCGATTTCCGATTTGACATTATAACTCGATTTACAAACAAATAAAAAGTTTCACAAACGAACTGGTCAGCCGAATACCAAATTAAAACTGAAAGATTTTTAGTTCTATGCTGTGTTAATCCTAATTTCATAGAAAATAGTAAAGAGAGTTCGCAAAATTAAATAAGGCAGTGCGAGAATCAATAAATAGTTTTCTGGAAAATTACAGAAAACAGAAGTGCCGTTTTGGTCAATTCCTTGAAAGTTTGCGGGTCTTGTTTTTATCTTTTATTTCTGGAAATTTTGTTCGTTATAGAATTTTTTTCGTTAAATAGAAACACTTTAAACACAAAATTCAAGGGAACGTAAAAAAATTCGTTACATAGAGACTTTCGTTGTATAGAAGTTCGTTATAGGAGGTCGGCTGTATATATATATATATATTTCTCAGTCTCTCTTCGTCTGTGGAAGAACTTAAACAGTTCGAAACGTTACGTTTTTATTGTAAGTTTTCTAAATGTTTCTATATATTTCTTTATAATTAAGTATATATATATATATATATATATATATATATATATATATATATATATATATATATATATATATATATATATATATATATATTACTTTTATACCTTTATACCTCTTAAATTATTTTGGTGATTTTTTTTTATATTACGGTGGGATAATGATGGATTAGAAATTCGTACTTTGAAACTTTTCCTTTTCCTTAAACGCTTCGCTACGCTTATCCTCGTTACTTTAAACTCGCTTCACTTGTTCTCAGAATATAAAAATGCCTAATTTATACTTTGGTATATCTTTGTTCTCGCTTTACCTATTTCCAGACAAACAAATCAGTTTTAATGCCCATTGATGACCCATCCGCTTGGGTTTTTAAAAACTATCTGAATAGCATAACTAGACTTATTGACAAAATTAGGGTCACTAGTCGGATCAGTTGTCGGAAAGGATCCGAAATGACTGATTGACAGACATAAAGACAGCCTAAATTGAGAGACAAGTTATTTAACAACACACTTCTATTATTTAAAAATTTCAATTAATAAACTAGTGTTCATTTATATATCAAAAGAAAACTCTTGTGTTTAATTTGCATTAGTAGTTTAACACATCAGTTAATAATCTAGTGCTATTGTCGCATCGCTTGTTGGTAAGCAGCATCGAGTGTGGTCAGTGGTTAGTACCATGCTCAATGCATTCACCAGAACAACGTATTAAAAAGGATGGGTGTCCTCTGATAGCGTGGTTAGTACCATGCTCGATGCATAACCCAGAACACGTATTGAAAGGATGGGTGTCCTCTGATAGCGTGGTCAGTGGTTAGTACCATGCTCGATGCTAATAAACCAGAACACGTATTGAAAAGGATGGGTGTCCTTTGATAGCGTGGTCAGTGGTTAGTACCATGCTCGATGCTAATAAAACACGTATTGAGGAGATAGCGTGGTCAGGGTTAGTACCATGCTCGATGCTAATAAACCAGAACACGTATTGACGAAAGGTGTCCTTTGAGAATATAACTGAATGTTTTCATTCTAAAGAGGCACAGAGCGAGTCCGAAGATATACTACACAAAAATTTAGGTGATTTTCTTAATGTGAGGACGAGCAAAGCTGGGACTGGCAAGGATAAGCATAGGGAACCCAGAAACGAGAAATAAAGTTTCCAGGTACCTTCGCAGATGACTTTTTTATTTAATGCATATAACTTAGGAGTAGAAAATGAAAAGAATTGTTTATAATTAATAAATACAATTTTTTTAATTTATTTATGGAGTGATATTACCAGTACGCGTTTGTTGCTGGAGGCTGTGTAATATATTATATAGAAATACCAGTCCTGTCCATTGTGATAAATACGATACACGCCAGTTATTAGTTTTAATGTACTCCGTGACGTCATAAATACTCTTTTAAATTTCTAGTTGAATTTTAGCTTGGGTCAATTGTAGCTCATTGTTTAATTTTATCTTTTATATAGTGAGCCGTTTCTGAAAGAGCGGTTAAGCTGTTGTCTCACGTAATGTTTGTGTTAGGTACTCGCAACAGATCCCCTTGGTGCAGGAATACTGAGTACCTTTAGTAGTAGTAGTTATACTACTGTCGGTACTAAGTTTGATATCTACTTAGCACTAAGTCCCTAATAATTTAAGAGTACTAAATTTAACAGTATCAAAAATAATTTGTTGTACTTTTGACACACTTTATTTTCTTATTACTAATAACCACTAATAACTTTTTTGTCTAATAGTTTTATGAACAGAAATAGCGCCTTAAAATGATTGATTATTAAAAAATGCGTACTGTCCCCAAACAGGAAAACCTCTTGCTCTTATAATTTTCCAAATGTTAGACTTTAATAGATTCATTATACAAAAACCAACATGTCTCTTCACCAAAGAGTTTATTACATAAAACAGGCAGAGCCAGCTTTCGGCGATAATGCCATGCAACAGTGCCGGTGAGTTGAATGAAGGCGTCTAACTAACTATCCGTCAGGCTTCCGTATTTGGACAATACGGAAGCCCGCACTCAACACTCAACTCACCGGAACTGTTGATGGCATTATTGGCAAAAGCTGGCTCTGATTATTTTACGTAATAAACTCTTTGGTGGAGAGACGTGTTGGTTTTTGTACATTGAATATTACTCCACTGCGCTTTACGAAGTCATTTTCATAGATTCGTTATACAACTATTGCACAAGTTCAAGGGAAACTATATAGATTTATAAGTAGCTGCACGTTGCTCAAAAACTTGACTAACTTCAATTCAATACAAATTCAAATCAAACTTTAATTACCAGCAGGATATTCGTTTAACGCTATTTACCCATTTATTCTAAAGTGATTTTGTCATAAAGTCCGTCATGAAGTCATAGTGAAGCCGGACTTATCTCTCCCCAATCTTAACAAAGAGTTGGGCTTTTGTTCTGAAATTTCCAACTCATTGTCTACATTGTTGTTAAATATATTCAAAAGGATATCGTATTCTATTTATCTATATAAGTATCTCATTTTTAAAAAACATCTTATTTTATTCAGACAAGTGGTTTTTCCATTTTAAATCCTTTTTTGTACAAAAAATGTTGACAAATTTATTTGGACTTAATTTAAGTTGACGAACTAAAGCCCCCGTGATGTCATTTGACGTGTGTATTTTTTCAAGTTTTTTTGAGTTTCGAGTTGGTCTAGGTCCGGCATACGTGTCGCTTGAATTTTAAAATCAAATTACTTATTTACGCTTTGAACTTATGCTGATAAAGAGATGAAACTTAGTACTTATACATGGCGACATGCGTCCCAAATCTCAATTGATCGTAACATTTTTACTGCGTTTTATTATTTTTCGACATTTTCGCTAAGTGATAACAGACACACACACACACACACATATACATACAGAAAACTTTGTGAAAACAACACATGAGGTCTTAAAACACCTAAAACAGATAATTCCGGTGACATCCCGGTTTCGGATTTTGTTTTGAAAACACAATACGTTTCCTATATACTTAAGTTATATTTGAAGAATAGTGAAAAGATTTGTGGAAAAGTGTTTACACGTCATTCAATAAAAATTAATCTAATGCTCCTAATGAAAGTTGACTCAACAAGTGGCCTCATACAGGACTGCATGAGTGCCAAATTTTAAATCGATTTTCCATATTTAGTGGTCGAGGGAAGCGAGTTAAAAGAAGTGAAGATGAGCGTAGCGAATTCATGTATTATACATTTGTAAAAATTTCAATGATATTTAATGACGTAATAAAAAATATTCAAAGCACAACTATACTTAAAGATGGATTTTGGTACCAAAAACTAAACTAATACTGATAATGTAAAGAAACTAGGTTAAATGTTGGTCATATATATGCATTATAGATGCGTGTAGATGCATTAATCTTGATTGGTCATTATTGCCCGTTAATGACTTCTTAAAATAAAATATTTTCGGATAGCACAACTAGATCTAGAGAAAAGGAATATATATATATATATATATATATATATATATATATTATATATATATATATATATATATATATATATATATATATTGATCATTTTGCACCTTGAATTTACTTAATAATAATAATGTAAAAATAAATAAATAACACTTTTAGTCATTTGACATTTGAATATAATAAATTTAATTTAGTTTTAATTAAATAAAAATAAATAAATAATAATAATAAAGATATTTCTTTATTCTCTTTTATAAATTTTTGTAAATAATAAAAAAAAGTTGATTAACCATATCGAATTAGATTATAAGATTAGGCGAGGTCAGGATTACAACCTGTGACCATAATGGGCGTTCGGCCGTGCTTGGTCACTTCCTTCATCATGACAAGACCGAATCCAATTTTTACATTGGTGTGCATTACGCCCACATATCGTCCCAAATTATGCCGTTCTTTAAATATAATCGGAGACGTAGTAATGGGGCCACCGAACAAATAATGTCGCATATTTTTTACGAAGTACGAGGACAGACTTGACGGTAACACCTGCTGCTGGACCAGATCGACATAAATATTGATCCTTATGTGCGAAATTGATATTTTATCAATTAGTGGTTTTCATAATGCTGACTGTGTGTGTGTGTGGTTTATAACTTATTACGTACTTAGTCGTGTCCTCTTCTACCGTAGGTGTGGTGACACTTAAAGGGGTGTACTACTATTTGGGATGACCAAAAGGGTCCAACTATCCCTATCTTTGACACTGGACGGACGATCCCTGCTCTACCAGGTGGATTAATGGAATCTATCCAGGTGGTCCTTCATTAATTAATTACTTATTACTCATCTACCGGATCGTAGTGGAAGATGACCAAAAGGATTCCAACTATCCTATCTTTGGACATGGTCCTTGCTTGTTGGAGGGACGATCCCTGCTCTACCAGGGTGGATGTAATGGAATCTATCCAGGTGGTCCTTCATTAATTAGTTATTACTTATTTACTTAGTCGTGTCCTCTTCTACCGGTAGGAGTAGTGGATGACCAAAAGGATTTCCAACTATCCTATCTTTGGACATGGTCCTTGCTTGTTGGAGGGACGATCCCGCTCTACCAGGGTGGATATAATGGAATCTATCCAGGTGGTCCTTCTTCTTCCCCTGGGTCTTCTTCATTCACAACGAGCTTCAAAGACTTTTTTGGGTAATCTCTCTTCATCCATTCTTTGCACGTGCCCAAATCAGCGTAACTGGGCATTTTTAACTGAGTGTTAGATAGGCTGCACATCCAATCCTTGCCTTACTGTGGTATTTCGAATTCGGTCTCTTCGAGTTTTATCGGCAGCCCTTCTTAAGTACCTCATCTCTGTAGCCTGTACCTGCTTTTTGTCTTTCTTGATAGAAACCCACGACTCGCATCCGTATGTCAAAGTGGGAACATAAACTGTTTTGTATATGATTGTCTTGGTTTTATTACTAATTTCAGCTTTACTTATGAAGCTTCTATTCATTGCATAAAACAGCTTACCGGTAGTTTCTACCCTAGCTTCTATTTCTTCATTTAGTTTACCATCCTCTGTTACCGTTGTGTGTTTATAAGTCACGCATAAATCCCACTGTGTTCTCGCTTGAGTGTTAAAAAACTTGGCATATAAATCAGACCTAAGGTTTCCTTACAGTCACTGTAACTTAAACTTAGCGTAGACGTAACTTGCGTATATGAACATAGCTTCAGTAGCAAAAATGTTGGCATACCCGCATGCATTAGATACATTATATAAGAGCTGAAAAGGACCAAGTCTTAGTCAACACGATCATCTCAATCAACCGTCAAGTAGTTTTGGTTTATAGGGGCAACAAGTTGATATGTCTTTGTCTTTAGAAGTTTATTAGTTAAAGTAATTTAGAATCTGTTAGTCCGTCAACGTGCGTGTTGCGCGGATGAGGGCTTCAATTAAGTTTTACCAAGGAGTGCGTATTATATTGTGATCCTTGGTTAAACTTTTGTAATTTAATTAAGTTTTAAAAGAAACACTGTTACTGTGTGATTTTCTTTTTAAGTACGGAAAATTTTGTTACGCCAAACTTGGTTTTCAGAGTTTTTGGAAAGAAAATTATCAGCATTATACTAATAGCTTAAGAGCTGGACCTGAAAAAATGTGACTCATTTTGTACTAATTTAAACCAAATTTTTCTGAAAATATACCTTAAATTATGAAGAAAAAACATAGTCTGCCTATCCAGAGTGGGAGCTCTTCATATGATTGCGCATGCGTAAATTTTATAAAAATCGCACAAATTTCAGTTTTTTGAAATAATTGGTTCCCTGTGGGTCTTGTGGGAGAACATGGAAAGGTGATAAAATGTTCTGTAAAACGAGTGTTTAATCATCGAAATCGGATAACTACAACCAAAGTTATAACTCTTTCAAAAACACTAAAAATATAACTTCAGTGTTATAACTTCAGTGTGCGCCGTGAACTAAAAATATGGTTAATTTATGCAATGTCAGCGATTTTGTTTTGAAAAAATATTAGCTTTTTGTAGATTTTTTGGCTATTTAAGAAATAACATAATTTTAGTTGTAGTTATTCGATTTTGACGGAAAAACACTAGTTTTATAGCACATTTTATTGGCTTTAAAAATGTTCTTTCCCCCTAAAAATGTTGCTCACGACCTACAGGGAACCACTTATTGAAAGAAAACTGGGATTTGCGCGATTTTCTAATACTTTGAGTGAGCGCACTCATTTGAAGGGCTCCACTCTGGATAGGCAGACTATGCTTTTACTTCATAATTTAAAGTACATTTTCAGAAAAATTTGGTTTGAAGTAGTACAAAATGAGTCACATTTTTCAGGTCCGGCTCTTGGACTATAAGATCTATAAAGATCTATTAAGACGAGAAAGTGCCTGATTCTAAAAAAAATCGGTCATCTCAGAACTATCCTCGCCTTATCGGACTCGCTATGCTTACCCTAACTACTTTGGATTCGCTTGGTCGTCTCTTAGTACGAAACACATTAAATTGATAATTCAGTTCATTAATAATTCAATTTCGGTGTGCTCATCTTCAACAAAGATCAATAAAGATCAGTTTAAGCTCAGCGGTCACCCATTACCCTACTGGCAAATTTCGAGGCTCCCTATTATTAGTGATCCAATAAAACCGTAGATGCTCTAACCGTCTGAGTGTGGGACACTTACACACACGCGGTGTCTGTTCTGATGTGTGATTTTATATTTTGTTATGTTACATTAATTAATTATGTCGCATATACTTAATGAGACATTATTATCTTTTAGTTATTATTATTTTTTTTTTGCCCGGATTACCCGCTTCGACATCTAGGTCCTTAGCGGTAACCACTCCATCCACCGGTCTCTTACATCGGGTATTCTCCCCAACTAACCCTGTTGGAGGTATCTCCTGTGTTTTCAAACTTGAAAATAACTATGTGTAGGTGTAAGTTTTATTATAGTTTATCGGAAAAACCAATTTAAACCTACAAGTTACCCGTAGTATTACCTAGTCAATTATAAGACCGCGCCGCAAAGCTGTATTATCTCAATTCATATATTTTAATCAATTTATACTTGCTTTCAATTTATATCTTTTACATCAATTTATATTTTTAATAAAGTTATACCCTTTAGTTATTATTATAATAATTATAATTATTATTATCTCTTATGTCTTATCTCCTTCTTTTTGTTTATTATTAAGTATACAAATCGAAACTAGACAAAGGATTGACAAATTTCAACTCTCTAGCATAAACTAAACACATTGGGAGCAACTATGATAACAGACAGATACTTAACACACACTCATGTAGGCTCAACAGGTCTTAAAAACACATGAAAAGGACAATTCAGGTGATATTCCGGTTTCGGACTTTTAGTGATAACGACAATTTTCCTACATACCTACGACGATATGGTATAGACGAGGAAATATAAAAACTGTCCAATCCGATATGGTTTAAGGACGATATGTGAACTAAGTGTTGTAGAATGAGTGGGATGAGTGTTTAAGCCCGCATAGCAACACCTGACACGTGCCATATTTTGCTTTTGTCTTATGAAATGAGGGTTATTTTAATCTTGGTCCCATTTGTAGACGTGAACGACATTCAGAGTCATCTCAGAGGGTCTTTCTGTGCAAGCGAAGGCTCCTGCTATCAAAATATTATAGTTGATCACAGTTTTTGATCTATATATATTATATATATATATATATATATATATATATATTATATATATATATATATTATATATTATATATATATATATATATATATATAATATATATATATAATTATATATATATATATTATATATTATATATATATATATATATATATATATATATATATACCTTTAAAAAATTCGCTAAAATCTAAAGCGATCTAATCTGAGCCACATTATAAAAAATAACCTATCAATAGTAAAGGTAAAGTAAGCGTGCGATCATTCCGATGGATTGATCGGCTCTTTGGTCCTTGCTTAGTTCATTTTATTGATGAAATGCAATACACAGTCTTAGTTTAAAAAAAAAAATTAACTCCGGGATCTTCTTGTAAATACAAAAATATAACACACGGTTAAAATCAGTTGACTGCATGGGCAAATAAGATAGGAGCCAATAAGGTCTCTCCTAGATGTTAAACCACGGTCACTATTTCATATCAGAAAGTTTTTTTTTGCGTCAGGGCTCCAAGATGTTCTTAAATCAATCACTTGTTAATTACGGAATCATTTGTGCGGGTTTAGTCTGCTGAGGAAAATTTTAATTTTCCGCAAGTCTACCGCAAGCTGTTTTTGAACGTCCTATAAGATTACACAGATTGGAATCTGTGGTGTCACCGCACGTACGCGTCGCTACCGGAGTGTTGTCAACGCTCTTTGATTGTAGATCTAGCCAGTTAGCCACTTGTTGAATTCTATGTTTTACTCTACCTCCTTATTCCATATAAGGAGACAGCCCCAATAATATAAAATACAAAATCTTTTTATAAAGTAAAATGAAAAAAATACTTCTATTAGGTGTTCTCAGAAAAAAAACTTTTGATTAGATTATGTTTTCCTGACTACATTGATGTTTGTAAGTGAAGGGATGAGATAAGAAGTCCCGAGATAAGTCTTTCCTTGTTCTTTTAAACGACCATTTTTTTCCTACACAAGGGTAACCATTATCCAGTAGCAGTATACCTTTTTGGGTTCATGAGGGTCTAAAAAACGATGCTACCTGAATTTCTCAGAGTAAATTGTACATAATGATGGGTTCCTTTTTTTATTAAAAAAATGTAGATACATAGAATCCTAAGCACACAGTTTATTACTCAGCCTGATTTGGGTGTTATTGTGTATTTAGGATAATGGCTGTTTTTGTGAGTTTTATCAATTTTTTTCTTGATTCACGGAAATTGGTTATTTTGGTTACATGTTGTCAATATTCGTTCAATGTTTTTTTTTCCGGGAAAAATAACATTAAGCAACATAAACGGAGTTTCTCAAGACGCCATGTATGATTTTCTTCAGACCTACGTTTTATAATTTTTTTTTATTAGTTTTATCCTTGCCGCCACGGAATAATTCCTCCATAACACTACTATAATATGACCAAGATGTCAAAACAAGTTTTACATGTGTCACTAAGCTATATAATGTTATTAAAATTGATTCTCATATTTTATAAAACAGTAAATTTCTTTGACTATAATCGTATTTCTAAAGTCGAATAAAATGCAAAATCGCTCCTAGGCTCCCTTGTAACGTGAAGGTTTGTAACCACAGATGTGGCCTTTGAGGTCATGTTGAAATCGAAATACTTAAGAATAGCTTTAAAAATATGCTTAAATATTTTTAATTATGTTTAAGTAGTACGACACCTGGCTAAAACAGTTGACAGCGTGGGGGAATAGTGTTGAGAAACCAATAAGGTTGAACTGATTTAAAATTAAGGGCGTGGTTTAGCATCCAGGAATAACCTCATTGGCTCCATCGCATTATTTTCCCACGCTGTCAACTGATTTTAGCTGTGTGTCGTACTATACAAATTATTTTAAAGGATATGTTTTTACTTTTCCGCATTTACACCGTTGGTTTATAGGAGATGTATTGAGTTTGCAAAAACATCCGAAACCGGGTTGTCACCGGAATTATCAGTTTCAGGTGTTTTTAAGACCTCCTAAGTGGTTTTTACAAAGTTGTCTGTCTGTATGTGTATGTTTGTCTGTCTGTTATCATTTTAGCTCCTAGTTTATTTATGCTAGTTGAAATTTTGTACAAAATGCAGTCTATTCGTGTATTTGAGCTATTTGGAAAATTTTTTATGACGTCACTAACCCGCAATTACAGTTGTATTATTAGAGAGCGTTATTTTTTGTAGGTTAATTATTTGTTAATTTTTCTTGAATGTATGCCATAAAATATCTTCAGGTCTGAAGCCGTTTACACACCATTATTTTCCGTCATATTATTACTAAGCCATTCAGTAAACGCCTTTCCTGGAAGCGTCTACATAAATAAATAAAACCCAAACGACATGAACGAATTACAATATCCGCTATAGCATCTCTTTCCGCGGAAGCATGCATAAATACGACAAAAAAATCAAAATCTGGGCGATATTGAAATTTGCATAAATTGTATTGCAGATTACGGCAGGGTAATTTGTCTTGGATATGAAGTGTAGAAGAACTAAGAATGAGTCATACTTAAATATAAGTCCCTTTAGAGAACAATACTGAAATGAGACTTTTTTACCTTCTTTTCAAGACCTAGAAAAGAGAACTCTTCTCTTCCCAGAAGCGAAAGTGTAGTTTTTCAAAATTTTGGTAGTAGTATGTTTGTTTTACTTCCCTCTTTACTCTTCTATATTCGGAGGAAGTAATCATGTAATAGAAAAATACTGTACCACCAACTTTTTTTCATCGAACGTTTATTGGTTTAAAGGCCAAAAAATAAATGAATAATAGATTAATATGTATTTTAACACAAAAACAATAAGGACGTTAAACCTATACCAAAACAGATCATTAGACAATAACGACAGTTGGCTGTGATCCCAGGAAAAAAAGAAATATTAAAGGACAGCAACATTTAACCTATTAAGGTCATCATTTATTTATTTAAGACACAATGTGTCCAAAAATAATGTTAAAATACAAAAAATAAAAGAACATAAGTAATGAATAAAGTTAAAAAAGAAGAATATAAGTAAAGTTAAAAAAGAGGTGGATAATAATTCAAATATAGATTTAATAAGCCTATAAGACTATGCCAAAACAGATCATTAGACAATAATGACAGCTGGCTGTGATATAAGGTCTTAAAGAAATATTAAAGGACAGCAACATTTAACCTATTAAGATCATCATAAACCTATGCCAAAACAGATCATCAGAGTTATTGTCTAATGATCTGTTTTGGCATAGGCTTATTATGATCTTAATAGTTTGAATGTTGCTGTACTTTAATATTTCTTTAGTCCTGGGATCACAGCCAGCTGTCGTTATTGTCTAATGATCTGTATTGGCATAGGCTTATTATGACCTTAATAGGTTGAATTAACTGTTAAGGTCTTCATAAGCCTATGCCAAAACAGATCATTAGACAATAACGACAGCTGGCTGTGATCCCAGGAATAAAAGAAATATTAAAGGATAGCAACAATTTTCACATGATATTTATGAAAAAACTGGATTTAGTTCGAGGAATATCAAGGTATAGCAACAATCTACCTAAACCTCATCATCGAAAAGCCTAAGACAGCAATGAAGAGAGCTGGTTCTCTTTCTAGGATTAAAAGAAATATCAAAGCAGAGCAATAGATTATTATAATAATTATTAGTATAGACTAAGCCAAACCAGCTGTATTTGTTGCCTACCGCTCTTTCTTTGTTTGTTTTAGTTAAAACCATTTTTGATATTTATAAACACAATACTTGATTCACTCCTTTTAAGAAGTAGCATGTATACCTTAGGGATTATTTCTGAAATAATCAGGTTGCAAGCATTTGAGCAATATAATGTTGTGTCTTTTCGACTACAGGGAAATAATTGAGTGAGCATGTTATTTTTATAACCCCTATAATCCTAATAACCAATCGTATTGGGCTATTTCCTAAGCTCTGCTGGAACACACAGATATGTGTTCAGAGCTAAGTACAAATTCTTTATTTCTCTGTTCGATACAGATTAGGTTACTTAGTTATAGACAAACAAAGTAGATTATCTTATGGCATAATACAATAGTATTGAAAGACCATATTGAACCTTTCGTTTAATTATTTGCTAAAGCTACTATGAATCTAAAGAAAATTTGAAACTTTTTTATTAAGTTGAAACTGGGCATATATTGGTTTAAAATTTGTAGTGGATTATAATCATTTACAAAGAAAATTAGGTAACTAATACCTTCTTAGATGAATATATATAAAGCTGAGCTATAAATGACGTATTAGCAGTATAACGATCTCAGTTTACTGGTGTCTGAGATCAAAAGATCCTGAGTAGTAGTACTTTGATTAATTTGGGTCCAGCCTGGAGAGTAAATAACCCCTCTACCGTCGTCTACTTAAAAGCAGAATATTTCGGGGTTTGTGAAAATGCCTCCTTTTTCTCTGAAAATATTTTTATACCGAAATATTCTTCCCATCACTGCACCACCACTATTGTATTCTGATCAAACCTCCCGCTATGATGGATAAAAGAGAGAATGTCTCGCCATCTTATTGACTCTAGATCCTCCTTGCGTGGCTCTCCTGTTCCAATCATTTGTAACCTAAGCCTTCGAACAACGTCTTTACCTGATGTGAAAACCAATATCACGTCGTCTGATTGTTCTTTAACTACCACGTATTATGAAGATATCGAATTCCCTTAAGCCCGCTGCCACCTATCATTACATTTTTTTCATGTCAATAGACGTGTAAATGCTGGCGCCTTAGAATAATACTATACATAGAAGGAGCACTACTGATAACACGAAAGGCGGTTCACTGGTGAACTTAAGTAATGCTGCCACCCTAACGATATACAATTTTCTAAAAAAAAGTTGGCAATACTTCCGGTTGCTGAATTATTATGTTCTATTATTAATTAATGATTGATTATTCATAAAATGCTAATATAAATATCGGTGCATTACAATATTTTAAGCAATTTAAATTGTAGTTTAACGTATTTATTAAAATTATATTAAAAGTAGTCCTCGTCAATTAAATGCAGATTCTTGTTTCTGCCTCCCTTTTGCCATCTAAGACCGGTTTTATTAAATACTCAGCAGGTTTTAAGTTATTATATTTGTTCTTTACGATTTTTCTTCATTAATAGATTTTATGACACATATTTGTTGTTAGGGTGGTACCCTACTTAAGTCCACCAGTCAACCGGCTTTCGTGTTATCAGTGGAATTACATTGTGTTTACGGTCATGTGCTCCTTCTATATATAGTATTATTCTAAGGCTGGCACCGTTTCTTCAATCCTTCATTGCTATTATTATATGATGGTTTTGTTGACAACTGTGGATTCTCAGATAGGATAAAGATAATTGAACGAACGTAAGTGAGTTCTTACATTACAGAAGATTAGGACGGCGCGTATGTTTGTTTGTATGTTGGTGTCGGGTTAACTGCCGTAAAAATTGACCTATTTTGATAAAATTTTGTATACATATAAAAATAATTATGTGTCAGAGCTGTATAGTTTTTGGTAATATTCCGTAAAATATTTTCAAAATGGTGGCAACTATGGCGGACCGAAAAAAATAATTTTGAGCAAAAAAATCGTGTTGTATATCTTTTGAAAGCTCTTAAGAAGTAGAGTAGTTTTTACTACTTATTATTATAAATATACGCAATTTAGCGAGCGAAGCAAGCCTTTTTTTCTTTTTAAAATGTAAACATACGTTATCTAGCGAGCCCTTTTTTTACCTTCCATTATTATAAACATGCACACTCTAGCGAGCGAAGCGAGTCTTTTTTGCTTTGCATTATTATAAATATACGCAATCTAGCGAACGAAGCGAGTCCTTTAACTATGTTACATTTTAAAGATACGTAATGTATCAAGCGAAGCGAGCCTTTTATACTATGTCAAATGTTAAAGATACCTAAACTAGCAAGCAAAGCGATTATACTTTAGAATAGTATAGCGTGCGAATGTTTCCCTATGCAGCGAGCGAAGGGTAATAGACTCTCTTCGCTCGCTTTAAATAATTACTTTTATTTGATGTATTCTTTTGACGTGAGTTCTTGATGCAACGCATTACTAGTTTTAAATATTATGTTGGAATAACATGCGAATTTTCTCAAAGAATTTTTTTTGTCGCGTTTTTAAAAAAATTACATCATGTGGGTTTCTCCTCGGGTACGAAGCGGACCTGCTCGACTCGTCGTGGCCCTTTCTAAAATCATTATCTTGACATGAGACCATCTAAGCAGATGCATACGAAAAATAAAGTAGTTCATGAGCCACGTGCCATTAATTGATAGTCGTATTTTATATTAAAAACTTACATTCTATATTGTGAGTTTCGTTTAATACGAGGTGGTGGTTCTAATTATTTTTTTAATAAATTATAAAAACTCCTCCATAACGGATTTAATTTTTAAAATGAGGAAGTATTTCGTTTCGTTTAATTTTATCATAAATTCCTCTGATTGATATTTCTACGTGTGATAAAGCTTTTTTTAACTGGATGCTTTTTTTATGACGTGGGTATAAAGTCGGAGGCGGCTGCAATACATGTTGGTCACGTCTTGTTTTCCCCCGACATTTGCTTACATAACCCAGTTGTTTCGAATTTCCTTGGCCTGTGAGGAATTTCCGATTTTTACATCATGTAGTTATTTAGACGTTTATCACTGAACTTGTGCAACTCAAGTAAATAACAAGTCATGTATTTGGCAAACTCTTTATCGTTGAAGTCATAGTTTAAAGTGTAAATAAAATAACAAAAATATGTCATTGCAATGATTATTATAAGGATAAATGACCTCTTTGGGCTTTATATAGGAACCAATATTTTTTGTTCTACTGCTGCTAATCTACTCGTGAGTTTGCATTATAAATTTGACCACAAAGACTGAAAATACACTTTTTCATTATTTTTTTTATCAAGGAAGATAATATTGAAAAAAATTGAAAATATTTTTTAGTTACTAAAGTGACCATAAGGAACAAAAAAAATATTTTAATATTCCAAATTTTACCTTTTGGACTCAATTAATTATTGAAAGTTAAGGTTTTCATGATTTTGGCGTTTTTCAGAGCGATTTATCGTCCAATGGGACTGGGGTGATTTTTTTCAAATTGGGCTTAAAATTACCTCTATACATTGCAGTTTTACGCACAATGTGAAACATATTATTTATTTTGGTTTTAAGGTACTTTACAGCGTTTTAAAAATCAGCAGTTTTTCAGTTTAGCGATTTTACGAAAATATACTGATTTCTATTGAAAATAGGGTTTATCCTGGGGTTTCTTTGCTAATAAAACATAGTTAAAGGTATATATTAATATCTTAAGACAGAGTACCTAGGTTCGAATCCTGGTGGGGACAATCCTTTTTTATCGTTTTTTTTTACAATATGTAAGTTTATAAATAAAAAAAAATTCGAACCCAAGTACTCTGACTTTGAGTACTTTACGCTGTAAAGTACCTTAAAACCAAAATAAACATGTGTTCCATATTGGGCGTAAAACTGCAATGTATAGAGGTAATTTTAAGCCCAATTTGAAAAAAATCACCCTAGTCCCATTGGATGATAAATCGCCCTGAAAAACGCCATTAATTAATATAGCCCAAAAGGTAAAATTTGGAATATTAAAATATTTTTTCTTGTTCCTTATGGTCACTGTAGTAACCAAAAAATTATTTCAATTTTTTTCAATACTATCTTCCTTGATAAAAAAATAATGAAAAAGTGTATTTTCTGTCTTTGTGGACAAATTTTGTTCTATCTGCAGGTCCTTTACGATAAGTATAATAGCTAATACTACCTAAAACAGATCAGTTAATAAAAACGGTAGAAAGCTTGTATTTTTGAACTAAACAAGATGACATTAATCATTATTTCATTTTTATAAAAAACGTAAACAACATTACTCAAATAGAAAAACCAGGTTTCTTCAAACAAATGCGTTTCACAACAAATTTATAATGCAAACTCATGAGTAGATTAGCAGCAGTAGAACAAAATATATTGGTTCCTATATAAATCCCAATGAGGACACTTCAAACGAGACCTGTTTCATTAAGCTAGGTTAAGCCAAAGCCTCAAAAATGGATAAAAAAACTCAAAATTTGGATGTCTCGGGAACTAAAAAGTGATTTTTAAAATGAAGGAGGCTGTAGAAAAATTAATACTAGGCGTTGTTGACTACCAATTGGTAGGACTAACACGGAAAAAAGTTACCAATTTTTTATTTTTTTTCCATTTAAGAAACAAATAATAAAAAGAAGTACTAGAGGCCGCAGAGGACAGATGCCGTGTAGCGGCAGTGTCCAAGTTTACTTTCTATTCATAAATATATTAGATTTAATCAAAACTCATCGGCTATTTTTGTTATACATTTATGTAGAATTTTATTATTTTGTTGTCATTGTAATCTTGCTGTCTTGAATCTTCCATCTTTTTCGTAAGTTTTTAAGGTTTCAGACTTCACTTTCCTCCTGTTTCTTTTTTCCTCACATTGATCAGCTTGTCTGTTTAACACTTAGTAGGCTCAAACTCATGTGACGTACGAGGAATTTTATCCTCCCCTCACTTCAATTTAGTATTAAGGCCGTGTTTAATTTTAGATTCTAACCAACATTCAGCTACCAACATCAGTTACTCTTTTTTTTTTTTTTTTTTTGGGTAATTATATTTTACGCCAATGTGATACAAAAATAAATTTATAAACATAATAAATAGAATTAAAGCCTGCTTTGATATAGTAATTTAAGACTAAGTGAACTTATTGTTAAAATGATAAGCAGAAGACATCCTGATCCTGATTTAGTCGATTCTGCCTGATTTGAGAACTTGATTAAATTTTTCATTAATTGTAGATGATTCGTTGATACTTTAACAACTGCTTGGTTAGTCACTTTCATTATACTGTTTATAAAATCTAGAGCCGCATCAACTCTGGAAAAAGTGGCTGGAATTGCGCCACTGCCGCAATAAAAGGGACCAAAAGAAGCTATTCCGTAGAGAACATTGTTGCAAATCAATCCATCGCCAAAATCTCCTTGACATATGTCACCTTTTTTGTTATTCACGCAAATGTGAACAGAGAAATCGTATCGATATCGCTGAGGATCCACTTCACAGGCCGTCTGATTGACGGTAACATGGATTAGTTTTAAATTACTGGGTTTTGTAGAGTTGGGACCTGTGGCTCCCCATCCTGCTACAGAACAGTCTTTCAAACCTTCAATATCATTCGAACTCATCGGTTCTTTCGGTAAGTCGATGGCTTGGGCATTTGCATTTAAAGGAATAGGTTCGTCCAATACAACCATCCCTATATTCTGGTAATATAATGTTCTGCACTCATTTTTACATGTATTATACTCAGGATGAATGTAATATTTTTTGGTATAAAGCTTGTTGGCTGTATCAAGGTTAGTGGTGGCGTATTTCACCATAATTTCTTCACATTTTGGCGTAAACAGCCAGCTGACGTCAAGATATGATATGCGTCTAGGATGTTCCCTCCACAGCGTGATTGCATAGAATTTGTTCTGGAGACGGTGAGGTACACGTACGACGGAGCGTCTTTTATGTCGATAAATTCACCACCAAATAACCTCTTTTTTCGCATTTTGCTTTCATTCTCTCCGACGCACAGTAAAATAAAACTTAAAATGATAAAAATAAACATTTTTTAATTTACCTTTCATAAGAAACTTAAAATTTTGCCCGTGCTGCATTTATTCATTACCTTTAACATTTGACTAATAATCCGAAATATGAGTATCTTTAAATTAAAATGTCAAAAACCGTGCAACAACTGACAGATTTAATCCTGAAAAAATATTCAAACCGAAAAATATAGAATTATCCTTAACCCAAAAAAACTTTCTCACACCCTAAAAAATAATTAAAATTCATACCAAAATAATTCATGAATTAAATAATAAAAAATAGGGACTAATTACCCCAAATTAATGAACAAAAATATGGCGGGTTCACCCAAAATAAATGTATACTTTTGCCAATAAGGAACTTGTTTAAAAAAAATATGGCGCGGTGGTCCGCATGTCGGGCGAATTTCCTTTGGATGCGTGTTTCGTGCTTTTACATTATATAAGTTTACAACTACTTTTTTTTTTTTTTTTTTTTTTTTTTTTTTAAATACCTTTATTAAATAAATCAAAAACAATAAATAATTATATTCTAATATTAAGGTTACCTCTCTGCTAAAAAGCTTACGCCTTGTGCTGCAGAGAGGGAGTCCTTAGCAAAATTACAATTAAACATTCTTAATTTAAAAAAAAATATTATAAACATAAATTGCCTAGTTTTCTGATTTTGTTATATATATATATATATATATATACACATACACACTCATATATACATACATATACATCCATATTACATATATATATTACATACACACATACATACATACATATACACATTACACATATACATATATATATAATATATATATATATATATATATATATATATATAATACATACATACACACACACACACACACACACACACCACACACACCAACACATATATATTATATATATATATAATATATATTTATATAAATACATATATACACATATATACATACATACACACACATACATACATACACACATATATATACATACACACACACACACACGAATAAATAATTAAAATTACTAAATAAATAATTCCGGCGCGGTGTTCCGCTGTCGGGCGAATTTCATTAGAATGCGTGTTTCCGTGCTAAAACAACCGATTTCTGGCTTATGCAAGAACCATGCCCATTGCGTGGTTCCGGTTCATGCTTTAGAACCTAAGCAGTTACTCAATTGTCAAGCACTGCTCGTAACTCATTTTGTCTGTATTTTCCAAAGGAAATGCGCATAATTATCTAGTTGGTTGTACAAAACTATGCCTCTAAAATTAGAAGTACGCACTATTATTTGCACTAGTTTAAAGCTTAGTTACTTATCTTTAAGCTTAGTCAGTTATCTTTAAAGGTTTTAGCGCATTACCTTTGAAAAATACAGACAAAATGAGTTACGAGCAGTGCTTGACAATCGAGGTTTCGAATTCCGCCATGACGCCTATCCCACTAGCCGAATTTCCAAAGGAAATTCGCTAAAAATGAATCAGTAATGAGTGCTATTGCCGTCATTTAAAAATTAAAAATATAATTGCTACCTAGAAAACTAGGTAGCACAACTAGATCTAAAATTTCATATTTTTACCAAGTTTCAACTCTCTAGCAAAAAAAAACATAAGCAGCTACGATGATAACAGACACTCACACACATACACACTCGCATACACTCACTAACATACACACTCGCATACACTCACTAACATACACACTCGCATACACTCACTAACATACACACTCGCATACACTCACACACATTCCCATACACACATACACACTCGCATACACACACACACACACACGCACACACTCACTAACATACATACTCGAATACACTTACACACATTCCCACTTACACACATTCCCACTCACACATACACACTCGCATACACTCATACACATGCACAATCGCATACACTCACACATATTTAGAGAGGCAACTTAAAAGTGTTTTAACCAGAGATGTGGTTGAGGTCTCGTTAGTCTTAAATAGAGGTCTTAGATCACTTTAACAAGCTAACTTTAGAAAAAAATGTTAGGTATTATGTTTTGAAATACTTATAGATAATTTTATATGGTCACCATTTTAAGAAGCTGCGTTGAATTTTGGCTATAACCTTTCACTCCTTCTTATGTCTTCTCATCATTTTCGTACCACAAACTTGATATTTGTACCAAGTTTTGCTCGTAAAGGTTCAGTCGTATGACCTGTATAGTATCCCCAAAAAAACAATGCATGGATCAAAACATGCATACTGACACCAACATTATTTCGATTTTTCTAAACCTACGAGCTGAAACGTAAAAATTTGATGAATAACAGTATTCAAAATTTTACGTCATTCCAATGCTTTGTGCTTGATAATAGGAGAATGGGAAGCAAAACCATCCTTATTATTAATAAGTCCTACCAACTATACAGAATTAGCACAACTGTCAACACAATAAAACCAAAACTTTTGACCAATATGACCTTTATTTAGTCATTTGAGTTTACAATAGAATCAGATATTTTTGATTAGACTAACCAATCAGCGCTTGGCTTGTCTTAATTCTTCAGCCAATCTCCGTCATGTTTACAAAGTCTCTCCTTTATTTAAAATTCAAAATCCAATCTAATAAAGTAATCACTATATATAGAACTTAAAATCCTACTAGTACGTAAGTGTGATACAATTCTTACACATAGAGCGTGGTCAGTGTGTGTGTTGGGGTGTGTGCGTGTGTCAGAGTGTACCAGGGCGTATATCTGTGTGTGTTCGGGTTGCACATAATATATCAATTTTGATTATAGCTTTATAACAAAACTACTTTTTTTAATCATCAATCTTGCATTTTTTTCTAACGCTAGTAATTTAATTAATTAAATTAAGTAATTTAATTGGAAACAGTTAATAATTTAATTTTATGTGTTGTAGGAACAATGCTTGCTGTGCTTTGGACTATTGGGAATAAAATGGTGATTTTGAAGCTTATTATGTTATGTATGTATATTGTATATTAGTCTTATGCTTTTCAATATAAAATTTTTACGTGTTATTAAAAGGTGTTACTGATATTGTAATGATAGTAGTAATAAGGTAAGGAGGAAGAGCCAGGCAAATAGGCCACCCTAGTAGGGCTCTTCTTGCCATATGGCAATGATAATAGCAAAGGTTTTTAAAGATTACAGCGGTGATCATTGCTTTTTAGCAAAACCATCGGCTAAGTGGAACATAAGATTAATTTAAAGACGTACGGTTCGTCTTCACCTCAAGCTCACCGGTGGTTGTAATTACAATACCCGGTGGATTTCATGTTTTGATACAACGGTAAATTTTAGAGGTTAAACCCTCGGGACTTAATTTGCCTTCCTATTTCCTCCCTTACTAAATTTGCGGGAACTTAGGGACTTCACAATTTGTACTCACCTCTCCATTGCGGTGAATTGCCTGCGGTGGCAGCAATATTGAAACCCTCCCACATATAAGCCTCGCTTTCGCCGAGTTTGTCTTCTCTCTTTTTACCACAACCACTGATAATTTAACATCCATTTTACGTTATAAAAATAGCACGTTTAAAACTATAAAAAGACAAGTGGGCTGAGATAGCTCACGTGGGGTATGCAGGCACGCCAGGCGTATTATTTGCTATAATTAAGAACAACGATGATATTATACCATTTAATAATATACCATTTAAGAACAAATAATAAAAAGAAGTACTAGAGGCCGCAGAGGACAGATGCCGCGTAGCGGCTAAAGTGTCCAAGTTACCTCTCTATTCATAAATATATTAGATTTAATCAAACTCATCGGCTATTTTTGTTATACATTTATTTAGAATTTTATTATTTTGCTGTCTTTGTAATCTTGCTGTCTTGAATCTTCCATCTATTTATTTAATCATAATTTTATTGATCAGTTTTTAAGGTTTCAGACTTCACTTTTCTCCTGTTTCTTTTTTTCTCACATTGATCAGCTTGTCTGTTTACACACTTAGTAGGCTCAAAACTCATGTGACGTACGAGGAATTTTATCCTCCCCTCACTTCAATTTAGTATTAATGCGTGTTTAACTTCAGATTTTAACCAACATCGGTTACTTTTTTTTTTTGTTTTTGGTGGTAATTATATTTTACCGCCAATGAGATTAACGTCAGCTGCAGTATAACATAATATATAGAGTTAAAGGCTACTTTGATCTAGTAATTTAAGACTAAGTAAACTTATTGTTAAAAAGATAAGTAGAAGACATCCTGACCCTAATTTAGTCGATTCTGCCTGATTTGAGGTCTTGTTTAAATTTTCTTTAATCGTAGATGATTCGTTAATACTTTTAACAACTGATTTGTTGGTCTCTTTCATTATATTGTTTATAAAATCTAGAGCCGCATCAACTCTGGCAAAAGTGGCTGGAATTGCGCCACTGCCGCAATTCCAGGGACCAAAAGAAGCTATTCCGTAGAGAACATTGTTGCAAATCAATCCATCGCCAAAATCTCCTTGACATATGTCACCTTTTTTGTTATTCACGCAAATGTGAACAGAAAAATCGTATCGATATCGAGCAGGATCCACTTCACAGGCCGTCTGATTGACGGTAACATGGATTAGTTTTAAATTACTGGGTTTTGTAGAGTTGGGACCTGTGGCTCCCCATCCTGCTACAGAACAGTCTTTCAAACCTTCAATATCATTCGAAACTCATCGGTTCTTTCGTTAAGTCGATGCTTGGGCATTGCATTTAAAGGAATAGGTTCGTCCAAAACAACCATCCCTATATCTTGGTATTTTAATGTTCTACACTCATTTTTACATGTATTATACTCAGGATGAATGTAAAATGTCTTGGTATAAAGTTTGTTGGCTGTATCAAGGTTAGTGGTGGCGTATTTCACCATAATTTCTTTCACATCTGTGCCGTATAAAAAAATTGAAAATATTTTTTAGTTACTAAAGTGACCATAAGGAACAAAAAAAATATTTAATATTCCAAATTTTACCTTTTGGGCTCAATTAATTATTGAAAGTTAAGGTTTTTCATGATTTTGGCGTTTCAGGCCGATTTTATCGTCCAATGGACTGGGGTGATTTTTTCAAATTGGGCTTAAAATTACCTCTATACATTGCAGTTTTACGCACAATATGAAACATATTGTTTATTTTGGTTTTAAGGTACTTTACAGCGTTTTAAAAATCAGCAGTTTCTCAGTTTAACGATTTTACGAAAATATACTGATTTCTATTGAAAATAGGGTTTATCCTGGGGTTTCTTTGCTAATAAAACATAGTTAAACTAGACGTTACAGCGAGCCATTTGGTTAACACTTCTAGTATTATACTGTATGGGTAGGTATTTGAGTATAGCTAGTGAGAGAGGTGGGGAGTAATATTCTCGAGTCTCCAGCAACCAATAATCGAGAAGGTCTCGTCTCTATACGATGTTTCATATCATAATAATATCAATATCACAGTCAATCAAACATCAAATTTGTGTTTTGAAAATACTTAACAACCTGCACTTACTTTTTCCAAAATATTTGATTTTGCTATTATTCATTTAATAATGTAGTTTTATAAATTGCCGCAAAAAGAAGATTTTTTCGTTTTAAAACATTTAAAAAAAAAATAACACAATTCAAAAGCTAACCAAGGAGAAAATAAATTTGCATTTAAACTTTCCTTATGCAGATAATAACCGAGAAACTCTCTATTTCTTTTTACTGAATCAAAGTAAAAATAAAATATAAAAGTCATCAGACATCAAGTTGTCTCTTCATTCATTGATTCAAAGTAAAATAATAGACACAGAAGATAGAAGTCATTAGAAATCGAACGTAATATGTATATGAATATAATATGTATATTCTATACATATTATATATTGTATACATATTGTATATATTGTAGTATACTATATTGTATACATATTCTATTAATATGTATATATGAATATAATATAATATGTGAATATAATATGAATGTAATATGAAGCAATGTATAATTTAAAATAAAATACTATCACATACAGAGAGAAGAAAACAATTGATTTCAGTTCTATACGATTAAATTACTTTAAATTTATTAACTATATACGGAGAACTAGGCAATCACGGTGATCAATTGATTAATATGAATGTATTAATCAATTAAGATGATAATTAAAAGACAAGTCGCTTTGCGAGGTAGAATAAGGGAAGAACTGTAAAATGTGAAGGGGTAGAATAGAAAGACCTTGTGATTGACGAGGTGGGGGGGACTGGAATCTTATAACTATATTCCTATCTCACTGCGGGCTGAAACAACTAATATAATATAAGTGTTAACCAAATGGCTCGCTACAACGTCTAGTCATAGTTAAAGGTATATATTAATATCTTAAGACAGAGTACCTGGGTTCGAATCCTGGTGGGGACAATACTTTTTTATCGTTTTTTTACAATATGTAAGTTTATAAATAAAAAAAATTCGAACCCAGGTACTCTGACTTAGAGTGCTCATATCGACTCCTTACCACTCTCTTTCAACTTGCAGGCCCAAAAACATCAAAATCGACTCCACAAATATGACTCTGGTCATATTTTAGGTTTTATGGTAATCGAACAAACGATAAAAAGTATTGTCCCCACCAGGATTCGAACCCAGGTACTCTGTCTTAAGGTATTAATATATACCTTTAACTATGTTTTATTAGCAAAGAAACCCCAGGATAAACCCTATTTTCAATAGAAATCAGTATATTTTCGTAAATTCGTTAAACTGAAAAAAACTGCTGATTTTTAAAAACGCTGTAAAGTACCTTAAAACCAAAAAAACATTGTGTTCCATATTTGGGCGTAAAACTGCAATGTATAGAAGGTAATTTTAAGACCCAATTTGAAAAAAAATCACCCTAGTCCCATTGGATGATAAATCGCCCTGAAAAACGCCATTAATTAATATAGCCAAAAGGTAAAATTTGGAATATTAAAATATTTTTTCTTGTTCCTTATGGTCACTGTAGTAACCAAAAAATTATTTCAATTTTTTTCAATACTATCTTCCTTGATAAAAAAATAATGAAAAAGTGTATTTTGTGTCTTTATGGTCAAAATTTTGTTCTATCTGCAGGTCTTTACGATAAGTATAATAGCTAATACTACCTAAAACAGATCAGTTAATAAAAACGGTAGAAAGCTTGTATTTTTGAACTAAACAAGATGACATTAATCATTTATTTCATTTTTATAAAAACGTTAAACAAAACATTACTCAAATTAGAAAAACCAGGTTTCTTCAAACAAAATGCGTTTCACAACAAATTTATAATGCAAAACTCATGAAAAGATTAGCAGCAGCAGAACAAAATATATTGGTTCCTATATAAATCCCAATGAGGACACTTCAAACGAGACCTGTTTCATTAAGCTAGGTTAAGCCAAAGCCTCAAAAATAGATGAAAAAACTCAAAATTTGGATGTCTCGGGAACTAAAAAGTGATTTTTTTAAAATGAAGGAGGCTGTAGAAAAAATTAATACTAGGCGTTGTTGACTACCAATTGGTAGGACTAACACGGAAAAAAATTTACCAATTTTTTATTTTTTTCCATTTAAGAACCAAATAATAAAAAGAAGTTACTAGAGGCCGCAAGAGGACAGATGCCGTGTAGCGGCTAAAGTGTCCAAGTTTACTTTCTATTCATAAATATATTAGATTTAATCAAACTCATCGTCTATTTTTGTTATACATTTATGTAGAATTTTATTATTTTGTTGTCATTGTAATCTTGCTGTCTTGAATCTTCCATCTTTTTCGTAAGTTTTTAAGGTTTCAGACTTCACTTTTCTCCTGTTTCTTTTTTCCTCACATTGATCAGCTTGTCTGTTTACACACTTAGTAGGCTCAAACTCATGTGACGTACGAGGAATTTTATCCTCCCCTCACTTCAATTTAGGTATTAAAGGCGTGTTTAATTTTAGATTCTAACCAAACATTTCAGCTACCAACATCAGTTACTCTTTTTTTTTTTTTTTTGGTAATTATATTTTACCGCCAAATTGTGATCAAAATAAATTTATAAAACATAATAAATAGAATTAAAAGCCTGCTTTGATATAGTAATTTAAGACTAAGTGAACTTATAGTTAAAATGATAAGCAGAAGACATCCTGATCCTGATTTAGTCGATTCTGCCTGATTTGAGAACTTGATTAAATTTTCATTAATTGTAGATGATTCGTTGATACTTTTAACAACTGCTTGGTTAGTCACTTTCATTATACTGTTTATAAAATCTAGAGCCGCATCAACTCTGGAAAAAGTGGCTGGAATTGCGCCACTGCCGCAATAAAAGGGACCCAAAAAGAAGCTATTTCCGTAGAGAACATTGTTGCAAAATCAATCCATCGCCAAAATCTCCTTGACATATGTCCCTTTTTTGTTATTCACGCAAATGTGAACAGAGAAATCGTATCGATATCGCTGAGGATCCACTTCACAGGCCGTCTGATTGACGGTAACAATGGATTAGGTTTTAAATTACTGGGTTTTGTAGAGTTGGGACCTGTGGCTCCCCATCCTGCTACAGAACAGTCTTTCAACCTTCAATATCATTCGAACTCATCGGTTCTTTCGGTAAGTCGATGCTTGGGCATTTGCATTTAAAGGAATAGGTTCGTCCAATACAAAACCATCCCTATATTCTGGTAATATAATGTTCTGCACTCATTTTTACATGTATTATACTCAGGATGAATGTAATATTTTTTGGTATAAAGCTTGTTGGCTGTATCAAGGTTAGTGGTGGCGTATTTCACCATAATTTCTTTCACATTTTGGCGTAAACAGCCAGCTGACGTCAAGATATGATATGCGTCTAGGATGTTCCCTCCACAGCGTGATTGCATAGAATTTGTTCTGGAGACGGTGAGGTACACGTACACGGAGCGTCTTTTATGGTCGATAAAATTCACCACCCAAATAACCGGTTTTTTCGATTTTGCTTTCATTCTCTTCCGACGCACAGTAAAATAAAACTTTAAAATGATAAAAATAAACATTTTTAATTTACCTTTTCATAAGAAACTTAAAATTTTGGCCCGTGCTGCATTATTCATTACCTTAACATTTGACTAAATAATCCGAAATATGAGTATCTTTAAATTAAAAGATTGTCAAAAAAACCGTGCCAACAACTGACAGATTAATTCCTGGAAAAAATATTCCCAAACGAAAAATATTAGGAATTATCCTTAACCAAAAAAACTTTCTCACACCCTAAAAAATAATTAAATTCATTACCAAAATAATTCATGAATTAAATAATAAAAATAAGGGACTAATTACCCCCAAATTTAATGGAACAAAATATGGCTCGGGTTCACCCAAAATAAATGTATTACTTTTGCCAATAAGGAAACTTGTTTAAAAAAATATGGCGCGGTGGTCCGCATGTCGAGCGAATTTCCTTTGGATGCGTGTTTTCGTGCTTTTTACATTATATAAGTTTACAACTACTTTTTTTTTTTTTTTTTTATTTTTTTTAAATACCTTATTAAATAAATTCAAAAACAATAAATAATTATATTCTAATATTAAGGTACCTCTCTGCTAAAAAGCTTACGCCTTGTGCTGCAGAGAGGGAGCTTTAGCAAAATTTACAATTAAAACATTCTTAATTTAAAAAAAATATTATAAAACATAAATTGCTAGTGTTTCTGATTTGTTAATATATATATATATATATATACAATACACACTCATATATACATACATATAATCCATATTACATATATAATATACATACACACATACCATACATAACATATACACATACACATATACATATATATATATTATATATATATATATATAATATATATTATAATATATATTATATATTTACATTAAACATTTACTATCACCACCACACCACACACACACACCACACACACACACACACATATATATATATATATATATAATATATATATATATTTATATTAAAATACAAATATTACAACATATATACATGACTACACAACATACATTACATACACACATATATATACAT
>JACMZG010001859.1:15798415-15843415 GCA_018340805.1 Microvelia longipes
GCAGCATCGAGTGTGGTCAGGTTAGTACCATGCTCAATGCCATTCACCCAGAACACGTATTAAAAAGGATGGGTGTCCTCTGATAGCGTGGTCAGTGGTTAGTACCATGCTCGATGCTACTAACCCAGAACACGTATTGAAAAGGATGGGTGTCCTCTGATAGCGTGGTCAGTGGTTAGTACCATGCTCGATGCTAATAAACCAGAACACGTATTGAAAAGGATGGGTGTCCTTTGATAGCGTGGTCAGTGGTTAGTACCATGCTCGATGCTAATAAACCAGAACAGTATTGAAAGGATGGGTGTCCTTTGATAGCGTGGTCAGTGTTAGTACCATGCTCGATGCTAATAAACCAGAACACGTATTGACGAAAGGTGTCCTTTGAGAATATAACTGAATGTTTTCATTCTAAAGAGGCACAGAGCGAGTCCGAAGATATACTACACAAAAATTTAGGTGATTTTCTTAATGTGAGGACGAGCAAAGCTGGGACTGGCAAGGATAAGCATAGGGAACCCAGAAACGAGAAATAAAGTTTCCAGGTACCTTCGCAGATGACTTTTTTATTAATGCATATAACTTAGGAGTAGAAAATGAAAAAATTGTTTATAATTAATAAATACAATTTTTTTAATTTATTTATGGTGATATTACCAGTACGCGTTTGTTGCTGGAGGCTGTGTAATATATTATATAGAAATACCAGTCCTGTCCATTGTGATAAATACGATACACGCCAGTTATTAGTTTTAATGTACTCCGTGACGTCATAAATACTCTTTTAAATTTCTAGTTGAATTTTAGCTTGGGTCAATTGTAGCTCATTGTTTAATTTTATCTTTTATATAGTGAGCCGTTTCTGAAAGAGCGGTTAAGCTGTTGTCTCACGTAATGTTTGTGTTAGGTACTCGCAACAGATCCCCTTGGTGCAGGAATACTGAGTACCTTTAGTAGTAGTAGTTATACTACTGTCGGTACTAAGTTTGATATCTACTTAGCACTAAGTCCCTAATAATTTAAGAGTACTAAATTTAACAGTATCAAAAATAATTTGTTGTACTTTTGACACACTTTATTTTCTTATTACTAATAACCACTAATAACTTTTTTGTCTAATAGTTTTATGAACAGAATAGCGCCTTAAATGATTGATTATTAAAAAATGCGTACTGTCCCCAAACAGGAAAACCTCTTGCTCTTATAATTTTCCAAATGTTAGACTTTAATAGATTCATTATACAAAAACCAACATGTCTCTTCACCAAAGAGTTTATTACATAAAACAGGCAGAGCCAGCTTTCGGCGATAATGCCATGCAAAGTGCCGGTGAGTTGAATGAAGGCGTCTAACTAACTATCCGTCAGGCTTCCGTATTTGGACAATACGGAAGCCCGCACTCAACACTCAACTCACCGGAACTGTTGATGGCATTATTGGCAAAAGCTGGCTCTGATTATTTTACGTAATAAACTCTTTGGTGGAGAGACGTGTTGGTTTTTGTACATTGAATATTACTCCACTGCGCTTTACGAAGTCATTTTCATAGATTCGTTATACAACTATTGCACAAGTTCAAGGGAAACTATATAGATTTATAAGTAGCTGCACGTTGCTCAAAAACTTGACTAACTTCAATTCAATACAAATTCAAATCAAACTTTAATTACCAGCAGGATATTCGTTTAACGCTATTTACCCATTTATTCTAAAGTGATTTTGTCATAAAGTCCGTCATGAAGTCATAGTGAAGCCGGACTTATCTCTCCCCAATCTTAACAAAGAGTTGGGCTTTTGTTCTGAAATTTCCAACTCATTGTCTACATTGTTGTTAAATATATTCAAAAGGATATCGTATTCTATTTATCTATATAAGTATCTCATTTTTAAAAAACATCTTATTTTATTCAGACAAGTGGTTTTTTCCATTTTAAATCCTTTTTTGTACAAAAAATGTTGACAAATTTATTTGGACTTAATTTAAGTTGACGAACTAAAGCCCCCGTGATGTCATTTGACGTGTGTATTTTTTCAAGTTTTTTTGAGTTTCGAGTTGGTCTAGGTCCGGCATACGTGTCGCTTGAATTTTAAAATCAAATTACTTATTTACGCTTTGAACTTATGCTGATAAAGAGATGAAACTTAGTACTTATACATGGCGACATGCGTCCCAAATCTCAATTGATCGTAACATTTTTACTGCGTTTTATTATTTTTCGACATTTTCGCTAAGTGATAACAGACACACACACACACACACATATACATACAGAAAACTTTGTGAAAACAACACATGAGGTCTTAAAACACCTAAAACAGATAATTCCGGTGACATCCCGGTTTCGGATTTGTTTTGAAAACACAATACGTTTCCTATATACTTAAGTTATATTTGAAGAATAGTGAAAAGATTTGTGGAAAAGTGTTTACACGTCATTCAATAAAAATTAATCTAATGCTCCTAATGAAAGTTGACTCAACAAGTGGCCTCATACAGGACTGCATGAGTGCCAAATTTTAAATCGATTTTCCATATTTAGTGGTCGAGGGAAGCGAGTTAAAAGAAGTGAAGATGAGCGTAGCGAATTCATGTATTATACATTTGTAAAAATTTCAATGATATTTAATGACGTAATAAAAAATATTCAAAGCACAACTATACTTAAAGATGGATTTTGGTACCAAAAACTAAACTAATACTGATAATGTAAAGAAACTAGGTTAAATGTTGGTCATATATATGCATTATAGATGCGTGTAGATGCATTAATCTTGATTGGTCATTATTGCCCGTTAATGACTTCTTAAAATAAAATATTTTCGGATAGCACAACTAGATCTAGAGAAAGAATATATATATATATATATATATATATATATAATTATATATATTATATATATATATATATATATATATAATATATATATTGATCATTTTGCACCTTGAATTTACTTAATAATAATAATGTAAAAATAAATAAATAACACTTTTAGTCATTTGACATTTGAATATAAATATTTAATTTAGTTTTAATTAAATAAAAAATAATAATAAAATAAAGATATTTCTTTATTCTCTTTTATAAATTTTTGTAAATAATAAAAAAAAGTTGATTAACCATATCGAATTAGATTATAAGATTAGGCGAGGTCAGGATTACAACCTGTGACCATAATGGGCGTTCGGCCGTGCTTGGTCACTTCCTTCATCATGACAAGACCGAATCCAATTTTTACATTGGTGTGCATTACGCCCACATATCGTCCAAATTATGCCGTTCTTTAAATATAATCGGAGACGTAGTAATGGGGCCACCGAACAAATAATGTCGCATATTTTTTACGAAGTACGAGGACAGACTTGACGGTAACACCTGCTGCTGGACCAGATCGACATAAATATTGATCCTTATGTGCGAAATTGATATTTTATCATTAGTGGTTTTCATAATGCTGACTGTGTGTGGTGTGTGTTTATAACTTACTTACGTACTTAGTCGTGTCCTCTTCTACCGGTAGGTGTAGAGGATGACCAAAAGGATTTCCAACTATCCCTATCTTTGGACATGGTCCTTGCTTGTTGGAGGGACGATCCCTGCTCTACCAGGGTGGATGTAATGGAATCTATCCAGGTGGTCCTTCATTAATTAGTTATTACTTATTTACTTAGTCGTGTCCTCTTCTACCGGTAGGAGTAGTGGATGACCAAAAGGATTTCCAACTATCCCTATCTTTGGACATGGTCCTTGCTTGTTGGAGGGACGATCCCTGCTCTACCAGGGTGGATGTAATGGAATCTATCCAGGTGGTCCTTCATTAATTAGTTATTACTATTTACTTAGTCGTGTCCTCTTCTACCGGTAGGAGTAGTGGATGACCAAAAGGATTTCCAACTATCCCTATCTTTGGACATGGTCCTTGCTTGTTGGAGGGACGATCCCCGCTCTACCAGGGTGGATATAATGGAATCTATCCAGGTGGTCCTTCTTCTTCCCCTGGGTCTTCTTCATTCACAACGAGCTTCAAAGACTTTTTTGGGTAATCTCTCTTCATCCATTCTTTGCACGTGCCCAAATCAGCGTAACTGGGCATTTTTAACTGAGTGTTAGATAGGCTGCACATCCAATCCTTGCCTTACTGTGGTATTTCGAATTCGTCTCTTCGAGTTTTATCGGCAGCCCTTCTTAAGTACCTCATCTCTGTAGCCTGTACCCTGCTTTTTGTCTTTCTTGATAGAACCCACGACTCGCATCCGTATGTCAAAGTGGGAACATAAACTGTTTTGTATATGATTGTCTTGGTTTTATTACTAATTTCAGCTTTACTTATGAAGCTTCTATTCATTGCATAAAACAGCTTACCGGTAGTTTCTACCCTAGCTTCTATTTCTTCATTTAGTTTACCATCCTCTGTTACCGTTGTGTGTTTATAAGTCACGCATAAATCCCACTGTGTTCTCGCTTGAGTGTTAAAAAACTTGGCATATAAATCAGACCTAAGGTTTCCTTACAGTCACTGTAACTTAAACTTAGCGTAGACGTAACTTGCGTATATGAACATAGCTTCAGTAGCAAAAATGTTGGCATACCCGCATGCATTAGATACATTATATAAGAGCTGAAAAGGACCAAGTCTTAGTCAACACGATCATCTCAATCAACCGTCAAGTAGTTTTGGTTTATAGGGCAACAAGTTGATATGTCTTTGTCTTTAGAAGTTTATTAGTTAAAGTAATTTAGAATCTGTTAGTCCGTCAACGTGCGTGTTGCGCGGATGAGGGCTTCAATTAAGTTTTACCAAGGAGTGCGTATTATATTGTGATCCTTGGTTAAACTTTTGTAATTTAATTAAGTTTTAAAAGAAACACTGTTACTGTGTGATTTTCTTTTTAAGTACGGAAAATTTTGTTACGCCAAACTTGGTTTTCAGAGTTTTTGGAAAGAAAATTATCAGCATTATACTAATAGCTTAAGAGCTGGACCTGAAAAAATGTGACTCATTTTGTACTAATTTAAACCAAATTTTTCTGAAAATATACCTTAAATTATGAAGAAAAAACATAGTCTGCCTATCCAGAGTGGGAGCTCTTCATATGATTGCGCATGCGTAAAATTTTATAAAATCGCACAAATTTCAGTTTTTTTGAAATAATTGGTTCCCTGTGGGTCTTGTGGAGAACATGGAAAGGTGATAAAATGTTCTGTAAAACGAGTGTTTAATCATCGAAATCGGATAACTACAACCAAAGTTATAACTCTTTCAAAAACACTAAAAATATAACTTCAGTGTTATAACTTCAGTGTGCGCCGTGAACTAAAAATATGGTTAATTTATGCAATGTCAGCGATTTTGTTTTGAAAAAATATTAGCTTTTTGTAGATTTTTTGGCTATTTAAGAAATAACATAATTTTAGTTGTAGTTATTCGATTTTGACGGAAAAACACTAGTTTTATAGCACATTTTATTGGCTTTAAAAATGTTCTTTCCCCCTAAAAATGTTGCTCACGACCTACAGGGAACCACTTATTGAAAGAAAACTGGGATTTGCGCGATTTTCTAATACTTTGAGTGAGCGCACTCATTTGAAGGGCTCCACTCTGGATAGGCAGACTATGCTTTTACTTCATAATTTAAAGTACATTTTCAGAAAAATTTGGTTTGAAGTAGTACAAAATGAGTCACATTTTTCAGGTCCGGCTCTTGGACTATAAGATCTATAAAGATCTATTAAGACGAGAAAGTGCCTGATTCTAAAAAAAATCGGTCATCTCAGAACTATCCTCGCCTTATCGGACTCGCTATGCTTACCCTAACTACTTTGGATTCGCTTGGTCGTCCTCTTAGTACGAAACACATTAAATTGATAATTCAGTTCATTAATAATTCAATTTCGGTGTGCTCATCTTCAACAAAGATCAATAAAGATCAGTTTAAGCTCAGCGGTCACCCATTACCCTACTGGCAAATTTCGAGGCTCCCTATTATTAGTGATCCAATAAAACCGTAGATGCTCTAACCGTCTGAGTGTGGGACACTTACACACACGCGGTGTCTGTTCTGATGTGTGATTTTATTTTTGTTATGTTACATTAATTAATTATGTCGCATATACTTAATGAGACATTATTATCTTTTAGTTATTATTATTTTTTTTTTGCCCGGATTACCCGCTTCGACATCTAGGTCCTTAGCGGTAACCACTCCATCCACCGGTCTCTTACATCGGGTATTCTCCCCAACTAACCCTGTTGGAGGTATCTCCTGTGTTTTCAAACTTGAAAATAACTATGTGTAGGTGTAAGTTTTATTATAGTTTATCGGAAAAAACCAATTTAAACCTACAAGTTACCCGTAGTATTACCTAGTCAATTATAAGACCGCGCCGCAAAGCTGTATTATCTCAATTCATATATTTTAATCAATTTATACTTGCTTTCAATTTATATCTTTTACATCAATTTATATTTTTAATAAAGTTATACCCTTTAGTTATTATTATAATAATTATAATTATTATTATCTCTTATGTCTTATCTCCTTCTTTTTGTTTATTATTAAGTATACAAATCGAAACTAGACAAAGGATTGACAAATTTCAACTCTCTAGCAAACTAAACACATTGGGAGCAACTATGATAACAGACAGATACTTAACACACACACTCATGTAGGCTCAACAGGTCTTAAAAACACATGAAAAGGACAATTCAGGTGATATTCCGGTTTCGGACTTTTAGTGATAACGACAATTTTCCTACATACCTACGACGATATGGTATAGACGAGGAAATAAAAACTGTCCAATCCGATATGGTTTAAGGACGATATGTGACTAAGTGTTTAGAATGAGTGGGATGAGTGTTTAAGCCCGCATAGCAACACCTGACACGTGCCATATTTTGCTTTTGTCTTATGAAATGAGGGTTATTTTAATCTTGGTCCCATTTGTAGACGTGAACGACATTCAGAGTCATCTCAGAGGGTCTTTCTGTGCAAGCGAAGGCTCCTGCTATCAAATATTATAGTTGATCACAGTTTTTGATCTATATAATATATATATATATATATATATATATATTATATATATATATATATATATATAATATATATATTATATATTATATATTATATATATATATATATATATATATATTATATATATATATATATATATATATATATATATATATATATATATATATATATATATACCTTTAAAAATTCGCTAAAATCTAAAGCGATCTAATCTGAGCCACATTATAAAAAATAACCTATCAATAGTAAAGGTAAAGTAAGCGTGCGATCATTCCGATGGATTGATCGGCTCTTTGGTCCTTGCTTAGTTCATTTTATTGATGAAATGCAATACACAGTCTTAGTTTAAAAAAAAAAATTAACTCCGGGATCTTCTTGTAAATACAAAAATATAACACACGGTTAAAATCAGTTGACTGCATGGGCAAATAAGATAGGAGCCAATAAGGTCTCTCCTAGATGTTAAACCACGGTCACTATTTCATATCAGAAAGTTTTTTTTTGCGTCAGGGCTCCAAATGTTCTTAAATCAATCACTTGTTAATTACGGAATCATTTGTGCGGGTTTAGTCTGCTGAGGAAAATTTTAATTTTCCGCAAGTCTACCGCAAGCTGTTTTTGAACGTCCATAAGATTACACAGATTGGAATCTGTGGTGTCACCGCACGTACGCGTCGCTACCGGAGTGTTGTCAACGCTCTTTGATTGTAGATCTAGCCAGTTAGCCACTTGTTGAATTCTATGTTTTACTCTACCTCCTTATTCCATATAAGGAGACAGCCCCAATAATATAAAATACAAAATCTTTTTATAAAGTAAAATGAAAAAAATACTTCTATTAGGTGTTCTCAGAAAAAAAACTTTTGATTAGATTATGTTTTCCTGACTACATTGATGTTTGTAAGTGAAGGGATGAGATAAGAAGTCCCGAGATAAGTCTTTCCTTGTTCTTTTAAACGACCATTTTTTCCTACACAAGGGTAACCATTATCCAGTAGCAGTATACCTTTTTGGGTTCATGAGGGTCTAAAAAACGATGCTACCTGAATTTCTCAGAGTAAATTGTACATAATGATGGGTTTTTTTTTATTAAAAAAATGTAGATACATAGAATCCTAAGCACACAGTTTATTACTCAGCCTGATTTGGGTGTTATTGTGTATTTAGGATAATGGCTGTTTTTGTGAGTTTTATCAATTTTTTTCTTGATTCACGGAAATTGGTTATTTTGGTTACATGTTGTCAATATTCGTTCAATGTTTTTTTTTCCGGGAAAAATAACATTAAGCAACATAAACGGAGTTTCTCAAGACGCCATGTATGATTTTCTTCAGACCTACGTTTTATAATTTTTTTTTATTAGTTTTATCCTTGCCGCCACGGAATAATTCCTCCATAACACTACTATAATATGACCAAGATGTCAAAACAAGTTTTACATGTGTCACTAAGCTATATAATGTTATTAAAATTGATTCTCATATTTTATAAAACAGTAAATTTCTTTGACTATAATCGTATTTCTAAAGTCGAATAAAATGCAAAATCGCTCCTAGGCTCCCTTGTAACGTGAAGGTTTGTAACCACAGATGTGGCCTTTGAGGTCATGTTGAAATCGAAATACTTAAGAATAGCTTTAAAAATATGCTTAAATATTTTTAATTATGTTTAAGTAGTACGACACCTGGCTAAAACAGTTGACAGCGTGGGGGAATAGTGTTGAGAAACCAATAAGGTTGAACTGATTTAAAATTAAGGGCGTGGTTTAGCATCCAGGAATAACCTCATTGGCTCCATCGCATTATTTTCCCACGCTGTCAACTGATTTTAGCTGTGTGTCGTACTATACAAATTATTTTAAAGGATATGTTTTTACTTTTCCGCATTTACACCGTTGGTTTATAGGAGATGTATTGAGTTTGCAAAAAACATCCGAAACCGGGTTGTCACCGGAATTATCAGTTTCAGGTGTTTTTAAGACCTCCTAAGTGGTTTTTACAAAGTTGTCTGTCTGTATGTGTATGTTTGTCTGTCTGTTATCATTTTAGCTCCTAGTTTATTTATGCTAGTTGAAATTTTGTACAAAATGCAGTCTATTCGTGTATTTGAGCTATTTGGAAAATATTTTTTATGACGTCACTAACCCGCAATTACAGTTGTATTATTAGAGAGCGTTATTTTTTGTAGGTTAATTATTTGTTAATTTTTCTTGAATGTATGCCATAAAATATCTTCAGGTCTGAAGCCGTTTACACACCATTATTTTCCGTCATATTATTACTAAGCCATTCAGTAAACGCCTTTCCTGGAAGCGTCTACATAAATAAATAAAACCCAAACGACATGAACGAATTACAATATCCGCTATAGCATCTCTTTCCGCGGAAGCATGCATAAATACGACAAAAAAATCAAAATCTGGGCGATATTGAAATTTGCATAAATTGTATTGCAGATTACGGCAGGGTAATTTGTCTTGGATATGAAGTGTAGAAGAACTAAGAATGAGTCATACTTAAATATAAGTCCCTTTAGAGAACAATACTGAAATGAGACTTTTTTACCTTCTTTTCAAGACCTAGAAAAGAGAACTCTTCTCTTCCCAGAAGCGAAAGTGTAGTTTTTCAAAATTTTGGTAGTAGTATTTGTTTTACTTCCCTTTACTCTTCTATATTCGGAGGAAGTAATCATGTAATAGAAAAATACTGTACCACCAACTTTTTTTCATCGAACGTTTATTGGTTTAAAGGCCAAAAAATAAATGAATAATAGATTAATATGTATTTTAACACAAAAACAATAAGGACGTTAAACCTATACCAAAACAGATCATTAGACAATAACGACAGTTGGCTGTGATCCCAGGAAAAAAAGAAATATTAAAGGACAGCAACATTTAACCTATTAAGGTCATCATTTATTTATTTAAGACACAATGTGTCCAAAATAATGTTAAAATACAAAAAATAAAAGAACATAAGTAATGAATAAAGTTAAAAAAGAATATAAGTAAAGTTAAAAAAGAGGTGGATAATAATTCAAATATAGATTTAATAAGCCTATAAGACTATGCCAAAACAGATCATTAGACAATAATGACAGCTGGCTGTGATATAAGGTCTTAAAGAAATATTAAAGGACAGCAACATTTAACCTATTAAGATCATCATAAACCTATGCCAAAACAGATCATCAGAGTTATTGTCTAATGATCTGTTTTGGCATAGGCTTATTATGATCTTAATAGTTTGAATGTTGCTGTACTTTAATATTTCTTTTAGTCCTGGGATCACAGCCAGCTGTCGTTATTGTCTAATGATCTGTATTGGCATAGGCTTATTATGACCTTAATAGGTTGAATTAACTGTTAAGGTCTTCATAAGCCTATGCCAAAACAGATCATTAGACAATAACGACAGCTGGCTGTGATCCCAGGAATAAAAGAAATATTAAAGGATAGCAACAATTTTCACATGATATTTATGAAAAAACTGGATTTAGTTCGAGGAATATCAAGGTATAGCAACAATCTACCTAAACCTCATCATCGAAAAGCCTAAGACAGCAATGAAGAGAGCTGGTTCTCTTTCTAGGATTAAAAGAAATATCAAAGCAGAGCAATAGATTATTATAATAATTATTAGTATAGACTAAGCCAAACCAGCTGTATTTGTTGCCTACCGCTCTTTCTTTGTTTGTTTTAGTTAAAACCATTTTGATATTTATAAACACAATACTTGATTCACTCCTTTTAAGAAGTAGCATGTATACCTTAGGGATTATTTCTGAAATAATCAGGTTGCAAGCATTTGAGCAATATAATGTTGTGTCTTTCGACTACAGGGAAATAATTGAGTGAGCATGTTATTTTTATAACCCCTATAATCCTAATAACCAATCGTATTGGGCTATTTCCTAAGCTCTGCTGGAACACACAGATATGTGTTCAGAGCTAAGTACAAATTCTTTATTTCTCTGTTCGATACAGATTAGGTTACTTAGTTATAGACAAACAAAGTAGATTATCTTATGGCATAATACAATAGTATTGAAAGACCATATTGAACCTTTCGTTTAATTATTTGCTAAAGCTACTATGAATCTAAAGAAAATTTGAAACTTTTTTATTAAGTTGAAACTGGGCATATATTGGTTTAAAATTTGTAGTGGATTATAATCATTTACAAAGAAAATTAGGTAACTAATACCTTCTTAGATGAATATATATAAAGCTGAGCTATAAATGACGTATTAGCAGTATAACGATCTCAGTTTACTGGTGTCTGAGATCAAAAGATCCTGAGTAGTAGTACTTTGATTAATTTGGTCCAGCCTGGAGAGTAAATAACCCCTCTACCGTCGTCTACTTAAAAGCAGAATATTTCGGGGTTTGTGAAAATGCCTCCTTTTTCTCTGAAAATATTTTATACCGAAATATTCTTCCCATCACTGCACCACCACTATTGTATTCTGATCAAACCTCCCGCTATGATGGATAAAAGAGAGAATGTCTCGCCATCTTATTGACTCTAGATCCTCCTTGCGTGGCTCTCCTGTTCCAATCATTTGTAACCTAAGCCTTCGAACAACGTCTTTACCTGATGTGAAAACCAATATCACGTCGTCTGATTGTTCTTTAACTACCACGTATTATGAAGATATCGAATTCCCTTAAGCCCGCTGCCACCTATCATTACATTTTTTTCATGTCAATAGACGTGTAAATGCTGGCGCCTTAGAATAATACTATACATAGAAGGAGCACTACTGATAACACGAAAGGCGGTTCACTGGTGAACTTAAGTAATGCTGCCACCCTAACGATATACAATTTTCTAAAAAAAAGTTGGCAACTTCCGGTTGCTGAATTATTATGTTCTATTATTAATTAATGATTGATTATTCATAAAATGCTAATATAAATATCGGTGCATTACAATATTTTAAGCAATTTAAATTGTAGTTTAACGTATTTATTAAAATTATATTAAAAGTAGTCCTCGTCAATTAAATGCAGATTCTTGTATTCTGCCTCCCTTTTGCCATCTAAGACCGGTTTTATTAAATACTCAGCAGGTGTTTTAAGTTATTATATTTGTTCTTTACGATTTTTCTTCATTAATAGATATTTATGACACATATTTGTTGTTAGGGTGGTACCCTACTTAAGTCCACCAGTCAACCGGCTTTCGTGTTATCAGTGGAATTACATTGTGTTTACGGTCATGTGCTCCTTCTATATATAGTATTATTCTAAGGCTGGCACCGTTTCTTCAATCCTTCATTGCTATTATTATATGATGGTTTTGTTGACAACTGTGGATTCTCAGATAGGATAAAGATAATTGAACGAACGTAAGTGAGTTCTTACATTACAGAAGATTAGGACGGCGCGTATGTTTGTTTGTATGTTGGTGTCGGGTTAACTGCCGTAAAAATTGACCTATTTTGATAAAATTTTGTATACATATAAAAATAATTATGTGTCAGAGCTGTATAGTTTTTGGTAATATTCCGTAAAATATTTTCAAAATGGTGGCAACTATGGCGGACCGAAAAAAATAATTTTGAGCAAAAAAATCGTGTTGTATATCTTTTGAAAGCTCTTAAGAAGTAGAGTAGTTTTTACTACTTATTATTATAAATATACGCAATTTAGCGAGCGAAGCAAGCCTTTTTTTCTTTTTAAAATGTAAACATACGTTATCTAGCGAGCCCTTTTTTTACCTTCCATTATTATAAACATGCACACTCTAGCGAGCGAAGCGAGTCTTTTTTGCTTTGCATTATTATAAATATACGCAATCTAGCGAACGAAGCGAGTCCTTTAACTATGTTACATTTTAAAGATACGTAATGTATCAAGCGAAGCGAGCCTTTTATACTATGTCAAATGTTAAAGATACTAAACTAGCAAGCAAAGCGATTATACTTTAGAATAGTATAGCGTGCGAATGTTTCCCTATGCAGCGAGCGAAGGGTAATAGACTCTCTTCGCTCGCTTTAAATAATTACTTTTATTTGATGTATTCTTTTGACGTGAGTTCTTGATGCAACGCATTACTAGTTTTAAATATTATGTTGGAATAACATGCGAATTTTCTCAAAGAATTTTTTTGTCGCGTTTTTAAAAAAATTACATCATGTGGGTTTCTCCTCGGGTACGAAGCGGACCTGCTCGACTCGTCGTGGCCCTTTCTAAAATCATTATCTTGACATGAGACCATCTAAGCAGATGCATACGAAAAATAAAGTAGTTCATGAGCCACGTGCCATTAATTGATAGTCGTATTTTATATTAAAAACTTACATTCTATATTGTGAGTTTCGTTTAATACGAGGTGGTGGTTCTAATTATTTTTTAATAAATTATAAAAACTCCTCCATAACGGATTTAATTTTTAAAATGAGGAAGTATTTCGTTTCGTTTAATTTTATCATAAATTCCTCTGATTGATATTTCTACGTGTGATAAAGCTTTTTTTAACTGGATGCTTTTTTTATGACGTGGGTATAAAGTCGGAGGCGGCTGCAATACATGTTGGTCACGTCTTGTTTTCCCCCGACATTTGCTTACATAACCCAGTTGTTTCGAATTTCCTTGGCCTGTGAGGAATTTCCGATTTTTACATCATGTAGTTATTTAGACGTTTATCACTGAACTTGTGCAACTCAAGTAAATAACAAGTCATGTATTTGGCAAACTCTTTATCGTTGAAGTCATAGTTTAAAGTGTAAATAAAATAACAAAAATATGTCATTGCAATGATTATTATAAGGATAAATGACCTCTTTGGGCTTTATATAGGAACCAATATTTTTTGTTCTACTGCTGCTAATCTACTCGTGAGTTTGCATTATAAATTTGACCACAAAGACTGAAAATACACTTTTTCATTATTTTTTTTATCAAGGAAGATAATATTGAAAAAAATTGAAATATTTTTTAGTTACTAAAGTGACCATAAGGAACAAAAAAAATATTTAATATTCCAAATTTTACCTTTTGGGCTCAATTAATTATTGAAAGTTAAGGTTTTCATGATTTTGGCGTTTTTCAGGCCGATTTATCGTCCAATGGGACTGGGGGGTGATTTTTTTCAAATTGGGCTTAAAATTACTCTATACATTGCAGTTTTACGCACAATGTGAAACATATTATTTATTTTGGTTTTAAGGTACTTTACAGCGTTTTAAAAATCAGCAGTTTTTCAGTTTAGCGATTTTACGAAAATATACTGATTTCTATTGAAAATAGGGTTTATCCTGGGGTTTCTTTGCTAATAAAACATAGTTAAAGGTATATATTAATATCTTAAGACAGAGTACCTAGGTTCGAATCCTGGTGGGGACAATCCTTTTTTATCGTTTTTTTTTACAATATGTAAGTTTATAAATAAAAAAAAATTCGAACCCAAGTACTCTGACTTTGAGTACTTTACGCTGTAAAGTACCTTAAAACCAAAATAAACATTGTGTTCCATATTGGGCGTAAAACTGCAATGTATAGAGGTAATTTTAAGCCCAATTTGAAAAAAATCACCCTAGTCCCATTGGATGATAAATCGCCCTGAAAAACGCCATTAATTAATATAGCCCAAAAGGTAAAATTTGGAATATTAAAATATTTTTTCTTGTTCCTTATGGTCACTGTAGTAACCAAAAAATTATTTCAATTTTTTTCAATACTATCTTCCTTGATAAAAAAATAATGAAAAAGTGTATTTTGTGTCTTTATGGTCAAATTTTGTTCTATCTGCAGGTCCTTTACGATAAGTATAATAGCTAATACTACCTAAAACAGATCAGTTAATAAAAACGGTAGAAAGCTTGTATTTTTGAACTAAACAAGATGACATTAATCATTATTTCATTTTTATAAAAACGTAAACAAACATTACTCAAATTAGAAAAACCAGGTTTCTTCAAACAAATGCGTTTCACAACAAATTTATAATGCAAACTCATGAAAAGATTAGCAGCAGCAGAACAAAATATATTGGTTCCTATATAAATCCCAATGAGGACACTTCAAACGAGACCTGTTTCATTAAGCTAGGTTAAGCCAAAGCCTCAAAAATGGATAAAAAAACTCAAAATTTGGATGTCTCGGGAACTAAAAAGTGATTTTTTAAAATGAAGGAGGCTGTAGAAAAAATTAATACTAGGCGTTGTTGACTACCAATTGGTAGGACTAACACGGAAAAAAAGTTACCAATTTTTATTTTTTTCCATTTAAGAACAAATAATAAAAAGAAGTACTAGAGGCCGCAGAGGACAGATGCCGTGTAGCGGCAGTGTCCAAGTTTACTTTCTATTCATAAATATATTAGATTTAATCAAACTCATCGGCTATTTTTGTTATACATTTATGTAGAATTTTATTATTTTGTTGTCATTGTAATCTTGCTGTCTTGAATCTTCCATCTTTTTCGTAAGTTTTTAAGGTTTCAGACTTCACTTTCCTCCTGTTTCTTTTTTCCTCACATTGATCAGCTTGTCTGTTTACACACTTAGTAGGCTCAAACTCATGTGACGTACGAGGAATTTTATCCTCCCCTCACTTCAATTTAGTATTAAGGCGTGTTTAATTTTAGATTCTAACCAACATTCAGCTACCAACATCAGTTACTCTTTTTTTTTTTTTTTTGGGTAATTATATTTTACCGCCAATGTGATACAAAATAAATTTATAAACATAATAAATAGAATTAAAGCCTGCTTTGATATAGTAATTTAAGACTAAGTGAACTTATTGTTAAAATGATAAGCAGAAGACATCCTGATCCTGATTTAGTCGATTCTGCCTGATTTGAGAACTTGATTAAATTTTCATTAATTGTAGATGATTCGTTGATACTTTTAACAACTGCTTGGTTAGTCACTTTCATTATACTGTTTATAAAATCTAGAGCCGCATCAACTCTGGAAAAAGTGGCTGGAATTGCGCCACTGCCGCAATAAAAGGGACCAAAAGAAGCTATTCCGTAGAGAACATTGTTGCAAATCAATCCATCGCCAAAATCTCCTTGACATATGTCACCTTTTTTGTTATTCACGCAAATGTGAACAGAGAAATCGTATCGATATCGCTGAGGATCCACTTCACAGGCCGTCTGATTGACGGTAACATGGATTAGTTTTAAATTACTGGGTTTTGTAGAGTTGGGACCTGTGGCTCCCCATCCTGCTACAGAACAGTCTTTCAAACCTTCAATATCATTCGAACTCATCGGTTCTTTCGGTAAGTCGATGGCTTGGGCATTTGCATTTAAAGGAATAGGTTCGTCCAATACAACCATCCCTATATTCTGGTAATATAATGTTCTGCACTCATTTTTACATGTATTATACTCAGGATGAATGTAATATTTTTTGGTATAAAGCTTGTTGGCTGTATCAAGGTTAGTGGTGGCGTATTTCACCATAATTTCTTTCACATTTTGGCGTAAACAGCCAGCTGACGTCAAGATATGATATGCGTCTAGGATGTTCCCTCCACAGCGTGATTGCATAGAATTTGTTCTGGGAGACGGTGAGGTACACGTACGACGGAGCGTCTTTTATGTCGATAAATTCACCACCAAATAACCTCTTTTTTCGCATTTTGCTTTCATTCTCTCCGACGCACAGTAAAATAAAACTTAAAATGATAAAAATAAACATTTTTTAATTTACCTTTTCATAAGAAACTTAAAATTTTGCCCGTGCTGCATTTATTCATTACCTTAACATTTGACTAATAATCCGAAATATGAGTATCTTTAAATTAAAATGTCAAAAACCGTGCAACAACTGACAGATTTAATCCTGAAAAAATATTCAAACCGAAAAATATAGAATTATCCTTAACCCAAAAAAACTTTCTCACACCCTAAAAAATAATTAAAATTCATACCAAAATAATTCATGAATTAAATAATAAAAAATAGGGACTAATTACCCCAAATTAATGAACAAAATATGGCTCGGGTTCACCCAAAATAAATGTATACTTTTGCCAATAAGGAACTTGTTTAAAAAAATTATGGCGCGGTGGTCCGCATGTCGGGCGAATTTCCTTTGGATGCGTGTTTTCGTGCTTTTTACATTATATAAGTTTACAACTACTTTTTTTTTTTTTTTTTTTTTTTTTTTTTTAAATACCTTATTAAATAAATCAAAAACAATAAATAATTATATTCTAATATTAAGGTTACCTCTCTGCTAAAAAGCTTACGCCTTGTGCTGCAGAGAGGGAGTCCTTAGCAAAATTACAATTAAACATTCTTAATTTAAAAAAAAATTATAAACATAAATTGCCTAGTGTTTCTGATTTTGTTATATATATATATATATATATATACACATACACACTCATATATACATACATATACATCCATATTACATATATATATACATACACACATACATACATACATATACACAACACATATACATATATATATATATATATATATATATATATATATATATATATATATATATACATACATAACACACACACACACACACACACACACACCACACACAACACACACATATATATATATATATATATATATATATATTTTATATAAATACATATACACATATATACATACATACACACACATACATACATACACACATATATATACATACACACACACACACACGAATAAATAATTAAAATTACTAAATAAATAATTCCGGCGCGGTGTTCCGCTGTCGGGCGAATTTCATTTAGAATGCGTGTTTCCGTGCTAAACAACCGATTTCTGGCTTATGCAAGAACCATGCCCATTGCGTGGTTCCGGTTCATGCTTTAGAACCTAAGCAGTTACTCAATTGTCAAGCACTGCTCGTAACTCATTTTGTCTGTATTTTCCAAAGGAAATGCGCATAATTATCTAGTTGGTTGTACAAAACTATGCCTCTAAATTAGAAGTACGCACTATTATTTGCACTAGTTTAAAGCTTAGTTACTTATCTTTAAGCTTAGTCAGTTATCTTTAAAGGTTTTAGCGCATTACCTTTGAAAAATACAGACAAAATGAGTTACGAGCAGTGCTTGACAATCGAGGTTTCGAATTCCGCCATGACGCCTATCCCACTAGCCGAATTTCCAAAGGAAATTCGCTAAAAATGAATCAGTAATGAGTGCTATTGCCGTCATTTAAAAATTAAAAATATAATTGCTACCTAGAAAACTAGGTAGCACAACTAGATCTAAAATTTCATATTTTTACCAAGTTTCAACTCTCTAGCAAAAAAAACATAAGCAGCTACGATGATAACAGACACTCACAACATAACACTCGCATACACTCACTAACATACACACTCGCATACACTCACTAACATACACACTCGCATACACTCACTAACATACATCGCATACACTCACACACATTCCCAACACACATACACACTCGCATACACTCATACACATACACACTCGCATACACTCACTAACATACATACTCGAATACACTTACACACATTCCCACTTACACACATTCCCACTCACACATACACACTCGCATACACTCATACACATGCACAATCGCATACACTCACACATATTTAGAGAGGCAACTTAAAAGTGTTTTAACCAGAGATGTGGTTGAGGTCTCGTTAGTCTTAAATAGAGGTCTTAGATCACTTTAACAAGCTAACTTTAGAAAAAAATGTTAGGTATTATGTTTTTGAAATACTTATAGATAATTTTATATGGTCACCATTTTAAGAAGCTGCGTTGAATTTTGGCTATAACCTTTCACTCCTTCTTATGTCTTCTCATCATTTTCGTACCACAAACTTGATATTTGTACCAAGTTTTGCTCGTAAAGGTTCAGTCGTATGACCTGTATAGTATCCCAAAAAAACAATGCATGGATCAAAACATGCATACTGACACCAACATTATTTCGATTTTTCTAAACCTACGAGCTGAAACGTAAAAATTTGATGAATAACAGTATTCAAAATTTTACGTCATTCCAATGCTTTGTGCTTGATAATAGGAGAATGGGAAGCAAAACCATCCTTATTATTAATAAGTCCTACCAACTATACAGAATTAGCACAACTGTCAACACAATAAAACCAAAACTTTTGACCAATATGACCTTTATTTAGTCATTTGAGTTTACAATAGAATCAGATATTTTTGATTAGACTAACCAATCAGCGCTTGGTTTGTCTTAATTCTTCAGCCAATCTCCGTCATGTTTACAAAGTCCTCCTTTATTAAAATTCAAAATCCAATCTAATAAAGTAATCACTATATATAGAACTTAAAATCCTACTAGTACGTAAGTGTGATACAATTCTTACACATAGAGCGTGGTCAGTGTGTGTGTTGGGGTGTGTGCGTGTGTCAGAGTGTACCAGGGCGTATATCTGTGTGTGTTCGGGTTGCACATAATATATCAATTTTGATTATAGCTTTATAACAAAACTACTTTTTTTAATCATCAATCTTGCATTTTTTCTAACGCTAGTAATTTAATTAATTAAATTAAGTAATTTAATTGGAAACAGTTAATAATTTAATTTTATGTGTTGTAGGAACAATGCTTGCTGTGCTTTAGACTATTGGGAATAAAATGGTTATTCGGAAGCTCATTATGTTATGTATGTATATTGTATATTAGTCTTATGCTTTTCAATATAAAATTTTTACGTGTTATTAAAAGGTGTTACTGATATTGTAATGATAGTAGTAATAAGGTAAGGAGGAAGTGCCAGGCAAATAGGCCACCCTAGCAGGGCTCTTCTTGCCATATGGCAATAATAATAGCAAGGGTTTTTAAAGATTATTACGGAGATCATTGCTTTTTAGCGAAACCATCGGCTAAGTGGAACATACGATTAATTTAAAGACGTACGGTTCGTCTTCACCTCAAGCTCACCGGTGGGGTGTAATTACAATACCCGGTGGATTTCATGTTTTGATACAACGGTAAATTTTAGAGGTTAACCTCTCGGGGACTTAATTTGCCTTCCTATTTCCTCCCTTACTAAATTTGCGGGAACTTAAGGACTTCACAATTTGTACTCACCTCTCCATTGCGGTGAATTGCCTGCGGTGGCAGCAATATTGAACCCTCCCACATATAAGCCTCGCTTTCGCCGAGTTTGTCTTCTCTCTTTTTACCACAACCACTGATAATTTTACATCCATTTTACGTTATAAAAATAGCACGTTTAAAACTATAAAAAGACAAGTGGGCTGAGATAGCTTACGTAGAGTATGCAAGCAAGCCAGGCGTATTATTTGCTATAATAAAGAACAACGATAATATTATACCATTTAAGAACAAATAATAAAAAGAAGTACTAGAGGCCGCAGAGGACAGATGCTGCGTAGCGGCTAAAGTGTCCAAGTTACCTCTCTATTCATAAATATATTAGATTTAATCAAACTCATCGGCTATTTTTGTTATACATTTATTTAGAATTTTATTATTTTGCTGTCTATGTAATCTTGCTGTCTTGACTCTTCCATCTATTTATTTAATCATAATTTTATTGATCAGTTTTTAAGGTTTCAGACTTCACTTTTCTCCTGTTTCTTTTTTTCTCACATTGATCAGCTTGTCTGTTTACACACTTAGTAGGCTCAAACTCATGTGACGTAAGAGTAATTTTATCCTCTTCCCACTTTAATTTAGTATTAATGCATGTTTAACTTCAGATTTTAACCAACATCGGTTACTTTTTTTTTGTTTTTGGTGGTAATTATATTTTACCGCCAATGAGATTAACGTCAGCTGCAGTATAACATAATATATAGAGTTAAAGGCTACTTTGATCTAGTAATTTAAGACTAAGTGAACTTATTGTTAAAATGATAAGTAGAAGACATCCTGACCCTAATTTAGTCGATTCTGCCTGATTTGAGGTCTTGTTTAAATTTTCTTTAATCCTAGATGATTCGTTAATACTTTTAACAACTGATTTGTTGGTCTCTTTCATTATATTGTTTATAAAATCTAGAGCAGCATCAACTCTGGCAAAAGTGGCTGGAACTGCGCCACTGCCGCAATAAAAGGGACCAAAAGAAGCTACTCCGTAGAGAACATTGTTGCAAATCAATCCATCGCCAAAATCTCCTTGACATATGTCACCTTTTTTGTTATCCACGCAAATGTGAACAGAAAAATCGTATCGATATCGAGCAGGATCCACTTCACAGGCCGTCTGATTGACGGTAACATGGATTAGTTTTAAATTACTGGGTTTTGTAGAGTTGGGACCTGTGGCTCCCCATCCTGCTACAGAACAGTCTTTCAAACCTTCAATATCATTCGAACTCATCGGTTCTTTCGGTAAGTCGATGGCTTGGGCATTTGCATTTAAAGGAATAGGTTCGTCCAAAACAACCATCCCTATATCTTGGTATTTTAATGTTCTACACTCATTTTTACATGTATTATACTCAGGATGAATGTAAAATGTCTTGGTATAAAGTTTGTTGGCTGTATCAAGGTTAGTGGTGGCGTATTTCACCATAATTTCTTTCACATCTGTGCCGTATAGACAGCGAGCTGCCGTCGAGACATGATATGCGTCAAGGATGTTCCCTCCACAGTGTGTATCCGGAGAATTTGATTTGTAGATGGTGAGCCACACGTACGACGGAGCGTCTTTTATGTCGATAAATTCACCACCAAATAACCTCTTTTTTCGCATTTTGCTTTCATTCTCTCCGACGCACAGTAAAATAAAACTTAAAATGATAAAAATAAACATTTTTTTAATTTACCTTTTCATAAGAAACTTAAAATTTTGCCCGTGCTGCATCTATTCATTACCTTAACATTTGACTAATAATCCGAAATATGAGTATCTTTAAATTAAAATTTCAAAAACCGTGCAACATCTGTCAGATTTAATTATCACTGTCAGTCAAATGACAGTTTTCACAGTAACTTGTTTATGAAGATCAAATTCATTTCATTAGAGAAGAGAGAGAGTTGCCTTACTTTTCTTTGCCAAATCGATAGTTATGTTTGGTTGATTTGGTTGACGAAGGGGTGTTTTATCTAAGATTGAAATATACTGAATTTGTGAATAACCATAATTTTAACAATAATTTTAAATAACCAATTGTTAGGTCTATAAGTTTTAAGTTGAGTATTATTTGGTGGCAATTAAAAATCGAATGAGGGGTATCTCTGAAGTTTTTCTTTCCTTATTGGACAACGCTCATCGCCTTTTTGGACGAGGTTCGGTCGTCCTGAGACAGTTGAATATTTGTTTCATTCTTAATGGCCACCCATCCACTGACTGACCTCGCTCGATGCTGCTTATCACTAGTGATGAGTAAGAAACCGTGTAAACTTATTTATTACTTGTACTTATTTATTCTTTTGTATTCTCCGACGTATAAACAATATACAAATTTAACTATTGGAATTATTCACGACGCTTCGAAAAAAATGTTCAAAATTGCATTTTTTTGGTAATAATAAGTATCTTATTATTAAGTTGTATCAACTTGGCTCATTAGATGTTTTCATATAGGTCTGAATGCTATCCAATTGTTCAATAGATCTGATCATTTTTCCGCGATTTATGAATTAATGAACTCAAAATTAAAGTATATATAATATATTTATAAAATATATTATATATATATATATATATATATATATAATAATATATATATATATATAATATATATAATATATATATATATATATATATATATAGATTCATTTTTATATCGATTTAATTATGATCAATACTTTCGAATTATCGAAATTATCGATAGATTTTATTCTGGTTTGTAAATCTCGTATAAACACTGTTCTTCAACTAAGATGGTCCTAAACTTTCAAAAATGGTTTCCCCCCAGTAAATTAATTTCTACTATTACTACTATAGCATACTATTAGCATATGGTTATATCTAGTATTATAGTTATGATTATCAATATTTCTATGGTGGTTACTTTCCGAGTGAATGGATAAAAAAAGCAAGTTAGATAAAAATTATACGCAGGGCCTTTTTTTGGGGAAGAAAAATATATAGAGCACTGGTACTGGTTCCCCACAAAGCAGCACAATAAGACATTATTATTCTTGCCATATGGCAATGATAATAGCAAAGGTTTTTAAAGATTACAGCGGTGATCATTGCTTTTTAGCGAAACCATCGGCTAAGTGGAACATAAGATTAATTTAAAGACGTACGGTTCGTCTTCACCTCAAGCTCACCGGTGGTTGTAATTACAATACCCGGTGGATTTCATGTTTTGATACAACGGTAAATTTTAGAGGTTAACCTCTCGGGACTTAATTTGCCTTCCTATTTCCTCCCTTACTAAATTTGCGGGAACTTAGGGACTTCACAATTTGTACTCACCTCTTCATTGCGGTGAATTGCCTGCGGTGACAGCAATATTGTAACCCTCCCACATATAAGCCTCGCTTTCGCCGAGTTTGTCTTCTCTCTTTTTACCACAACCACTGATAATTTTACATCCATTTTACGTTATAAAAATAGCACGTTTAAAACTATAAAAAGACAAGTGGGCTGAGATAGCTCACGTGGGGTATGCAGGCACGCCAGGCGTATTATTTGCTATAATTAAGAACAACGATGATATTATACCATTTAAGAACAAATAATAAAAAGAAGTACTAGAGGCCGCAGAGGACAGATGCCGCGTAGCGGCTAAAGTGTCCAAGTTATCTCTCTATTCATAAATATATTAGATTTAATCAAACTCATCGGCTATTTTTGTTATACATTTATTTAGAATTTTATCATTTTGTTGTCATTGTAATGTTGCTATCTTGAATCTTCCATCTATTTATTAGATCGTAAGTTTTCTGGTTTTTTAAGGTTTTAGACTTCACTTTCCTTTTGCTTCTTTTTTTCTCCTTCAGTCAGCTTTTCTGTTTGCACCCTTAGTCGGCTCAAACCCATGTACGAGGAATTTTATCCTGCCCCCACTTCAATTTAGTATTAAGGCGTGTTTAACTTTAGATTCTAACCATCATTTAGCTACTAACATCCGTAACTTTTTTTTTGTTTTTGGTGGTGATTATATTTTACCGCTAATGCGATTAACGTCAGCTGTAGCAATAAACAAAATAAATTAATAAACATAATATGTAGAATTAAAGCCTGCTTTGATCTAGTAATTTAAGACTAAGTGAACTTATTGTTAAAATGATAAGTAGAATACATCCTGATCCTGATTTAGTCGATTCTGCCTGATTTGAGGTCTTGTTTAAATTTTCTTTAATCGTAGTTGTTTCGTCGATTCTTTTAACAACTGATTTGTTGTTCACTTTCATTATATTGTTTATAAAATCTAGAGCAGCATCAACTCTGGTATAAATGCTGGGACTGGTGTTACTGCCACAGCGTTTGGCACCAAAAGAAGATATTCCGTAGAGGACGTTGTCGCAAATTAATCCACCACCCGAATCTCCTAAACAAGTGTCACCTTTGTCTGTATTATCCGCGCAAATGTGAACAGAAGTATCGTATCGATGTCTCTTTGGCGACATTTCACAGGCCGTCTGATTGATGGTAACATCTATTTGTTTTAAATTATCACTGGATTTTACAGAGTTGGGACCTGTGGCTCCCCATCCTGCTACAGAACAGTCTTTCAAACCTTTAATATCATTTGAATTCATCGGTTTTTTCGGCAATCCAATAGCTTGGGCATCGGCACTTAAAGGAATCGGTTCGTCCAAAACAACCATCGCTATATCCATGTAATATTTTGTTTTACACGTTTCATTTATTTTACATTTATTATACTCAGGATGAATGTAAAATGTTTTGGTATAAAGCTCGTTGGCTTTATCAAGATTAGTGGTGGCGTATGTCACCGAAATTTCATTCACTTCTCTGCCGGATAGACAGTGAGCTGCCGTCAAGACATGATATTCGTCTAGGATGTTCCCTCCACAGTTATTTCCAACAGAATCTGATGTGTAGAAGATGAGGTACACGTACGACGGAGCATCTTTTATGTCGATAAATCCACCACCAAATATCCTCGACTCGTGCTCGTGTTTTTTTCGCATTTTGCTTTCATTTTCTCCGACGCACAGTAAAATAAAACTTAAAATGATAAAAACAAACATTTTCTTAATTTAAATTTTCATAAGAAACTTAAAATTTTGCCCGTGCTGCATCTATTCATTTGATTTGATAGATATACCATTCGTACTTAAACATTTGACTAATATTACGAAACGAAAGATCAGTATTTTTACATTAAAATGTCAAAAACCGTGCAACAGCTGACAGATTTAATGTTTTGTTCTTGTCTGAACATGAACATAAAATTAATTTTCATTATAGAAGAGAGAGAGTTGCCTTACTTTTCTCTGCCAATCGATGTTTATATAGGGTTTCTTAAGATTTAACATATTTGGTTGGTTTGGTTGACAAGGGGTATTTTATCTAAGATTAAAATATGCTGAATTTATAAATTATAAATTTAATATTTATACTCAATAATTTTAAATAAACAATTGTTAGGTCTATAAGTTTTAAATGGAGTATTATTTGGTGTAAATTAAAAATCGAATGAGGGGTATCTCTGAAGTTTTTCTTTCCTTATTGGACAACGCTCATCGCCTTTTTGGACGCGGTTCGGTCGTCCTGAGACAGTTGAATATTTGTTTCATTCTTAATGGCCACCCATCCACTGACTGACCTCGCGATGCTGCTTATCACTAGTGATGAGGAAGAAACCGTATAAACTTATTTATTATCTTGATTCAATTTTCAACATAAAATTTAACTATTGGAATTGTTCACGATAAAATTTTCTCCTTATAAAATATAGCTTTCTTAGCCTAAAAAACCAGACACTTTTAAGTCCTAACAACCGGTAAATTCTTAGGATGGATTAAAAACAAACCGGTAACATTAGAACTAGTTCATCCTAGCATACAAACGCATTTACAGCTGTTCAGGTGTGAGTTAATGGAAAAACGAAACGATATTATAACTGATAAAATAAAACAGAGTCTCTCCAATAATGATATATATTGACATAGCCAGCTTTCAATCTTAACAGATCATCATAAGTGCCGGCGAGCAGCGAAGAAAAGAGTCAGGATACAGAGAGTCAGCTACAAACCTCTAGACAAAACTGTAACCGCTGTCTCCTGACTCTTTTTCGCTGCTCGCCGGCACTGAGGATGATCTGTATGATTGAAGCTGGCTATGTCAAATATACTATTAGTGGAGAGACTCTGTTTTATTTCATTACTTGAAACTCCACAACTCATTTTTCCTTAGATGTTATAACTGGTTCCTGATGTTTGTTACTCTAAGAGCTTTCTATAAAAATTAAAATTCTGATCTGGATTTGAATGTCCTAATCTAATTGATCTAATTTGGTTTTGGATCAGATCTATTTAGTGAAAAGAGTAGTTAGAGAAGCTTGAACTCACTTTGCCCTTTATTAAAAATCCTGCAGAATATATAGTGAACTATTTATCAGAGACAAGCGATGCTTTTTTACCATCATTATATTTGGCATACTATACAATCTTAGTTGACTTTTAAAAAACAGTTTTAGTTAACACGATATAATTGTGCGAGAAACTGGACTTAGGCACCGGGGGTCCGGGGTTCATAGCCCGGTCTATGCTCTCGGTTTTTTTTATGAATAGAATTTGTTGTAAAAAGATTTCGCCAACTTTAGCTTTACTTTTGAGCGTAGTAGATGTGACCACCCGAGGTGGTTCCCACAGGGCGAATACCTGAAGGGCCGAAAGGCCCTAAAACGGGAATTATTATTATTATTATTGTGCGAGATACACAGGAATTGAAATGTGAAATGCTACGCTAAGTCGCTTTCTGGACGTGTCTACACTGCTCATATCTGGTTAAAATTTGACTTTATATCTTTATTTTTCCTAAATTTTGAAGTAAAGGGCAAAAGTGAGTTCATTATTCATGCAGAATCAAAAACTAAACACGACTAAAATTATAAGAAGAAGTCAAAAGTACTAAGAAGAATAGTCAAGCAGAATAAAATAAATACATTAAAATTATAATCAAGCAGAAACAAATACAGCTAAAATTATAATAAGAAGTCAAACATTTTTAAGAAGAATAATCAAGCAGAAACCAATACGGATAAAATTATAAGAAGAAGTCAATTAGTTTTAAGAAGAATAATCAAGCAGAAACAAATACGGCTAAAATTATAAGAAGAAGTCAAACATTTTTAAGAAGAATAATCAAGCAGAAACAAACACGGATAAAATTATAAGAAGAAGTCAATTAGTTTTAAGAAGAATAATCAAGCAGAAACAAATACGGATAAATTATAAGAAGAAGTCAAACATTTTAAAATAATCAAGCAGAAACAAATACGGATAAAATTTAAGAAGAAGTCAAACATTTTAAAGAATAATCAAGCAGAAACAAATACGGATAAAATTATAAGAGAAGTCAAACTTTCTAAGAAGAATAATCAAGCAGAAACAAATACGGATAAAAATTATAAGAAGAAGTCAAACATTTAAGAAGAATAATCAAGCAGAAACAAATACGGATAAAATTATAGAAGAAGTCAATTAGTTTTAAGAAGAATATCAAGCGGAAACAAATACGGCTAAAATTTAAAGAAAGTCAAACATTTCTAAGAAATAATCAAGCAGACAATACGGATAAATTATAGAAGAAGGAGAATAATCAAATTAAATTTAAGAAGAAGTCAAAATTTAAGAAGAATAAACAAGCAGAAACAAATACGGATAACAAATATTTTAAGAACAAGTTAAAATTATAAGGAAGTCAAACATTTCTAAGAAGAATAATCAAGCAGAAACAAATACGGATAAAATTATAAGAAGAAGTCAAACATTTCTAAGAAGAATAATCAAGCAGAAACAAATACGGATAAATTATAAGAAGAAGTCAAACATTTCTAAGAAAATAATCAAGCAGAACAAATACGGATAAAATTATAGAAGAAGTCAAACATTCTAAGAAATAAGCAGAAACAAATACGGATAAAATAAGAAGTCAAACATTTCTAGAAGAATAATCAGCAGAAACAAATTAAAATTATTAGAAGAAGTAAACATTTCATAATCAAGCAGATAAAATAAATCATTAAAATTATAACAAGCAGAACGATACAGCTAAATTATAAGAAGAAGTCAAACATTTCTTAGGTAGCAGAACCAAAAACATCCAGGTTGTGTGTAATCTTTGATTTGTTTTAGTTCCACCATTTTTGTGGATAAACTTATCCGTCAAATTAAAATGTGCTTTGAGTCAAAGTTGATGTATTGGTTCCGGGTTTATTAATATGGCGTACAGTATGCGGCTTTAAACACGCTGGCGCGGCGGGTCGCTGTGTCACACGGACCCGCTGGTTCATTAGTATTCACACAGTGTTGTCTGATCCTGTCAAATGAGAAAATAATTACGCTATCAGTGTTGCCAACAATGTAATCTGTGAGAACAATGTTTTATTACACTTTTTAATTTATGGTATTTATGTAGATAGTTTTATCAGATTTGCACTATGGTCATTGTTGAACTAACAAGCTGCCGTGAGCTGTTTGGTAAGTTCCGTCTGGACAAAAATAAAAATGGAATTAAATCTTTCCGTGGGTATTAAGGAAAGTCAACACGTGATCCTGCTCCCCAGACTTTCCGGATTCGACCTCGTTCGGAGCTTCTAGTAATAAATTATTTTTGCGCAAGGGATGGAAATCCTTACATATGGTATTTTTCAATAGCCAACGTACTTAAATCTTTTTATCTTAAAAAGCATTAAGCACATAGAATTATAAGAAAGTACTAGTCTGCCTGAAATTAAAAAGTTGCAAAATAAAGCTCAAAGAGTCAGCTTGACTGCTCTTAAAGCTCTCAGATTCCCTTACATATGTTCTTCACTAGTGAAATATTGTTGTAAAGCTTTAGAGAGACAATAGCAAAGGAAAGTGGGATGAAATTAATTTTGGTACCTGAAAATTGGCGATACCTTGTAACGAAAGGGAAGACGGGTTTGCCAAGAAAGGACCTAATTGGTCAATGACTCAGGCCAAATCATTTATAGAAGAATGGAAGAATTGGCAAAGAATGAAATTATAGGCAAACCTCATGAGGAGAACAGTGAATAATCGAATAGCAACTGCTTAAAGAGTTAAGCTGCACTTAAATTTCTCCGATACTCTAATTAGTTTTTGGTTCTTCTTTAAAGATCTCTTTAATCTATCTATCTCTAATTATGACTCTTCTTCACCATTTTCTTGATTTCGTAAGAACACTACTTTATTTAATATTTTTAGCTTAATTCTTTTTGGTTCTTTCGATTGGTTGACAACAAAGCCGTAAACATTTCTCTCAAACAACCCATTTCCGCGGTATCTGTAATTTTATCTTTATTTTAAATTATTCTCTTTCCGTTCATAGTATTCATTTATTAAATCATTATGAATGACATTCTACTACTAAATAGTACAAACGACTTTTTCATTCATAAATCAATCAATGAGTGTTTGTGTGTGTATGAGTGAAATAGTTTATGTGTATAAGTAAAGATAGTGTTTGTATTAACAATGAATCCCACGTATATTTACTCTTGAAATAAATTTAATTGTATAAATTACTCAGTATAAAATATAATCATCCTTAATTTTATCTTTTGATCCCAACACGTCATTAAGCTATTGTTACAATTTTAAAATAAAGGTAAATAAAATAAGACTTTAATTCTACATAAATTTATGTAAAAGCAATATATTTCAATATTGACTCCATCTTCAGGCAAAATAAAACAAAACCTACATAACTTAACTTAAAACTAAACAACAATTAAAAAATTATAAATCACATAATAGAGTGTAACTATTAATGTAGAATTAAATGTAGAATTAGAATTAAATGAAATTCTAAATTTAATATAATTAAATGTAGAATTTATTTAGAATTAAAGTATTTTTTTACTTTCTTTATCTACTCCTTGTATTGTAAGTTCTACATACAGTCTTGTTATCTCACACTGTAAATGTACTTTTACTCCCCTCTCTAGGGAGTGAAAGTGTTGCCAACTTGACAGAAATTTTAGTAAAATTTTTAGGATTTTTTCGGTGTTATGTTGGTACTACGGGTAGAATGTACAATATACACACGCTAATGTTTAAATTACAAATATAGTATTACACATTATTCTATTGACAGCTTACAATAAAATAATGTGAAGATAGTGGCTTTATTCTCTCTTCATCAGAGTAATTGACATGGTAAGAATAAACTAAACTAACACAATAACAATTAAGGAGCTGAAGAATATATTAATAGTTGTTAGTATTAGTTCTCTAGTCGTAGATAAAATTTAATATGCAACAAGGGATGAAAGTTTTCAGCTCTCGTATTATCTCCCTCTGCAAGCCTCGGGAGCTAACTAGTTTATCTCCCTCGGCCTACCGGCCTCGTGAGCTAATGAAATTTCCTCCTTCGGCGCTGCCTTAGGACGAAACTTTAACTTGAGCTGTAAATCTTACTTTTATCCCTTGTTGCAAAAATAATTATTTACATTATGAAATTCTACACTAAGAAAATTGAATCCTTAAGGAAAATACAATTTTAAAGCTGAATATTTGCAATAGGCTCCACCGATAAATGTTGAGATAAAACTTTAAATAAATTATATCTCATTGATATTTTTTTCTAAAACGCTACAAAACTGAACTCCTTTTAGGCCCAGCTTTGTAGAGAATTGTGTTTTCATCTATAATATCCTAAATATCTGAAGACTTCCATGGCTTCGCCTAGGCAGTCAAATTGTAAATTACCTGCCTCGACTTCACCTCTATTGGTAATTTTAAAACCCCTCCCTAGCTCTCCACTCATGGGGGAGGCTGTTTTTCAAAAAGATAAAATTTAATACTCATACAATATTAACTACTTTACAACCATAATGCTAGCTGTATAAGCCACAAATCTGGTTGAAGTATATCATTTAAGTAATTTTAAAATTCTGCAAAAGCTCATTATGTGCGTTTACACGTTCATCTAATCCTTGAAATCTCTCCTTCTTGTTAATACTCTTACTTATTGTTTACCGTTTACTTAAAGGTTATTGTCAGGTTACAATAACCTGACAATACCTGAATAATAAATTGATTTCCAATCAATGGAATTATAACTTAATTATTTGCTTTCCTACCTTCTAATGTGAGGGAAGCATTGGATAAGCCAAAAACTTGACACCCATTTTTTTATCAAATGTCATCATTTCAGTACATGCAGTTACCAAATATCGACAAAAATGGTGTCCGTATGTATGTATTATGTATGTATGTATGTATTTATGTATGTATGGATGTGGAGATTTCTTGAAAACAAACTACAGCTTAAACTTATTAAATATTTTTTAAAAAAATCATAATGCAGTGCTTTCCCCTCCTTTTAGGCCATTTAGGAAGAAATTCCTTTTTGTTTCCAATTTAGGAAGAAATTCCTTTTAAGCCCCACCATTTAGGGAACAATAGTTTTCCTAAATGGTGTTCAGTCAGACAGCTAGTGTTAAAATATTGATAAATACAGCGAGCCTAACTCGCGGTTTCGATTCATTGAATTTCGCGTCTTTTTTTAATTTAATTTCTTGAGTTATCAGTCCAAAGTATTAATTTTTTAATTTAATTTGGAATCTTCCTTTTCTTGAGTTATCAATCCTAAGTATGGTGTGATGCATCTCTCCAATCATATCTGTTCTCGACTAGGTTTATAAATCATAATCAGATTGGTATTGAACTTCGTCCCTAATCCTATAGTACACACGGCTAAAATCAGTTGACAGCGTGGGAAAATAGTGTTGGGGAACCAATAAGGTTAGCCTGATTTGAAATTGAGGGCGTGGTTTAACATCCAGGAATAATCTCATTGGCTCCATCGCATTATTTTCCCTCGCTGTCAACTGATTTTAGCCGTGTGTCGTATTATAGTTATAAACTCTAGTCAAGACCTTCCTCTAATGCTCTGTTCTTTTATCATTCCTTCAACACGTTTGTATTCTTCGAATAAGAACAAGTAAAGGCACCTATAGTTGTTATTTGTAAGGTTAATATGTCTACCATTATTGCTACGCTATTTTAAATTTATATTCTAAATATGAAGACACTTTTTTTTTATGAAAATTTCAATGTATATTAGTTCAAACGTCCAACCTGTTGTATTTTTATTATAAAACACATAATCTCATGAAGAAATTAAGTTTTTCGATTTTTAAAATCTTCAGCTTTCGTAAAATAATATAACTTAAAAAAAATCAGAGGAGATTTCAGTCAAAGAGTCATAGAAGCAACAGATGCCCTTCACACAAACCCTGTTCGATCTTTATCAAAGCTATTACATTTTTTGGCACAGAATATTATCCGCTTACAGCTCGTTCCTTATCACCTTAAAATCACAACAGCTTTTAAAACATTCTTAAATATGACATCATATTACTGCCTTTCTAAATGCGTATAAATACCACCTTGACGTCATTGGCGCTTGTAAATAAGCGCAACGCGCATAATTATAATCTTATATTGTTCTCGGCAAAGCTAATAAATTATTTTAATGTTTCTATAGCGGGTTTTTAATGTGACTTAGCCAGGATATTTTTATTTTCATTTTTTTATTTATTGAAACTGAAAGAAACGGATTTTAGATCTTTATTGTTAAAGATTAAGAAGTTAATCAGTTAATGTTTTAATTTTCAAGTTTGAACTGTTCAAAGACCGAGTTTTAGGTTAAGAAATACGCCGATGATTCTCTTAAACTTGGAGATTTTTTAAGGAATAATCAACGAAAATTCTCGAACAAAAATGACTCTAAGTTCACATTTGTTAAGCATTGTGTTTTCATCCATGATATCCTACAATCCTTGTATCTACGAATACATGAATCTGATCATGTAATAATCAGATATCATGTGGATCAGTCCACATGACACCATAAAGTGCAATTATGCTGTTCTGTACTTATGTATTCTATACTTGCGAAACCTCCAGTTTAAGTAGCATTAAACGCAACATTTTCATCAGCTCCTTTTGTTGTAATCGAAGAATCAGCTACCGTCGATACTTGCTGTTGAATATAAATATTCCACGACCGGTTTCGGCATAAAGCCATTATCAGCAGGCGGGGCAACACTCGAGCTCTCAACAATTAAAGTTATATCAGTGATTAACTTCTTTTATTGTTTTAATTCGTAAGGGTTTCTATTGCTTAAGGTTGGACAACCTTAACCTTCGTGACAGCAACTTTGTAAGCCTGATAGTTTTATAGACGGAACTTATTGTTACAATTAATATTTATAATTATAAATCTAATATTATAATCTATAATTAATAATTATAGATTGTCTAATCTGATTATTATTAAGAATTCGATTTAACTTAATTTCCATTATTACTTTTCCTCTTTTATACCGTATATAGGAACTTATTCACTTTAGATGTTTTTATGACCTCCTGAGTGGTTTTAACCAAGATCTGTTATATGTGTGTGTAGTGGGTGTGTGTACGTCTGTTTTATGTGTGTGTAGTTGTTTATGTGTGTGTACGTCTGTTTATATGTGTGTGTACGTCTGTTTATATGTGTGTGTACGTCTGTTTATATGTGTGTGTAACGTCTGTTATAGTGTGGTACGTCTGTTTATATGTGGTACGTCTGTTTATATGTGTGTGTACGTCTGTTATTATCGAAGCTCCCTGTTTGTTTCTGTTAGAGAGTTGAAACTTTGTAGAAAAATAATTTTTAGGTCTAAATGTGTTTTTTAAAAAAAATATTTTTATGATTAACCGTCAATAATGACTATCATACTTCTACAAATTCAGAAAATTTTTAAAAATCATTAGATCTTTTGAATTTCAGCACATATGTAGTACTATATAGCATCAAAAATGTATTACAATTATTTACTTTTCGTCATTATTCCGTAATATATGGAATACTAGATGATTGATTACTTACAGTTGCTACTAGTATCTAGATAGTCGTGATAACTAAATATGTACATACTGTCAGGACTAGTACTAATATAGCTTGACTACTGAATAGTAGTGTACAGACTAGTGACGATTTACTAGTAAGACGATAGTACTCTAACACTAGATTCTAGTTTGAAATACTGATATCATAGTTGTTGATAACGAGATATGTACATATAGATGAATACTAGTATCTATAGTAGTTGATAACGAAATATGTACATACTAGTCGACGACTAGATATCTACATACTAGTTGACTACTAGATATCATAGTAGTTGATAACGAGATATGTACATACTAGATGACAACTAGATATCTACATAGGTTGAACGAAATACTGTACTTACTAGTCGACGACTAGATATCTACATTTATAGTTGGACTACTAGATCATCATAGTAGTTGATAACGAGATATGTACATACTAGATGACAACTTGATATCTACATAGTAGTTGATAACGAAATATGTACATACTAGTCGACGACTAGATATCTACATACTAGTGATACTAGTATATAGTAGTTGATACGAGATATGTACATACTAGTGACACTAGATATCTACATAGTAGTTGATAACGATATGTACATACTAGTCGACGACTAGATTCTACATACTAGTTGTACTAGATTATATTAGTTGAAGAGATTGATAGTGACAACTAGATTTCGAACTAGATGTTGATACGATTAGTAGCTACTTAGATGACAAATGATACCTACTATAGTTGATATGAATCTAATACTAGGTATTTTGTATTCTTTCTTACACTTGGCTTTATTCGATAAATGAAATGTATAAAATAAGTCTGAGGACAAAACTTGACAAATTACTCAAAAAAAACAATAAAAGAAACTAAACCAATAAAGGATGGAATAAAAGAATGCGAAAATGGCTGTCATTTGGAATCTCGTGTGCATTTGTCATCAAAACAATAAGTATATAAATATTGTCCCAAGATCGACCGACTGTTGCGACTATGAATAAGCGCAACAGTTTGTCGCTCTTATGAATACAGCGAGGAGTACACAATAAAATATGGGGCTTGATGAATAGGTTTTGTCAACGAAATCGGTGTTGATTATTTTTTTTTTTCCGAAACCGTTATAATACCTAAATAATTTCGTATATTTCAATACGTCGCCTCTTTAACAATAGACTCATAACAGTTCAAAGACAAAACTATCACATTAACACCTTATGAAAATAAGCTTTTGCATTATTTTAAAACGGCGTCACAATGCTTTGTTTGGAAACGAAAATGAAATGCTCACACATAGAATCTATGGCTAATAGTGTTCGGAAAAATCTTTTTTTTTTTTTAATTTTTAAATTAGATTGGCATTTTTAAGCGAATTTTCTTCGCTACATTTCTATACAAAAAGTGAGCTAATTAGGTTTTATTGACAATGATATAAATAAAATTAAAAAAGTAATTAGCCAAGCATTCTCCTCACTGCTAAAGGAGGGTGCAGGGAACTTAAATCTGAAGTGCTTAAAAGGTTAAAGCTAGCTTGTTTTTAGAAAAGAAAACTGTTGGAGGCCCTGAACTTAAGTGCTTAGAGGGTTTAAATTAGTTTGGTTTTGCGAAAGATTAAGCTCAATTTTTGGAAGCGTCAAGCTAAAGAATGGTTTAAGTCAACTAGGTTATAAAAAAAACTTAAGCTAAGTTTAAGGGTTGGAACCCTGAAACTTGATATTAAAAAGACTAAAGAGGTTTCATACTTAATAGATTTTGTTTATAATAAAGCATTGTAATTTATAAAAAAAAGGCCCGATTTTAAACTCCCCTTTTTTGTGATTTTTTGAAATGTTTGATGAGTCATTATACGTCACGCATATTTAATAAACAATAGGGTTCTGGATTGACAAGATTGACTTTTTTATTAGGTTTCATTTCGATCCGAGAATGCGTTCGAAAGTTATCGTGTCCCATAGAAACGTCTAGGAACAAATATTCTTGTACATACATACACACTACAAGTATTATATTATATATATATATTATATATATATATATATATTATATATTATATATATATAATTATATATATTTTATCAGTGAGCCTCCTTTCTCCAAAAAACCATCCCCACTTCTACCTCCCTCCATGACGCGAACCTCATTTTTTCTTCGTAAATTTGACAGAGCCCCATTTTACAAAAATCGTAGAAATAAGATAATAAAATTTAAAACATTTAATATACCTCTACTTTATTAATGTTTATAAAAAGCCTTTAATAATCTTTTTTTTAATATGAGCAAACAAAGGAGCGAAGAGACGTCCTTTTCTATCGGTATTATTATTTATATTAAATCGCGATTGAGGATAGAAAAAAATAGCTTTGCACAAATTTTAAAAGAATCATCATGGCCCCATCAATTTTTATAAGTGTATTCTTATGTTAAAAAGTATTTAAATTGTACGTATGTAAGTACTTAAGTATGTAATACTTATTGTATTGTGAGTAAATTTACTTTGAATGCCTATCGAGCGAAGCGTGCCTTCTGTTACAATAAGATTATTACTTCATGCATTGTGGCAGGGTGGAGCATGTCTCTTTTTTGTTATTATTATACGAACATGAGCAAACTAGCAACGAAGAAAGCTTTTGATTATTACTTTATTTCCACCATAACTACAGCTATCTAGCGAAGCGGCAAGAGACCGAAGGCTCTTTTGTTTTTTATTAATATAGCCATGTAACGAGCAAGTGAGCCCTGTTATCCGTATACACTCATTAATTAGCCTTACGAGCAAAGTGAGCCCTGTTATCCTGTATACATTTATTAAAATAGCCATGTAACGAGCAAAGGTGAGCCCTGTTATCTGTGATAAACATATTAAATAAATAGCCATGTAACGAGCAAAGTGAGCCCTGTTATCTGTATAACATTATTAAATAGCCTATGTAAAGAGCACGTGATTCCCTGTTATCCGTATAACACTATTAAAAAAGCCAGTTGTAATCGTTATAAAGTGACAGCCCTGTTATCTGAATAAATTAAGACCATGTAACGAGCAAGTGAGCCCTGATTATCCCTGTTATCTATGCTAGCCATGTAACGAGCAAAGTGGCCCTTTATCTGTATAACACTATTCATAAGCGCCAAATAGCAGGTGAGCCTGTTATCGGTGTTAACACTATTAATAACCATGTAACACAAAGTGAGCCCTGTTATCCGTATAACACTATTAAAATAAGCCATGTACGAGAAGTGAACGGCCCTGTTTCCGTTATAACACTATTAAAATGTAAGAGCATGAGGGCCTATACTATTTAACTAAGCAAAAGTGAGCCCTGTTTCCGTATAACACTATTAATAAGCCATGTACGGCAAGTGAGCCCCGTTTTCTATATAAAACTATTAATATAAGCCATGTAACGAGCAAAGTGAGCCCCGTTTTCTGTATAAAACTATTAATATAAGAGATTCAGTAATCGTGGCGTGCCTTTAATAAACTCAGCTTTATTATTATTTAAAGCGAACGATCGAGAGAAGAGAGATCCTTTTTTATAGGGTATTATTATTAATAAAAGCTCTTTTATTAAGTTTAACAAATTATTTTTTCCAAAACAAAAAGAGGTATTAATGGACTGTAAATAATATAGCAAGTAAAAGGTTTATAAATGAGTCGCCTCCGTTGACCCAAATGTTCAGTGTTATAAACGACCATTGGAGTAAATCCCTTACAAACGGCCATTGGAGTAATTCCCTTACACCTTATAATTTGCTCCAACGAACATTCTTGACATCAATTTTTAGTACAGTAATTTTCCAAAAAAGACCGTGTTCCATGGAAAATGGGTGAAAATGTATGGTTTTGCAACAAATGTATTTATATTAAAAGTTTCTTCTTGCTTCATCGAAATTTTTTGACAAACACGCCACTTTTTTCTACAAATTGTAAACAAGCCATACTTTGGTTATTAAAACAAGTCGTTTGACAGTGAAATTAAAGAGGATAAGGAAACTGAGAAGCCAAATGAGGTCAAGGATTGAAGACTTTTAGTCTTCTATTCTTGAAATGAGGTGTCAAGGGGAAAGATTCAAAAATCTAACTTTAAGATATTTGTTCATTCGAACATTTTTGACATGCTTTATTTTTGAAAATTTTAAAGAGAAGACTACTAAAACCTTATTTTTATCAAGATTTTAACTAATTCGGCGCGAAATAGCAAAATAACGTAAAAAGAGATTTGCTCAAACGAACATTTGTTGACATCGCCCCTTTTGCGTCATCGATTAAATTTGACGACAACGTCCCACGTAATTTTCCTAATGTTTAGCGACTGATCTTTCCGCACTTTATTATCACACCGCGGAATATAATAAAAAGCTCCAAAAACGAAATGACAACGGAAACGAAACAAAAGACAATGGGAACGATAGTAAGTGCATTCTGCCGCCCAAGCCCCTCCGCCAGATATATCTCTCAAACCTTACTTCCTCGACAAATTATTTATATTTTTCAATTTTTATTTACTTTTTCTTTGATCGAACATCTATTACGATTCTAGTTGTTTACACTAATTATTTATTATTTTAATTTCTTTACCTTAAATATTTTTAATAACTTAATAGCTTTTGGTCTGTTATAATTATGTTTAATTATATTTTTACATTTATGTCGATTGAACTTTACATATGAATTACGGATTAAAGTTTAGATTAGTTTTGTATAGTGTATAGATGTGCTATTTTTTTAACACAATTTATCTTAAACGGTTTAATAATGAACTTATCCCAAAAATAAGTGCTATAGAAAAGAAATTGATACTTTCGGGGTTAATCTAACTCGGTGTATCCTAACGGGGTCACTTTAAACTTTTAAAAGAAAAAAATATGTTTTAGATAAAAACTGTTTTTAATGATTGTAAATAGATAATTGTCTAACTAAAAAGAGGCCTTAACCACATTTTTGGCTAGTACAGCTCTCGAGAAATATGAGTGGATGATCAAATCTCTTGTAAACATTCTTCAGCTCAAAGGCTATCTAGTTTCAATGAAACTTAAAGAAGAACAGATAAAATTTCGAGGTTAATCAAACACGGCGTGTCAAAATATGGTAACTTTAAAAATTTTAAAAATCATTAAGATTAAGGGTGTTTCTAATAATGCTTTTGAAGTTTTTTGGCACTAAGCACTCACCACTTGTTGAGCACATCTGCGGCTAGACAGTTCTCAAGATTTTTATGATAGACGAGCACTTTTCTTTTGTATGCAATTAATTTGTAATTCAATTATCTTGTATTTTTGTATTAAATTTTTTAAGCCCATTTCCCTTACTTCTTTTTTTCCCCCCGATTGTAAATTTTCTTTACTTTTTTTTTATTTTAACAACGAGACTTCATTATTCATTCAAGTCAATAAGCCTATTAATTTTAATTTTTTTTTAGTTGAAAAAATAAAAAATTCAAAGGTGCCAAACATGTAAAACAAATGAAAAAATGAATTTAAACTATAATAAAGACATAAAAAATAAATGTAAACGAAGATAATTGATAGCAACGTAGGTTTGACGTCTTAATTACAGTCAGTGTCTCAAAGATTTCTATCTTGTATTTTAATTTATTACGTTTTCTCGGGGATTTTAAACATGCACGCCAAATAAACTATCATAGAATGTCTCCACTCTTTCCTTCCTTTTGGCAGATCATCCTTGCCGGTTCTTTATATATATATATATATTCATTTCCTGCGCAAATCTGAAATGTAACTAGGTTGCTTTTGAAGGGTCTTTTTTGTTTCCCCACGATTGCTTCATCAAAAGCGACGAGTATTAGAGAAAATCAAAGAACAAGGAAATGAAAATGGAATAAGGGAGACAAAGAAATGAGGAAAGACACTGAAGAAACACTTCTTTGTGTTATAAATTGACTGGGCTGAAATTTTACAATTTTTGTTTTGCCCTAATCTTTGAAAATATTTTTTATGTTCTTTCTTTAATTCCAATACATAATATGAAAAATAACCAATATAAAAATAATAAGCAAGAATAAATGAGAAAATAAAAAAGAAATATAAAATAATTTTAATATATAAAGTTTGAAAATAAGAATATGTATAATGTAAAAATTAGGATTTTATCTACGAAATAAAGAAGAGTAGGTAAGTTAGAGAATATAAACATTGCTGAAAAAGATATATAAAAAACTAAGGTATTATGAAAAAAATTAATAAGATTAGTTAGAAAATAAATGAACATATAATGAAATAAGTACAGTATAAGGAAAAGAAAAAGAAAATATAAATTTGTACAAAGAGTAACTACTACATAATCAAATATAAGAAAACAAAATGTTTGTCTTTTTAAGAAAAAAATATTTAATGATTTAAAGATGCACTTAGCGATAAAGAGATTAAAATATGATCGATCAGGTTGGGCGAGGCTGAGGATGGCCCCTGTGAACTTTACAAAACAAATATGTTAATAAAGAAGTAAAATGAATAACAATTACTATGATCTGGTTTAACGTGTATCATCTATTATATTTTTATTTGTAATTTGTTTTTCGTATTAATACAGATTTATCATGACATCATTGTACGTATCGTGCATCATGGGCTAAAATATTAATTAAAATTATAAAACTAGTTTAAGAAAAGAAATAATTCTGTGTCTTAAATAAATAAAAATAATTACAGTGTTGAAAAATTATAAAAAAAAACATTTAATGTAACAAAAGTATAATTAAATAAAAGTAAATATAAAAAAAGTAATGCATAAACATATATAAGAATCAAGAAATACGAGGGAAGCAAAAAGATTTATTATAAAGAATGCAATTTAGTTTGTTGTTTGTCATATTTGTGATTTTATTAAAGTTGATTTTAATTTAAATAATTTATAAAAAACTTGTACTACATTTTTAATATATTTTACTATATTTCCAGTAGAATATAATTGGCGTTTTTGATTGAAGTAAGAAATTGTTAGGTTTTGGTTTTACTTTGCTAGTTAGTTTGTTTGTCAGTGTTGGTTGTTTCATGTGATAGTTTTAGTAAAAAATATATAGTGAAACTTCATAATCTTTTTTCTGTTTTATTCATTAATTCTTTATTTATTATATGTTTATTTTATTTTCTTGTAAATTTCTAATTAATTATTCGATCACAGGTTGTTTTGTCTACAAGCTGTTATCCATAATTTTATGTATTTTTAGAATTCTAATTCAGATTATTTCAGACTTGGATGATGTAAGTATGTAGTTATATTGAATGAAGTTGGGTATGCAAGGCGGGTTCAGTCTGCCAAAACGTCCTTAATTACGCTATAAAGAATTTGATGAATTTTATTTTTTTTTTTAATTAATCTGAACGTGTGAGTTCTAGTTTTCTGTAGGAATGGCCTGAATAATTATTTATTTATATATATTATTATATATTATTTTATTTATAGTATATATATTATATACTTATATATTACATTATTATGATTATTAATTATTTTATATTATTATTATTTAATATTATATTATTATATATTATTATTATTATTATATTATATTATTATTATTATTATTAATATTATTATATATATTATTATTAATATTATTAATATTATTTTTATATTTTATTATTCTTTCAAAAAATTTTTAATTTTTAATTATTAAATTTTTAAAATTATTAATTATATTATTATTTTATTAATTTATTATTATTATTATAAATTATCATATATTAATTATTATTATATTATTATATATTATTATATAATTATTATATTATTATTATTATTATTTATTGATAATATTAATTATTATTATATTATATTATTATTATTATTTATTATTTATATTAATTAATAATATTATAATATATTATATTATTATATTATTATATTAATTATTATTATTTAATCATTATTAATATTATCAGATTAAACATATGCATTAATTATATTAATTGAACTATTAAGAGAATCAATGGTCACTTCTTATTCTTATTCTAGTTGTTACAAATAACACACTTCTTATTAATGTAAAACTCGAAACAAATCTCATGAGTTTATAGCAAAAAGGTACGTGGGATTGCGTTCGGTTCCGAGCGGGGGCGATTATTTTTTGTATAAACCCAAACTTGGGTTCATATTCTTCCCCCGTATTGTCGTGAGCAGTTTTATTATTTTTTTTTCTAAAATTTAATTTTATAAAATGGGAATGTTGTTTACTAAAGTCTTAAATTTTGTTTAACCAAATAAATTTAATTAAAATGTCAGTAAAAGAATCATCCATTACCATAAAAATAATAACTTTTATCACCTCATTAATTTTAATTCAATGATTTAAAATAAAAATTCAAAAAGCTTAATTAAATAATTTATTTTAATTTTTTTAACTAAATAAGTTTTAAATTAATGAAATCAACCACGGGAAAGTTTACTAGTCAAATCTTATTTGACTAAGTCTAACTAAGACTTATGGTCTTAGTATACCCACTAAGTCAGGTGGGTATTTGTCACTTTTAAAGCGTGTTGGTACTTTTAAAGTACCAAAGTACTTAAAGTTACTTTAAAGTACCCATAAAGTAAATTATGGGGAATAATTTCATATTGTATCTAAGTAAATGGTATCAGCGTCTCAGTACCAAAGCAGCTCTGTTATAACAAAATCATCTTTTGATGTAAAATTATCGGGTTTCCCATACTATTTTTACTTTCCTCGTTTATACCAGAGTTATATAGGAAAAAGTATTGTGTTCACGAAAACATCCGAAGTCATCCCGGCTTCGGATGTTTTCGCGAACGCATCGGCCTGAATTATCACGTAGTCACATGAATTATCCGGTTCAGGTGTTCTCAAGACTTCCTTAGTGTTTTTAATTAAGTTGTCTGTCTGTTCGTGTGTTTTATCATCGTAGCTTTAAGGATATTTATACTAGAAAGTTGAAACTAGGCACAAAAATCAATCTTTAGGTGTAATTGCGTTATCCGCAAAATAATTTTTATGACGTCATTAAACCGCAATAATGACAGCATAAATTTTGAAAAATAATAAAAAGCGGATATTTCTTAATCGGTTTTAGATTTGTATACATTTTTAAAAAATTTTAAAAATTAAAAAATAATCTAATTAAGTAGAAAAGAACAAGTGTATACCTTAACATAATAAATAAGTACATTAGTTTCGTTTCAATACGACAAGTACGTCCGCTGTTTTTATTAGATTATAAAAGTTAAGCAGCATCGAGCATGGCCAGTTCCTGGTCACCTAGATTGGTAACTGCTGGGAATAAAATAAATATGATTGCTACCTGAGGACGACCGAAGCAAGTCCGCAGTAGGGAGGATGAGCGTAGCAAATCTGATGTGATGAGAAAAAGTTCTGTGGTACTCTGTATCCGATTTTTGTATACAGTCGCTTATAACTACCGATCAAGAACTTTAATTAAAAATCGATGAAAAAATCGTTAAATCAATGCAGTAATGTTTGATGTCACAATATATCAATAGTTTTGACAAATGTCTTTTAAAACCAAAATGAAATAATTGAAAAAAATATCCATTTTATTAAAAACTTACTGAACTAGACGCAATCTCTTTTTTTAGTTCTTGGTTGGACTCAGGTGAGCTTTTTTCTACTGCTTTTAAAATAATATCATTTTACTAAGATCATTTTTCCGGAATTTTTTGATTAAAAAAACGTATTAATAGGTGTACCGCAGGGGTATGTTCTATTTACGTTTTTTCTAAAATTTGTTAAATTAAATATATCGAGTCTAAATTAAATTTAAACTTGTAGAGGTGTATTTACATAAATGCTGTGTGCATGTTGTGAAGAAAGTTTATCTTTAATATTTAATGTTTTTTTTTGTAACGCGGGGTCATGAGTGGCGCTAAGCGGTGGCGCCACCCCGTGCCCACTGAATCTTCCCGCGTCACCTTAAGTACTCCTTTCTCACGTATATATGTCCATCGTTAATTTAATTTATAAGGACATCAAAATTTCTTCTGGTTAATATTGTATATAGATAACTTTATCCAAAAATTTACAAAAGACACAAAATTACTAATTTTATGTTTTCAAAAATGTTGAGTTATGTTATATGTTGAATACCCAAAGGGTTCTAAGTGGCCACAGGGGGGTCTCTGATCCTCCTCTGTTTTATAAATATCCCTGTAAAGACTCACGCCAGGACTTCGCCACTTGCAGACATCCGAATGACCAAGTCACTGGCTTATATCATACTTAAATGTCTACGGGATAAATTGTGTTAAAGTTCTCTTATAATTATATATAAAATCGGGTACGGGGTACCTCGGAACTTTTCCCCATTACATCGGATTTGCTACGCTCATCCTCTCAGCTTCGGACTCTCTTCGCTCGTCCTCCAAAAATACAGTTCGCCAAATTTATACTGCAACATGCCTTTGGGGATCACTACGCTTTGTCTTCAGATGTAAATGCATCTGTATCATTCTCAGCGGTCCCATACAGCACTGACACGCTCAATGCTCCTTAAGTTTTATGATCCAACAAAAATATTGATATACTTGTATTGACAAGTATTAATTATTAGGTAATGATACTTGTAACTAAATTTTCACTCAATTTTTTTTTAAATTGTTTACAATTTTTTTTAAAAAAACGTACACAAGTCATTCAATAAAAATTGTACTTACGCTGATAATGCGATGAACTTGGCATATTTAGTCTTATACATAGTCACATGCGAGCCAAATTTAATCTGATGCATAATTTTTCCGCGTTTTATGATTTTTCGAAATTTCTCCTGAGCCATTATTGCGGATAAATATTTCTGATGACGTCATACAAATATTTCCGAATAGCACAATATAGCGTGACTAATTTGTACAATTTCAATTCCCTAGCATAAATAAGCTGGGCGCTACAATGATAACAGACACGCACACACATACTTTGGGATAATCACTCAGGATGCTTTAAAAACGCCTGAACGGATAATTCCGGTTTTATCCCGGTTTCGGATTTATTTTGCGACAATACTTTTCCTAT
>JACMZG010001859.1:15848415-15951441 GCA_018340805.1 Microvelia longipes
TGGATCCCTTCATTTGAATGCGCTTGCTCAAAATATTAGAAAATCGCGCAAATTCCAGTTTTCTTGCATTAGATGGTTTCTCGTGGATCGTGTCAAAACACGAAGAGAACATTTTATAAAGCTGAGAAAATGCCGTTTGAGACAAATGTTTCTTCGTCAAAATCGTATGACTACTACTAAAGTTATGACATTTGTTAAATGGCCAAAAAATGCACAAAACGCCAATATTTTTTTAAAGAAACTTGCTGACTTTGCATAAATTAACCATTTTTTGGTGTTTTTGAAAGAGCAAAACTTTATTTGTAATCATCAGATTTTGATGATGAACACTCGTTCTATTGGAAAATTGTATCGGCTTTAAAAATGTTCTCTTCATGTTTTGCACACCACCTACAGGAAACCACTTATTCCGAGAAACTGAAATTCGAGTGATTTTATAAAATTTTGAGCATACGCAATCATATGAAAGGCTCCACTCAGGATAAGCAGACTATGCTTTTCCTTCATAGTTTAAGGTATATTTTCAGAAAAAATTGGTTTAAAGTAGTACAAAATGAGTCATTTTTCAGGCCCGGTTCTTGAACTGTTAGGCTTGAACACAGATCTTTTAATTCGTTAGTCGATGCCTAAAGCATTAGGCTACCCTATCATATAATATTTTTTGACAAAAAAAAATTTAAACTCTTAATTCACCACTGATCTTTTGAGTTGACATTTTGCCAATTTTCGATTAAGGAAAATTACACCCAATAAGTCTATTAGTAGTGTTTAGTAGTAAATTTGATTTTATTAGTAGAATTAGAAAATTAGTGTCACATTTGTAACACAGTGTTTTCAACTCCTATCATAGAAAATAGAGAAGTTGTATTGTTAACTAATTAATAGTTTAATTGTTAAAATTCTGATATCTGTGAGTAGGCGGAAACGAACTGGACGTAAGCAAGAAATAAAATCGAACTGAGAATATTGTTATTTCCCGTTGTCGGTCTATTTTATTTGAATCCTGTGACTCTTCTATTCCTTGAATCAAATATGATAATTTAACACGTTTTTTAAACATAAAGTTTTCTTTTTTTTCTTCGGAAATTTCATTTGGTTTGGTCATATCAAACCATTGGTTATGTCTGAATCAACGTAATAAAATTTTTACATTTTCGATGTTTAAGATGGTGCGTATGTTTTTCAGATTGTCACGATAACTGCCGTAAAAATGAAATTTTTACGGTCGATTTTAATGAAAATTGGGATGCGTGTAGTTCTAATTGGTCTTTAGTAAGGTATAGTTTTTAGTTAAAATCCTATTATTATTTTCAAATCGGCGACCAATATAGCGAAAAAATCGTGTTGTAGATCGTTTTTAAGATCTTCAAGTGTATAGAATAAAAATATATGTATCAAGGTATAAAATTTAAAATACCCGATAAGTTTTAAAATTGAGGACAATATGGTGTTATGCATATAATCGCATCTCACCATATCGGATTCGCTAAGCTCATCTTCACTAGTTTGGGCTCGCTTCGCTCGTTTTCACTAGTTTGAGCTCGCTTCGCACGTTTATTCACTAGTTGGGGCTCGCTTCGCTCGTCTTCACTAGTTTGGGCTCGCTTCGCTCGTCCTCAGAATATACAAGTCGTTTAATTGATCCTAAAAAACGTCTTCGAACTCGCTTCGCTTACTTTGGACAGTAAAAATAAATTTGTTTTACTCCCACCGGTCACCTATCTATGAACATACCTCCCCTCGATGCTGTTAATTATGTATGAAACAATAATTTGAAACGAACTTGGTGTATTATTTTAACATTAACAGGGGTATATTTGTACAAAGTTTAATGATTTATTAGTATTCGAATTTTTTTACCAATTTTCAAAAAAAAAACCGTATACAATTCGTCAGATGAAAATTGTACTTTGTACTAATACTGGTAATGAGATGAAACTTGACATACATTCCTATGTTTAATCTTATATTTGTACCCCAAAAACAATGTTTTTTTTCGCGTTTTTTGAATTTCCGAAATTTTTCTGAGTCATTATTGCGGGCTAATGACGTAATAAAAACAATTTTTCTAGATAGACATCTAGACCAAAGGATTAATTTTTTGTACCAAGTTTCAAATTTTAGCATAAATCACTGGGAGATACAGATGATTAACAGGACATACTGACAGGCAAACTTAGGAGTGTGTCTGATTGAAATCACCCGAAACGGATAATCTGGGTGAGTCCCGGTTTTGAATTTTTAGAAACACCAATACTCTTCTGTTAACCTCGGTATTTAAGAGAAATTAAACAGGTTATCCTCATCCTTTTGATTCAAACCTGTTAGTAGAAAAAAATATATTTGATTCTAAGTTTAAAAAATCACAATCGAGACGATTATGTTGTCATATTATACCTACATGTATTTAAGCAATTTGCGAGTGAAGCGAGCCCTGATTCTTTAAAAAACTAGAGCGAAGTAGCTTTTGCTTCGCATTTTTATAATGGCATTAAAATTTAAAGAATAGAATTAAACTATTTAATTCATTAATAGTAAAAATTTGTTAATGTCTTAAAATTTTAAAACGTGATATTAAATAAATTATCATTTTATTACAAATGTTTAAATTAATTATTTTTTATTATTAAAGATTTTAGGTCTGATGTTTAGGAAGTAAGAACAAATATTGATAAATAATTTACCATTGATAAATAGAATTAAAAATAAGAATAATGAAGAATAATGTAATAGATGATAAGAAATAATGTTACGAATAATAAATAATTAATATTAAGTAAATAAATAATGATAATAATATATATTAGTATGAAAAATAAAAAATATTATGAATATAATAAATAATAAATAATAAATTAAATAATGAAAATAATATGATATATTATGATAAATAAAAAATATGATTATTGATATAATAATAAATAATATATAATAAAATTAATATTAATTTTATGATTAATAAAAAAAAATGATGTATTAGAGTATTTTGCGAAATGGAGGCGTGTAAGCGGGGTTTAGTTGGCGTGATACGTTGTTTACTGAGAGCTCCGAGACCCGATGGCAGTATCAAGTCTGCCCCCTCCACATTCCTTATCATTAAGTTTATTTTTACCTTCATTAAAATATATAATTAGATTTATTTTATAAGATTATTATCTCGGCGAAAGAATTCAACCGACAGCCAGGTTGGAGGGAAGATATTAGATGGGAGTCTATCCGTTATTCGAATAAAAAAAATGAGTGGCCTGTTGGGAGACACAATGAGTGTTAGATTTTTTTTGGTTGTTATTCAGATAATTTCTGACAATTATGTTGACAGATATAATCTTAAGAAATGATAGAGCACATTTGTGTGCGTCTACAGACAAGCCAAGAAGTTGGAAAACTGAGGAAATGTATTGACTTTTGCTAGTGGCTTCGTCGGTGCTTTGACGACTTATATGTAGCGAAACAGAGTGGGACATGACGTCGTCATCAATAATGAAACAGTTCTCCGATGCAGCAGAGCATTTTGCTTGATATATTTCCTAAGTGTCGCTCGTACAATTTTATTAATCATTATAAAAAGATAGTCTAAAATGATTGAGCTAAATAAAGGCTAAAAAGTCGCTTGGAATCGGAATTTTTTGAAGGATTAGGTGTTAGAGTTGGCATTTTTAGCCGACTCCGGTTTCTTAATCCTTGAAAATAGTTACTTAAACACTCTTTAAATTACTCTACACTCTAAGAAATCACATATACATAAAATATAAGAAAATGTTACATATTTTTATATATTATATTATATAAGACGATAATAGTATTATTATCTTGTATATAATGAATCCTTTTATGTATTTATTTTCATTATTTTATAATTGATATTGTATTAATAAGTGTTATAAATATTTTGTAATAAATATATTTAAAGATTTTCTAATAAAATATAAATGTATGTTTGTGACATTCTATATATATATATTATATATATATATAATATATATATATATATATATATATATATATATATATATATATATATTATGTATATATATATATATATAATATATATTTTATTATATGTATATATAAATAAAAAATATTATATATATATATAATATATAATATATATATAGATATGAAAATCTTAAAAAAGATTTTATTAGAAAATATTTATAACATTTATAAATATTTGATAACTGACAAAAATTTACTAACAATTTAAGGTAATTTAAATAAATAAATAAAATAATAATGAGTTGGAGTATGTAAACAAACATAACAGACTTGGGAGTCGCTTTCGGTAAAAATATATCTGATTTCAGAGTCGGCGAAAAAATGCTCGACTACGCGTTTCTTGGTAAAACAGTGGGAGAAAATTAGAGGTTGGCTCCAGTGGGCATTTGAACTATAAAAGGAGCTGCCTTATTTGGCGGTGTTTGGACTGGATAAAATATTTGGTAGTGCCCTATGAAGAGAGGAGCGAGCCAATTAAATATGATATTTTTCCTTCCTTTTGCTGACAAATACGAAATTTCCCTTCTTTTGAATGTTTAGAAGGAGAAACCTTCCGTTACTCCCTCCCTAGCAGTGGTTGTAACTAGTCCTCATGGAGGATGCCAATTACATGCATCTTCGAAGGATAAAATTAAGCAATGAACAATAAAAAAGTTTATAAATAAAAACAGGGTAATTACACAAAAGTCCTTTATTGTTTAATATATTATAATAACTAAGCTTTCGACTAAAAATTAGTCATCATCAGAGTTTAAAAAATATAAAATAAAAATACAATTTTACAAACTACTTTTAAGTAGTTAAAAATTTAAGTAGAATAGTAGTTAAGTAGAAGTAAAATTAAGTAAAAAGTTTTTAATTATTTTCTTTCCTTAGCACTGTCTCTATTTATTAATATCTCCACTAGCATTACTAATACTTATTTTTTTAAATTATACATGACATCTTTCAGGCGAAGAGAGAAATGAATAAGGGGTCTCATCTACCGGCTAAAATGTGTCATTTGTAATAATAAATTATCGATTAATAAAGTGTTACGTCGTGCGCACGGCATCGTGATATCCTACAACATTACCGACTGCGCCACTTCATTATCCCTAAATAATAAAACTTTTTTAATGGAACTATGATGTCGAAAATTAAAATGGAAATCGCAATTACAAATCTAGGGTCAGCGGGAAAGAGCTCATAAGTCAAATTTTGCATTTCTTTTACGATTAAAGTGTACTACATACGTTACTTAACGTATGTATTATTCAGACGTTACTTAACTAAACGTCAAAAACCACTTTAGTCAAAATTATCGTTAAATAAGATAAATGAGTAAAAATACATAATGAATAAATCTAAATTTTGATAAAATAATAATTATTATTAAAAATTTTCTTTTTGTGGACTTAAAGAAAAAAATATATAAATAAAAACTGATTAATTACACTAAAGTCCTATATTTTTAATATATAATAATAACTAAGCTTTCGACTAAAAATTAGTCATCATTAGAGTTTAACAATATAATTTATAAAATAAAATAAAAAAATTCTCAAACTACTTCATATTGCACCGTGGTATGGCTTAGTTATTATTATACATTAAAAAATATAGGACTTTAGTGTAATTAATCTGTTTTTATTTAAATAATTATAATAATGACTTGTGTGCTTTTTCCCGCCGACCTTAGAAATAAGGATAGAGGTATTTAGTAACTTATTTGATAACAAAAAAATTGACTCATCATGCTAGGAAAAAATAAGAATAGGAATTATTTACCTGTTACTCATATTCCTTTTATCGTTGTTATCATTTACTCGTAACTCAATCAAGCCGTAGACAACCGAAACTTATTGGGGGGGGGGGGGGCCAAATCTCATAGGGGTGACGTTTCCCCTACTTTGAGGGATTTCACTAAACACTACTTCGTCAGAGGAGGCGAATTTTTTTCAAGATAAGGAAGCTAGTCCCTCCCCCCGTTTCTTTCTGGCTACAGGTCTGAACGCAGTATCAACAAATAACTCATTCGTCATTACTCACTAATAACTTAATACATTCAAGTTAAGTCTATGTCAAAGGTGTACTTTCAGCAACAGAAAAAAAAACCCTCGGCAATAAGTGAATTTTTTCGCTTATTGACATTAGAGTCCTGCAATGACGTCACACGTCACTCATAAAAACGTCAGGTTATAACCTCCGAATGCGTTTAACTTGTTTACATCGAATTGAATCACCTTATACATTTCTATCATCTTGGTTTATGTCAACTTATCATGTTTTTACTTCATATTGTTTACCTATAGAACTTATGACGTTTCACAACCTTTTTTAGCGAATTTTCATAATGAAAATGACGCTTATGAGGTTGTTCGGATGACGGAAGTTGAGGGTGGGAGTGAGCGGAATCGGTTCCTATTGGCTTCCTGATAACAAAAAAATATGTCCGAAAAAAGTTTATATAAATATATGTATAATATATAATATATATATATATATATATATATATATATATATTATATATATATATATATATATATATATATAATATATAATATGTATGTAAGAGTTTCTACCCTTTCGTATGGCGAACGATAACTCTCGAAATGCGTTCTCTAATTGAAACGAAACTTTGCAAAATCGCGAGAGATGTTGTGGGAGGTTTACGAGGCCTATTGTTTATAAAAACATCTATGACGTCATCAACCAAAGTTAGAATATCATGAAAAAAATTTTTTTGAAATGGCTTTAAAACAAGTTATTTCGTGTTTAGGTAGACGGCTAGCTGAATCGATTAAGACCAATTTCAGCTGAATCGAACCATCACAAATGGCGCAAACAGTATACATATATATATAATGTTGTATATATGTATACGTCCATGTCAAAGACTCGTACGATATCTGTTGGGTTCAGTAGTGTTACAGGGTGGGGATATAGTATAATTGAAGGGCCTCTACCTCTTGCTCCATCCTGGTAAGCCTGCTGTCCTAGAGAGACAGGACAAAAATGGCTTCCACTAAACCACGGCGAGCAAAGCAGACCTGTAAAGCGGAAGAAACTCGAAGTAGTCTTTATATGGTCGAATTCATTCTAAAACGATTGCGACCGGTTTCAGCTCAATCAGACAATCCTAAGCATAGATAAACAATATTAACATAGATGGTTTACTGCCGAGTGTAGTAGGAACACTCAATTGACAAGTTTGTGTTTATGATTTAAGTTGAGGGCCTCATCACTAGAGTCTTGAATAGCGCTAGTTGTAAAAATATATTTGCTCTATTCTCTACTAGATTGTGCTGTAGTATTTTTTTAAATTTATTTATTTATTTATTTATTTATTTATTTACAGGCAATTAATAATCTTTAATGGCAATTAAATACAAACAGTTGCCAATCGTTTAGTAAAATAAAATAAAAGTAAACAAAGATCTATGATATGCTGTAGTATTTGCGATGTATTTTTGTTTTTCAAAACTTGGGGGCCTCATCACGCGAAGCAGCACCATTGTTTTCTTAAAAAAAATAACAATAATTTATTTTTAGTTTTTTAGACTTAACATTTAAATTTGCTATCTGAATAAAACATCTCAGGTTGGCGCAAACGGATAAGTAAAGGAAACAAACAAAAATAGAAACTCTGACATTAGAGGTTCAAATCCAAGGGAGGACGACAGAATGGGTGAAGTAAAAGTGAGAAATTAATTTTTTTCACTTTTTACCACTTTATACGAAATTCTTATAGAGCTTTTTTGGGATCAATCATCCATTCGACTCCTCATCATTCTAGCGCTGAAAAGCGGATGGAAAGACTTGATTACCCTCAACAGCTCGTTGTTTGGTTGAATAAAAATAAATAAATAAAAGTGTCAGAAATAAAAATATCTGACAGTTTCACGCTGTCACCACTAGACTGTACTACTTGAGCCTCCTGCATCCCATCAACTATTTTTTTTAAATCTTTGAGTGAGCCATCTATGTTAATATTGTTTATCTATGATCCTAAGTGACGGAAACGGTATTTTAATTTAAAAACAAAAATCATGAATATATTTTTGTTTAAAACGCTTGTTAGTTTTAATATTATAGCATACTATTAATAATAAAGTATTAATAAAATCTTAATTAGTAAAATCAAATTTGTGAGAAAGCCTCTCAGGCCCGCGAAGCGGGCCTGTGTGGAGAGGCTGTGAAAATTCGCTAGGTACATGGCAAAATGCCATGTAACAAGAACAATAATGAAACAACACATCATACAAAACAACAACAATGTGGCCGCGAAGCGGCCACAGGGAGGCCCCCGGGCCGCGTAGCGGCCCGGTGGGCCGACGCCGCGGAGCGAACGAGGCGCGAAGCGCCGAGGTCGCGTAGCGGCTACGGGCCGAAGGCCCGTATTTTATCTTGCAAATATTCAATTTCATTCTCCAAATTATTGCCACAATATTTGTCAGAATTGCACTTAATTTGGCGTACCTAATATGGAAACCCATAAAATGAATCCCTTAAGTATGATTGAAAATGTAAAAGAGAGCAATTTATCTCGATAATTGTTTTAACAGGACTATAGAATATTTCAAGCCACTTAATGAAATAAGGACAGAGAAATAAGAAATGCATAGCGCCGGATCAACTTTTGGTGTAACAGGATTCAAAGTATGATTATATTATTCTGATTTTGGTGTAAGTCACGGCAAATCCTCTGCCAGCATTTGTTTGAAAACCAAACTAATTGTAAGATGAAAAATGAAAAAAGCATGAATTATCATTTCCTTCATTTATCCTAATATAAAATAAAAAAAATAAAATAAAAAATGCCCGTTTTAGGGCTTTCGGCCATCAGGTATTCATCCTGCGGGAACCACCTCAGGTGGGTAGCATCTACTACATTCTAAGAATTAATTAAAGTTGGCGAAATCTTTTTAATACAAATACTATTCATAAAATCTTAGAGCATAGCCTGGGCTGCGAACCCCGGACCTCCGGTGCCGAATCGAACGCCTTTACGATCACGGCCACGGAGGCAAATCCTCTGCCAGCATTTGTTTGAAAACCAAACCAATTGTAAGATGAAAAATGAAAAACGCATGAATTATCATTTCCTTCATTTATCCTAATATAATAAATCAATAATAATTTGTTGAGAATGTATATTGTTATAATGAAATGTATAACAAAATTCCACAGGGGCTGTGTATACATTTTTTATTTATAATTTGATTTCTATTGTCTATATATATTTCTTAAGTTAAATTTAATTTTGGATTTAGTTGATAAAGTCTAGATGATTTAATCCGGGGCTTAATTTAAAACTGGGGAGGGGACTTAAACCCCCTAGCCCCCACAAAGAATCGCCTATGGCCGTATGTAACGCGTTTAGTAAACTAAATTTGCCTGTAATTAGGATTTGATCGGTTTTGGCATTATTTAAACGTTGAAACGAAATTTCCCCACTTGTGTTTGCGGAAATCATAACCTCTTTTAATACTTGACAAACGTATAAGGAGACTACAAGTCTTCGTTTATTTAGACAACATAGCATGTATGACTCGATACATATATTACACGAACACACTCAGGCACATACATAATACACAAATTACACACACAAGAACGCATACATAACACACTCACACACAAATTTAATATGACATATGGTTGTATTTATACCGACATATTAATGACATACATCTTAAACCATTCATACGTGATTTTAAAGAAAATAATGCAGTATTATTACATCTGTCTAAATATTCTTTTTCAGATGCCCAATAAGTTAGATTTTCAAACCTCTAAAATTATTCCTAAGTTTTGGCAATCTTAGAGGATCCTAAATAAAAAAGGGAACTTACTTACAAAACCTTAAAGAGGTCTTAAAGCTGAATTAAAGATCCCTAAATGGTTCTTAAAACAAGCATAAAGTGAATAGAATTTCCTTAGCCCTGTCTTTTAAATGAAACCATAAAGATTTTTAAATAATCCCTAAATGGTTCCTAAAACAAGCATAAAGTGTATAAAGTTTCTTAACCCTGTTTTTAAATGAAACCTTAAAGATTTTTAAATAATCCCTAAATGGTTCCTAAAATAAGCATAAAGTGTATAAAGTTTCTTAACCCTGTTTTTAAATGAAACCTTAAAGATTTTTAAATAATCCCTAAATGGTTCCTAAAATAAGCATAAAGTGTATAAAGTTTTTTAACCCTTTTAAATGAAACCTTAAGATTTTTAAATAATCCCTAAATGGTTCTAAAAAAGCATAAAGTGTAAAGTTTCCTTAACCCTGTTTTTAAATGAAACCTTAAAGATTTTTAAATAATCCCTAAATGGTTCCTAAAATAAGCATAAAGTGTATAAAGTTTCCTTAACCCTGTCTTTTAAATGAAACCTTAAAGATTTTTAAATAATCCCTAAATGGTTCCTAAAACAAGCATAAAGTGTATAAAGTTTCCTTAACCCTGTTTTTAAATGAAACCTTAAAGATTTCTAAATAATCCCTAAATGGTTCCTAAAACAAGCATAAAGTGTATAGAATTTCCTTAGCCCTTGCTTTAAATAAAGCTTTATGGATTCCTAGAGCATCCCTTAATGGACCTTAAAACAAGCATAAATAAGTATAAATTTAACCTAAAGGACCCCTAAATGGTTTTTGAAACTACCATAAAGTGTAATGGAGTAACCTTAACACTGTCTTTAAATGAAACCTTAAAGATCTAAAGGGTCTTTAAATGGTTCAGATTCTGTACATTGAACCGTACCTGGATAGTTTAATGTACAGATTTTCTTTAATTATGTTCTATATTATGCGTTAAAGATTCATTTAGGCTAGATCAAATTTGACCCAGTGGTAATTTTGTATGACTAGGAAATATCAGATAGCCTTTCATGTCGGAAAAACGTAGCTTTGTATGTATTTGGTTTGTTTCTAACCAACCCTATATATCTTATTTCTTATTAATTTAGCTTTTGTTTTTTATCACATTCCACATGTATATTTTACGTAAATAGGTGACATGGTAATCTACAAGTACTAATAAGCCGATTCGAGATATCACAGTGCCTGAAAGAGAGAGAAGGTACATTTCGCTTTTTAATCTAAATATGAACCATTTTCTGGTAACCATTAACCTTTTTGTTAACCAATAGATGAGCATTTTATAGAAAAAATATTATCTCTAGTTTATATATATTTTTTTAGTGTAAAACGACCCTGCGACGATTTTTACTAAAAAATGTGGTCTGAGTTCGCCTATTTCTAGCAGTAAATAGGCCCATTTTATGACGAATGCTACATTCCACGTTGAGGTCATTATTAGAAAGATAAAGCTTATATACTATGCATGTTAAAGGCATATTTGTGGCTACTATCAAATGTTTAACTTTTAGAATTTTAGACTATGTTTCTATCTAACGAGAATCGGATCATTTTATGAAAAATGAAATAAACAGAAGTGTTGAAGGTATTGGTATCGCTTCTGAAACGATTGTCAACCATTTTTCAACTCGGTAACTTAAAATCTGTTACGTCTAACTCATTATAGGGTGCTCAACTCTTTTCTTATTTGGAGAGATATCTTCCAATATATCAACCTTTCCATAAGATTATTGATGGAGATGGTATAGGCTAAGGAATCGGAGCTGGCACGAAGGGCCCAACTATGTGACCTATTTGCCTCCTCATCCTATTACTACTACTACTAGGGTGTTAAACTTGTGCAGTGTGTATGTAATTAGGGTTAAAATTAAAAAATACCTTTTGATTCTAAAGGAAGAATCCCTTGTGTGTGATTAATTATTACCTAATGAGTCTTTTTTGGCTGATTTTCATTAAAAAATTGACGGAAAGCGTCGAGTTTGAAATGGGCAAGAACTGTAAGCATTAGGAAGTACGCCTCTGTCACTTGGCGTACCCACATTAGCTTTTAAGCGTAATTTAATTTTTAACCTAAAGGTTTATAATTATATTCTTTAAAACTTTGCATAAATTAAAAGATATTGGGATTCGCAACGCCAGACTGAACTGAAATAGGCAACACTCCTAATTTTGATTACGTGCGAAGCAAGTTTTTGTATTTCTTTCAGATTTTTTCATTTCGGATTCTAATAACCACCTAAACCTAACCACACATAATATTTTCTGTATAAGTTCTTCTATAAACACAACAAACAACAAATAAAATAAAAATTAAAAAACAATAAATTAATTACTTACAATACAGATTAGGAAAGAAAGCATATTCCACAAGTGTTTCAACATGATATCGCTTTAGCATCAGCCACAAGTGTAAACCATATCGTAATTATTCCAACTAATCAACCATTTAGCCATTTTTTAACAAAATTTCAAACTAAAACTAAATTTAAAAATCAGTCCATATTATTGCATACTTATAATTTCAAACCATAGCTTCTGAATCAAAATTAAAAAAATATTTTACTTTAATTGGTCTATTAGTTCAGATAGTATTTGTTTAAACAAAAATATGCAATTAAAATGTATTTATTAAACTTATTTTGAATGTCCTTATTTTAAAATTATTTGTTTATATTTCATAACTTATGCACTAGTTTAGGAATATAAACACAAATTACAAAAAAGAAAATAATTAAGTATGGCAAATTACGATTTTTAAATGATTTTATAAAATTAATTGCGACGAAGTTGTATTTAATGGGCTTCTAAGTATAATTGTAATTAATTTCTTAATATTTAGAATTTCATCGTTAATTAGTTTGTATAAAACGCTTTCATAAAATTCTGCGATGTTTCACATGTATACGTAATAATTTTAATTTACAGCGATTTGAATTTGTGTCGGATTCGCGCCAGTTTTATAGACCAAGTCTAGTTAGCGACTGAATCAGATAGTTTTAAGTTTTTTTCGGTATGTTATACTGAACGTAACGACTACACAGGGAGGGGGTAAAGGAGTGGGGATAAATATTCTTGATACCTTTTTACATAGGGTTTCACCATATTAAATAAGTGTGTTGATATATTAATCTTTATCTTAATATGTTATTAATTTAAATAATTTTAAATTACCTGCTTAAAAACAACAGAGCTGCCGTTTTTTAATACTTTAACTTAATATTCATTTAGAAACTTATTAATTAAACTATTGGTTGACATATATATGAAATTTTGAAATGCCCTGTTGGGATAATATGAAACGGGAGTGCCGCAGGGATGCATACAGGCGCCACGGCGCTTTATTCTCTATCCGAAACCACAGACAGATTTGTACTTTATTATCATCACTTGGCCATTAATGCTCTGGTGTAATGGTAATTCCAACTTCTGTCAAGATTCATATCCTCCTGAATCGCCTTAAAAGTATACTGTGATTATGATTAACCTGAAGAAACAGAAAAAGTAAAGAATTCTTTTAAACATTTGTGCCGGTACGGTTTCAGGATCATTTCTTAAAACTTCTTAATAATCTTAATATTACGAACACATAATAAGAGAGATAGTTTTATTTTTTATTTTATTTTTAACAATTTACAATAAGCGGCCGTTTAATGGCCGATTTTTACAGCTCCGCACATATAAAAGTGTTAGGTTATTAGCATAAATTATTAATTAAAAAGATACATTATTTAAAGTAGTAAAGAATGTAGTTTAGTTATATAATAATTTATTTTAATAATAATAATGATTATAATTATTATTTTAGATATAAAGACAACCCTAACATTACGGATATACTTTTGGTTCCACCTAAGATGCTTAGCTCTTAGGTGGAACAATTTCTCCCTGAGCCCTTATGGTGATCCAAGGTTTACACATTTGACGCCCCAACCAAAGAAGCCTAAACAGTTCTCTACGAAGTTATGTTACTCTCTGGGCTTGTAAAAATTCATTAAATATCGGCAATTAGACCGATCGAAGTAAAATTTGAATTAAATGTACATATAAAGATGGTCAATCGTGATATTGTTCGACATTTAAAAAAAATTGACTTCTACATTTCAAATTTTTTGTCGAAAGTGCTTTTCGAGCAAACCGAGTCCGAAATTTTGGGGAAAAGTACGGAGGTACCCTGTAACCGATTTTTACTTTTCTTCATTTATACCGTAAGTATATAGGAAAAGTATTGTGTTTGCAGAAAAATCCATAACCGGGATGAAACCAGAATTATCCGTTTCAGACGTTTTTTAGGCCTTCTGAGTGGTTTCGCAAAGTTGTCTGTCTGTACGTGTGTGTCTGTTATCATCGTAGCGCCCAGAGTATTTATGCTAGAGTTGAAATTTTGTACAAAAATCAGTCTACCGTCATTTTTTATGACGTCATTAGCCCACAATAATGACGGCGAAAATTTCGAAAAATCATAAAACACGGAAAAATGTATAATGTGGTCGGTTGAAAAGTCCAGTTTGCACTGGACTTAAGTTAGTCTTGTTGGAAACGTTGTAAGAAGAATATTCAAAAGAAATTAAATTAATAAGTAGATTTTGGAAATATGAAATTGGATATGTATATATATATATATATATATATATATATATATATATATATATATATATATATATATATATATATATATATATATATATATATATATTATATATATATATATATATATATATATATATATATATATATATATATATATATATATATATATATATATATAGAGTTGTCTAGGCCATTCTCTAACCCATTTATCTCTCTTATGCAAAAGACTCAATGCTACACAAACTAGCAGCTTACAGATCCATGATTCATAGACTTCACAACATATGTCTGACACCTGAGAACTACAAAGTGAACTTAATACGATATACGTAATCCAACTCGCAATTCTCAAACAGACAATTTTTAAGTATATAAAAATGGGCCCAAAATATTAAGGAGAAAATTATTCATGTTTGTTAATTGTGATGTTTGTAAAACTGCACATTTGAAGAAGCAATGTAATTTGAAAGCGGGGTTGTCCTCCGATACCCTCTGACAGTTCAGACATGCAGGTCGGTCCTCGCACCTTATTTGTATGTTTTGTGGTGGGAACCTGAAACCTTCCCTTTGAGGTTAGCAGCAGGTTAGTCTTGTTCATCTGTCTGCTAGTATGTTCGTGGTAGGAACCTGAAACCTTTTTCATCAGGTTAGCAGCAGAGTAGTCTCTAAAGTGAGCACACTACTTTTTCATTTTACCTACAGTATAAATGAGTAAAAGTAAAAATATCTGGGGGGGGGGGTAATTGGTGGTATAAAATAAGGAAACATTATCGAAAATTTTAGCGAGGAGGTCCGCAAGTCAGGCGAATTTCTTTTGAAATGTGCTTTGATGCTCTACAATTCATGACATTGGTCCATACCAAGCCTAAACCGAAGGTATTTAATTCTAATCTTATAATTGGCAAAAAACTAAGTCTAAGAATTGCCACCCCTAATCGATCCTGTTTCGACAATCAATATTTACATTAATGCTTTTGTCTCGCCATTTATAATTTCACAAAGCCCTTTTAGGATTAGTCCTTTTTGGTGGCTAAGCACCTCGGCTCCTTATTAAAAGCCAATCTGGTTAACAGTAAAGTTCCTAAGGTACTTAAATAAAAGGAAAGGGACTGCTATTTGAACGTCTAGTCAGGTTTACTGTAAAACATAGACGAGACCCTTTTAGCTTTGTAGATTGTTTATCTTACAATGTTATTAAGTCATAAGTGATAAATGACAGAACAGAACATAAATGTGAAATTAAGGTAGTATCTTGAGGATGGACCGAAAAACTAATTTTATTTTATGATCCTCTAATTTGCGCTTTATTAGGGTTGTCACTGTGGAAAAATAAACCTCTTAACTGACTATAGAATCGTATATTTTATGAAATGTGACGTCCTTAACCCACAGTGATGACTCAAGCAAAAATGTTAATGGCCGAAATTTGCCACCAGACCATTTCTGGTGCGCATTCCCACAAGCAGTAAAATGTCATTAGTTTGAAATCAAAACATACTTTATCAAAATTATTTTAATGGAACAACAACCATTTGTTTGATAAAAAAAACCGGTCAAAGCCATTTTAAACTCGTATTCTACATTAATTAATCAAAATCAGTAAATAAAGTACAGTTACCACAATTTCAACCAAGTTTTGAGGTTTCTCGGAACTTTTATTCATCACATCGGATTCGCTACGCTCATCCTCCCTGCTTAAAACTCGCTTCGCTCGTCCTTAAAATATATTAGTCGTTACATTTATACTGCAAAACATCCTATAGTATTATACTATAGTAAAGTTATTCCTTTCATTCCCCGCGGTCACCCATCCTGGTACTGACCACGCTCTATGATGCTTAACTTTTATGATTTTATTATCAAAATTGTAAACAAATGAACTGATTGTTTAATTTAAAAAAAAGTCATATGATAAAAATTGATCTAATGCAGATAATGAGATAAAATTTAGCACATATGTCTTATACATTTGCCTACATGCGTGCCGAATCTCACCAAATCTCCGATCACACAGTTCTTCCGCGTTTTATGATTTTTGCAGAATCATTATTGCGGGTTAGTGACGTCATAAAAAATATTTTCCAAGTAGCAAAACTACACCTATAAGACTGCTTTTTGAAACGGATGATTCAGTCCGTTGAAACGAAATGAAATAACATCCTGGTTTCGTGTTTAGCAAATACAATACTTTCCCTATATACGTACGGTATATATAAGGAAAAGTAAAAAAATAACAAGTGTAAATTAAAGCAAACATGTATTAATTTAGTTGTGCTGTAATAAAATAATGAAGTCTGCTTTTTACAAGTTTAATAGACTGACCAAAAAATTAGAAATAAGATAGAAAATAATCCTTTCATATAACCCCATACACAAGCAAAGTCTAAGTTTAAGGTACGGCAACAGTTCGTATTAGTAAAACAGAGTGTCATACATCTGTTCATAATTTTCACTTCATAGATGTCTTAACATCTATGAAGTTACTCATACATAAGTTGCAAAACTTACTCTTAAGTAAGTTTTTTCAACGGCTCTGATAAGTTAAACAGATTGTCCTAACTCTTATTATTATTCCCATTTGGCAGTTAAATGGCAATATAAATTTATTAAGAACGAGTTTTCGCTCACTCGGGCTGCGATTAGTCCCTTGAGATGAGTTGGCTACAAAGTGGCACACATAATGAAAATTCGCTAAATACAGGCGCAGGGCCATAAAATGCCATCTAATAAATAATAATAATGGACAAATTGTACAAAACAACCAATACACAAAGGACGTTTTTTTAAGAGGGCTGACAGGTACAATGGACCCACATACGAGGTCCAAGTACGTAGGAAATTATTTCCTCCGGAATTTAAATAAAAAAGAGGGCTGAAGGCCCGCTGAGCGGCCAAATGGCATCCAGAAAGTCAATCGGAATCTCCCCTATCCCTCTCTCCACTTCTATTGTCCGAGCATTCTCATAAGTGTCATTTTCTGATAAAAATTCGCTTTAAAACAAAAAGTTGCAATAAAACAAATGTAAATTTATTTACTATAAAATTGGAATTTACTAAATAAAAGCTACACTTCAAAGTGATGTAATTTTTCAAAATGGCGCCACATAACTCAGTGGCTGCATGCGGGTGGCGTCAAATGGCGCCTTCACTAAACAATAAATCACAAATACCTATGAAAGCATTTAAATTAAGATATCAAGTATGAGATAATAAAAATGATTAATGATAGATAATGTACAAGGTATCCCTATCCAAAGTATGCTGGTTAAGGTTGTTTTGACAACGGAAAATGATTGGTTGCGTGACGTCATTGCTGTCACACCCGGTGCAATTAAACAGCCTATATATATTCTATTATCACGTGCACTTTTAATACTACAATTCTTAATAAGATTGTTACAGCTGAAAATCTAAACAAATCGGACGACACAATAAAATATGCAGGCTATGCCAACCTATTTAAAATAATATCCATAATAAAAAATAGAGTTGTGGAGTCCAGATATAAGGAAAAATAAAAAACAAGTCTCTCCACTGATGTTCAAGTATAATGACAAAGCCAGCTTTTTTTTTTTTTTTTTTTTTTTTTTTTTTGTAAATTTTAATTTTATACTTTGTTGGTTAGGCACTGATGATGGACTGTCAAGTCTGAAAGCTGGCTTTGTCATTATACTTGAACATCAGTGGAGAGACTTGTTTTTTATTTTTCCTTATTTAAAATAAAGTTACAGACATATGCGAGATAACGTAACTATAGAAAACATAAGAAGAGATCTATCTGTAACATAACATTTAAAGCAAGAAATTTTGTTCCACTTCAACTAATAGCATACGTATTGTCTTTTAAATCACCTGAGGATCTACGGGTTGTTTGGAATTAGGTGAGTCTTGTTGGTAAAACAGGAGGAGAAAATAATGCGTGTATAAAGTAAGTTTCAGTATTGTTGTCACCACAAATCCACCTCAACACAGAGGAGAGTGGAATCAGTCCCCAAGTTCCCGTTAATATTGTAAAGGAGGAGCTCGGCAAATTAAGACTCAAGGAGTAACGCCTCTAAAATCCACCGTTGACAATACACAAAGACAATACACGAAATCCGTAATTCCACTTGTTGAATTTGAGGTGAATTAAAAGAGTTAACGATTGTCCCTTGAAGCTACATCCATGTCTTTGCGGTAAAACAATCTCTTGATAGATGACAGGGGTCTAGGAAAATCTGGCAGATCAGTAGGTGACCGCCCAATCCTAAGAGACCATTGTGCAAGTAGTTTTGAACGTGAACTTTGTATCAATGTGTCAGGTACATGAATACTACCAGAATGATCACCCATCCATGTGTGCGAATCGGTCAAAAGACAATACAATAAACCACTGTTTTTTTTAAATATTGCCTTTGTTAAGTTTCATTTCCTACAACCGTTGGTATACAGTCAATAATTGAAGAATCAGCTATCGTCGATATTTGCTGTTTGATGTGAATATCCCTGTACCAGTTTCATTAGAACAGTATCAGCTGGCTCTAGTGTTGTCCCCAACACTAGAGGTCTCAATTAATAAAGTTATATCAGTAAATAACTTCTAGTCTTAAGGAGCGCTCAGAAGATATTGAAGGGCGTAGGAGAGGGTTTTTAAATTAAAGAAGTGAACTAGATGAAGTCACACTACCTGAGCCCTTACTACTGGGCTATTCAACCCTAGTCCTCCCTTTAGTAGTATAAGTCTCTTTGTGTGTTATGGTTTTTCCATCAAGCTGTTTGAATACCGAAAAAGTAATGTCCAAATGAATAGTATGTTGTTCGTTAATGATACCCTTCTCAGTAATTTGGTTTTTGTGTATGTCCATGTCCAGTCTTTCGAATCCGTGAAGTTTAGGCCCTTTTGATTGTTTGTAAAGAAATATTATAATGTTTGATATTATATCTGGTTCATGTGCGTGCGAAAGTGGTTGGCGAAGTTCTAATTTGATTCACTAATTTTTCTAGTTAATTTGACTTTATGGTTTATCAGCATCTCATCGTACTTAATCGATTATTCGAACCCTATTGAACTTAATTTATCCAAACATTATTTTTCTTTGTCGTTCATTCGTACCTGACGGTACTCTATCGTTTTTCTAAAGCCTTTTGGTAGGGTAGCCAATATTTTTAGAACGTTTAAAATTGTTTTAAACCCTTTTTAATCTATATTAAAAACTCCATACTTTTTCCCTCGAAATAGTTTTTATTAAATAAATTAAAACTATACGCTATTTTAAAAATATATTTTTGTCTGGGTTGTCCTGCTCGTTGAGATTGCAACTTAACTTCACTATAAGTTCGCTAATTTAACTTTATTAGTTGAGAGCTCGAGTGTTGCCCCTCCCCCCTACGATCGAGTTAAGCCGAGACTGGTCTAGAAATATTCATATCCAACTGCAAATATCGACGGTACCTGATTCTTCAACCGCTTCTTGAACTTGCAGTAAATATACTCTCTTAAAGATATTTTTGTCCTTGAAGAGGAGAAGGACTTTAGACTGGCAGCACAAGCGACAGAAGCAGCTTCATTTTGGGAAACGAATAAGACGTTAGTGTTTATTAAATAGGGTTAATTCATAAACACAGTGTTTATTAAGGCCCGTATTCAAACATTCTCCTTAAGGAGAATGTTAGGAAAATGTAGGTTTCCTTAAGGAGAATGTTAGGTTTAGGTAAGGAAAATGTTTTTAAGCCACGAAAACCATGTTTTTCCCACTTTTAAACACGGGAATGATCATTTAAATTTCGTGGCTTAAAAACATTTTCCTTACCTAAACCTAACATTCTCCTTAAGGAACCCTTAAGAAGAATGTTACGAAAATGTTTTTGAATACGGGCCTAAGAATTCAACTTAATTTATTACCTTGAAACCTTTCGTTCTGTTAAATGCCAAGTATGAAACGAAAGTTATTGAAGACGGAGAAGCAAAATTCCAAAAAAGAATGTTTAATTGAAATAGGTTAGCTGAATGAGTATTTGAAACAATACCATCTCACTTTTAGACTTTAATTGATCTCATATTTCAAAAGAATAGTTACCGGAGGCTGTAACAGCACACCGCGTCAATGAATCATTATTTTAGTTAAAGAACTATTGGAGTAGCTAATCGTTGTAATGTCATTGAATGCAAATACACCAGGATGGAGACGTCTCTTCGCCAGACTGACTTTCAAACTTCCCTATTGCTTGAAAATTGGATACCTTCGTATTACTTCAGCACCTGCTAGACATTTTTTCGAAAAATGTGCGAATTTAAAAAAAAAAAACTACGCGAATATCTATTTCAGTAATTACACACGCACACACACACAGGATTTTATGCTAAGTTAAAATCCTACAAATTAAAAAAAAAAGTCCTAGACTTTGGCAAATGGTCTCTTCACCCAGTCAATTTAAACATTATTATTTTGATAACTAGTACCTAAAAATGGTAATTTTAATACCAATTTTGCAAACTTTGAAAAACAGAATATTACCTATTTGGACACTGCATTAAATCCTTTTAATGTAATCCTTTTAAATCCAAATTTGGATTTGATTCTAAAATTCCGTAATATTATACTACATATTCCGGTAATTTACCATCAAACTATATTGATAGACAGATATCATACATTTTTGTTCAAAACCACAAGAAAGAAATGTTTTAACAAAAATCTGTGATTTATGTCAAACTATAGCTTAATGAAAAGTTACCGGAATATTACCAAACGTCCGGTAATTACTGGTAAGTAGTACCAAACGTTTTAAAATCCAATGGTTTCTAAAATAGTACAGTATGTTACTTACAATGTGTTTCTATATAACTCTGATTGATAACGAAATTACCATATTTGAGCAATAGTAGCCTAAATATAATAATGGTAAATTTGGACTCACAAGGGTTAATTTACTGGAGTTAGAAATTATTATCAAAAGTCTAGGACTAAGGCCCGTATTCAAAGACGTTTCCTAACATTCTCCTAACTTTTTCCTAACATTTTCCTAACTTTTTCCTAACATTTTCCTAGCTCCTAGCATTCTCCTAACATTTTCCTAACGTTCTCCTATCGTGTTTTAAAAGTCTTTTAGAGGCTTCGCATGATTTTATTTAGTAAGAACCTAAGGTAGTTAAGGTAGGTGAGTGTTAGGAGTTAGGAAAATGTTAGGAGAATGTTAGGAAAATGTTAGGAGAATGTTAGGAAAATGTTAGGAAAAAGTTAGGAAAAAGTTAGGAGAATGTTAGGAAAATGTTAGGAAAATGTTAGGAAAACGTCTTTGAATACGGGCCTATGTTTCACATATTTTAAGAAGACAGAGCTATCTTCTCATCTAATCGGATCACACCTTAAACAACTTTTCCTCATCTCATCGGATTCGCTACGCTCATCCTCCCTAATTCGGACTCGCTTCGCTCGTCTTTAGAATTTATTTATTTATTTAATGATTTATTTAAACTGACGAAATCAAGAAAAAAGTCTACTCTTCCATTCCGCCTGATCTCAAACAATACAATTAATACATAATACAACATATCTTACAACTAAACTAATTTAAAAACATGCGGCTGTTATAACTGAGCAAATAACGTATAAATAAATTATAACAGAAATTTGAGTCATTACATGCAATATAATAAGAATAATTTCAACGTAACATGCTAATAAAAAATAAAATTAAATTAAATAAACTTTATAAATTTAAAATAAAACTATTATTGGAGCATTCAAAATTATGAAGAATTTGATTAAACTATACTGCCAATATATTTGGCAGCATATTAAATTTCACTGTAGACTGATTTTTGTGCAAAAACTCTCTTTCATAAATACACTGGGGACTACGATGATAACAGACACACACATATACATACATACAGACTTATTCACACACACACATACAGACAGACAACTTTGTGAGAACCGCTTAGGAGGCCTCAAAAACACCTGAAACGGACAATTATGGTGACAGCCTGGTTTCGGACTTTTTTGCAAACACAATACTTTTCGTATATACCTAGGGTATACATGAAGAACGGTAATATAGGGAGTGTAATATAAGGGTTTTTTTGGGGTGCTAAATTAAATAAAAACGGTTCAAAGTTGATACGGCCACTCTTAGTAACCAACAGGTCGAAAAAATTGAAAATATCTGTCAAATTAGAAGATTGGTTGGTAAATATGAAAATTAGAATAGAGTGCCATCTTGATTGGGTTTGAGGCTCTGAGTAGAATGATACTGGTCCAAAGTCGATACAACCACAAGGATTACTAAGCTTTCTAATGTAAATATGTTAATACAGTGTTGGAATGAAAAACTTTGACCAATTTTATATTATAAATAGTAATATGAGTTACCATTATTGTCTTGTTTTTGACCATAAGTGAAAATTATGTATGATTATAAAAAAGAAAATAGATAAATCGTTGAATGAACAAGAACTGATCATAAATTTTAGGAGAGCAGTTTTTTTTAATAAAATACGAATCTGTCTCGTGTGTATGCTTTACTTTATTTTTTATCTATTATGTTTTATCTCTTAATACTTTTACAAGTAAAAATTAACGACGATGAGGAAAAATATCTCCTCGGAAAAATAAAAATGCTTAGATGCGCCGAGACGTGGCGCCCAATATGTTGGGCAAGACGAGGGCGCCTTACTGCTATGGCGCCCTTTTCCTTCCCCCTTGTATACACTATGTATGTTATTACTCTATTATTAAAATATATTTTATCCGTCTATATATAACTTTGCTACGTTATTATTGCTTAAAAAATTCGCTACACACCTTATACTTCGCTACAGGCTTTATGATTTCATTGAAAATTCGCTACACACCTTATACATTCTTTGAATTTCGCTACACGCTTTATACTTTCTTTGAAAATTTGCTATACGCTTTATGCTTTCTTTGAAATTTTGCTACACGCTTTATAATTTCGTTGAAAATTTGCTACACGCTTTATGCTTTCTTTGAAATTTTGCTACACACTTTATAATTTCGTTGAAAATTTGCTACACGCTTTATAATTTCTTTAAAAAATTTGCTACACGCTTTATGATTTTTTTGGAAATTCGCTACAGGCTTTATGCATTCTTTGAAAATTCGCTACACGCTTTATTATTTCTTTAAAAATTTGCTACACACTTATATTTCGTTGAAAATTCGCTTACACGCTTTATAATTTCTTTAAAATTTGCTACGGCTTTATAATTTCTTTAAAAATTTGCTACACGCTTTATGATTTCTTTGAAAATTCGCTAAAGGCTTTATGCATTCTTTGAAAATTCGCTACACTCTTTATACTTTCTTTGAAAATTTGCTACATGCGTTAATTGCTTTAAAAATCCACTGCATGCCTTATATATTCTTATAAAAATTTGCTACACGCGTTATGATTGTTTTAAAAAATCATTACACTCCTTCTTTTGCTACATGCGTTAATTTCTTTAAAAATTTGCTTCACGCCTTATACTTTCTTTAAAAATTTGCTTCACGCCTTATATTTCCTTTAAAAATTCGCTTCACGCCGTCTACTTTTTTAAAAATTCTCTCCACGCCTTCTACTTTTTTAAAAATTTGCTTCACGCCTTATACTTTCTTTAAAAATTCTCTTCACGCCTTCTACTTCTTTAAAAATTCTCTTCACGCCTTATACTTTCTTTAAAGATTTGCCTTCACGCCTTATACTTTCTTTAAAAAATTCTCTTCACGCCTTCACTTTTTTTAAGTTTTCACGCCTTATACTTTCTTTAAAAATTCTCTTCACGCCTTTTAATTTTTTTTAAAGTTTGCTTCACGCCTTATACTTTCTTTAAAAATTTGCTTCACGCCTTATACTTTCTTTAAAAAATTTTGCTTACGCCTTTACTTCCTTTAAAAATTCGCTTCACGCCGTCTACTTTTTTAAAAATTTTTCCACGCCTTCTACTTTTTTAAAAATTTGCTTCACGCTTTATACTTTCTTTAAAAATTCTCTTCACGCCTTCTACTTCTTTAAAAATTCTCTTCACGCCTTATACTTTCTTTAAAGATTTGCTTCACGCCTTATACTTTCTTTAAAAATTCTTTTCACCTTTTACTTTTTTAAAGTTTGCTTCACGCCTTATACTTTCTTAAAAAATTCTCTTCACGCCTTTTAATTTTTTTCAAGTTTTGGCTTCACGCCTTATACTTTCTTTAAAAATTCTTTTCACCTTTTACTTTTTAAAAAATTTGCTTCACGCCTTTATACTTTCTTAAAAATTCTCTTCACGCCTTTATACCTTTCTTTAAAAATTTGCTTCACGCCTTATACTTCTTAAAAAATTCTCTTCAATACTTTCTTTAAAAATTTGCTTCACGCCTTATACTTTCTTAAAAATTTTCTTCACGCCTTCTACTTTTTTTAAAGTTTGCATCACGCCTTATACTTTCTTTAAAAATTCTCTTCACACCTTCTACTTTTTTTAAAATTTGCTTCACGCCTTATAATTTATTTGAGACTTTGCTATGTGTGTTAATTGCTTTAAAAATTCGCAATATATAATATATAATGAATATATTATATTCATATAATTTTTTTTTACACGCGTTGTAATTGTTTTGAAAATTCGCTACACGTTTTAGACTTTCTTTGAAATTTGCTACTAGCGTTTTAATTGCTTTGAAAATTCGCTACTCGCGTTATAATTGCCTTTAAAATTTGCTACATACTATAATTGCTTTAATAATTTAATCACGCGAAATTATATTTTACAAGAGGCCGAATATATTCTTTGAAAATACGCTGAAACGAAATTTTCTATGAAAATTCGCTTTTAGCTAGACTAGCAAAACAAAGTAAAGGAAACACAATAAATCATAAAATTATAAATTATAAAAATATGAATTAAATATAAATAAATTTTAATAAAACTTAATATGTCGGACATTTGACTTTACTTTTTATATTATAAATAATAAGTTAGAAATTTGAGACCACCCACTCTACTTAGGGTGCCGTATATTATTGTGTTCCTCTTTGTCCGCAAACCAGTCAGGCAGCCGTTCGTTCACATCCTTTCCGGTTGCTTTCTCACACGTTTTTTTTGTAAATTTATATTTAAATTTTAGTAACGGCGTTAAAGACGGTGTATTTATACTGTCTGGCATATTAAATTAAAGAAATATATAAATATTTTACAACATAAATTACTTTAAATTCGTACTTTATTAAAATTTATTTGAATATAAAAAGAGAAAAGTATTCTTTTTCTTCTTCTATCGTAAAATACATTTAACTTGAAATATTACAAGACTTTCAATAGCTCCACAAATGCAATTTTATTTTGAATAACAAAGGCATAGTAATGTGTTGGCATAGTCCGTGGTTTTGGTTTTATCCAAAATGTATTTGCGATTCAAAGTCCGTAGTAGTGCCACCGTCGCTGATAAGAAATTGATAACGAAAACGGTGTTTAACGGTGTTCGTTGATACAGTCCTTATGTTTTTTTTGGTTTTTCTTATTTGTGACGATTATTTCTTCTATTTTTTTCTCAAAGTGCTTTAGTTTAATTAATTTTAGGGCGTATGAACTGAGTAGAATCACTATTACATTAAAAATAGGGTTTAAATGGGTTGTCACGAGTATTTAAATTGAGTGATAAGAAGGTGAAAATCACAATATAGTGTTTTATTTTATTTAATGTTAATTAATGTTACTTTTAAATAACTTTTTAAATAGTTTGCACAAACACACAAAATATCCTTTTTATTGGATTAAATTGTTTAAATTAGTTGTAACAGGTATTTAAATTTAATTTATTTTATTCACACACTAAAATAATTAATTACTCAATAAATTCAATTTTTTTTGTAAAATGTTTGAATTTAAACATTCAACGTAAGTTTTGTTTAAATTATCCGTTTAGGTTTTATTATTTCTGGGTAAAATCGGACAAATCCAAGTCCGTAGTGATAAGAGCCTGATTCTATATTTAAAATCCTGGAATAATCGAAGTATTTATCTATGAAATATTGGCAATATTTTGCGCCGATTAATTTTTACCTCATTTATCACAAGTTAACTAACAATAAAGAAATAAAAGAAGCATTTTTATCGGCTCTCATGCTAATCCTATGATATGGTACCTTTCGTTTTCCTGCCATTGGTATTGCCAACATTACAACTATCTCTTTGAATCGCGAATATAAAAAATTCTGGCGCGGTGGTTCGCATGTCGGGCGAATTTCCTTTGGATGCGTGTTTCCGTGCTTAACAACAATTTTGGTTAGAATGATAATTTTTATAGTTTTTTATATTATATAAGTTTACAACTACTAAATAATAATTCCGGCGCGTGGTCCGCTGTCGGGCGAATTTCTTTTAGAATGCGTTTTTCCGTGCTTTACAACCTATTTCTTGCTTATTCAAGATCCATGCCCATTGCGTGGTTCCGGTTCATGCTTTAGAACATAAGCAGTTACTCAATTGTCAAGCACTGCTCGTAACTCATTTTGTCTGTATTTTTCAAAGGAGATGCGCATAATCCAGTTGGTTGTACAAAACTATGCCTCTAAACTTATAAGTACGCACTGTATTTGCACTAGTTTTAAGCTTAGTTACTTATCTTTAAGCTTAGTCAGTTTCTTAAGGTTTTAGCGCATTTCCTTTGAAATATACAGAAAAAATGTGTTACGAGCAGTGCTTGACACATTGAGTGATTAGGTTCTAAAGCATGAACCGGAACCACGCAATGGGCATTTTTTTATATGGGTTATATTTATTATACTTATATTATATATATATATATATATATAATATATATATTATATATATATATATATATATATATATTATATATATATATATATATAATATATATATATATATATATATATATATATATATAATATATATATATATATATATTATATCATAATGAAAAATAGAAAATACTAATCGGATTATTAAAACATTAAAGATAATAATAATAACTTACAGAGGGTGAAAATATAGGTGTTGTTGGATTTTAGAAAATTTTCGACATACGTCTTCGTCGGTCTGTTAGCTCGGAAACTTCCTTCCTCACAGACCGACGAAGACGTATGTCGAAAATTTTCTAAAATCCACAACACCTATATTTTCACCCTCTGTAAGTTATTATTATTATCTTTAATGTTTTATATATAATATATATATATATATAATTATATAATAAATATATATATATATATATATATATATATATATATAATATATAATACATATAATATATATATATATATATATATAATATATATATATATATATATATATATATATATATATATATATATATATATATATTATATATATATTATTGTATCGAGCTTGTGCCAGCCAAGTGAACCACGTCATCAATTAGCGAATTCTCCAAAAAGAAATTCGCTGTGATGTTACGCTAAAATGTGTAACATACAATGTTGAAAATAATGTCCCAAAGACATTATAAATTGAAGAAAAGCTTTTAAACAATATATGTTGATGCTTTTTTATGATAATTTTATTCAATAATACGTCAGGTTTATGCTTTATTGATATATTTCTGCTGATTTTAATATTAAAATGAAGTTAGATATTTATTTGATCTGTTATAACATTTAATTATGTATTTATAAGTTTGAAATTGAAGCTAAAATCTAAGAATTTGTTGTAATAATTCTATTGTTATGATAATTTGATAAACATTGTGCAAGTATTTAATCTGCATTGCTCGTGTTTTGGTTTGGTTCCAGAACAATCAAAGGTGATCAACGGATGGTACGAAGTCAAGGAGATAAATTTTGGAAACATACGAGATGATTAAAGGATGGTAGGGAGGAAGTGATTAACAAAATTGTACGGAGAAAAGCGATTAGTTTTAGAACAGTGAGGACTGATCGACGGAAGGTATGGCATTTTTTGATAATAATAATAATAAAGTTGTTCTGTGTACTGATTTAGAAGCAGAAGTGATAAGAATATGGAAGATGAAATCGATCTATAAATACCCATAGTTCTCTCTGTAAATGAAGTTTTACCTATACCTCTAAACATAAAATTAGGTACAATAGATCTTAAACTGTGTAGGCTTCCGCGGTTATTGTCATGACGATTTAGGTCTTCCGGTGGTGACCGCGTCAATGTAGATGAAGAATCCGACGTTTCCCTTCCACTGTAGGAGGCATCTTTAGGGATGTAGGACATCATGAATAGAAACAAAATGCTCTACAAAACTGAACTGATTTAGTTCAGTTCAGTTTTGTAGAGCATTTTGTTTCTATCGATAATTTTCTACATCCCTAAAGATGCCTCCCACAGTGGAAGCGAAACGTCGGGTTCTTTATCTACATTGACGCTGTCACCACATGAAAACCTAAATCTTCATACAATAGATCTATCTACATCACTTAATGAGCTAATTCCAAAATAGGTTACATTACAAACCTGTGCTATAGTAAGAAAAACGCTAAATATGGAATATTTATTTTTACCTTCCTTATGAAGACGACGACATGACTAAAACAGCATATTACATTAGGACACCATATAAAATTTTAAATCAAATATAGGGGATCGTATTGTCGGTCTTCACTATGCTCTTCATAAGAGCTGCTGATGCTTTTTTGTTTTACCATCGCCACTAGATTGACACATCTAGAAATGTTGATGAATTTTGAGGACAAGCTCTATTGATTTAGGCAATATGGAGTAAATACAAATTTATGCGTGACATGGGCATAAGTTTAACTTTTCCTCTTATTTCTTATATTTTTCCCTAACAATTTAGAGATGTTACGCTAAGTTGCATTTCCAACATTGTATTGCTGGTGAGCATTTAATTGAATTAATCGATGGAATGCGTTGGAACATTGTTTTTTCAATCGCCCCCTTCTGACCGGATCAATAAAAAATTAGAAAATAAGGAATTCCTTTGGGAGCGTGTGATAAAGATCTGTCGGACGCTGGACCTCGCACACAATCAGATAAAACTCAGCTGCAACCTAAACTTTTTGTTATTTTTTAAGAAAATTAAAAAAAAAACATCGTCCGATAAAAAAAAATCAAAGACACGAAATAACTGATTCTGTCCTTCGATTTTTGATTTAATTTATAATTATTAAGTTTAATTTAGAGTTGGGCGCTATCTGAAGTGACTTTTATATTTAATAACTTTTAGATACAGTGATAGATTTTTTAAGGCTTTTCTTATTTCCTTAATTTGGACATTTTTAGCGAATCCCCATCGGGAAAAATAGTTTCTTATAGCAATTCTAATAGTAACACCTTTGGGGTATAAATTAACATAGATATGTGAGATCAAACGTTCCAAAAGTTGACGGAAAATTTAAAAAAATTCAACAGAGGAAGATTTTTGGTTGTAGCGAACCCCCGAAGGAAAATATGGACTTCTTTAACTTTAGCTTGGACCCAGATATATTATCTTGATTTCAACCCCCTTCCCTTTTAATTAAGTGATTTTGGAAGGAATCAATATTTTTACCTCCTAAGATTTTTATGAATAACACTTAAGATTAAGCTCAACTTAAATCGAGTTAATTAAGTTTTAAACATTACCTAGGTTCAGAATACAAGCTGTAAGTATAGCTCATCCTCAGCTTTATTACTAACATAACACATCTTTATCACTAACACAATGAAACTTTGTTAGTTAAAGTAAAAGGAATATACTATAAATAAAAGCGGTGCGAGGAACATTCCTTGTGGTACACCTTTGAATCCAAACAAATACCAACATGAAGAAACCGCACACAGACATTTTTTTTTATGTTTCTCACTTTTCAGGTCCTAAAGAATATAATCCTTTTACCTTTTATTTCTTCTTTTGACACCGAAAATTGGTCGCACGACCTTTTTTTGTATGACAATACTTTTCTGAACATAAAAAAAAGATGGAATGCTATAGAAAATTGGATAAAGAAGGGAAAGGCGTCAGTGGCGTCTTTTATGTCAGATTGTTTCATTCAGAAGCGCCATTGACAAGACATGAATGAATCTAGGGGTTTTCAGAACTTGTTTCAAATACTTAAGTTCCTCTAAATCCTAAATTTGTTGTATTTATCACGTTTTAGAACAGGTTCCTTAAAAATAAACTTATTTTTGTCTGATTCTTTGGAAACAGATAATCATCAGATTATTTTATAACGATGTAAAGATTGGGTACGGGGTACCTCTATCCTTTCCCTCACCATATAGATTCTCTACGCTCATTTCGACCTCAGAATATGTAAATTACCTAATTTATATAGCACTTCGTCTTAAGACTCGCTTATAAAATAGTTTCATCCCCATCGGTAACCCATCAGGGTATTGATCTCGCTTGAAGATGCTAAACATTAGTGATCTAACAAACACCTTAAATATTCTAGCCGTTTATATAAAGTGATACACTCGTGATAAAGGTCAATTCAATACATGTTATTCAATAAGAAATGAACCGACGCTACTAGTGCTACAAAATAAATCTTAGCACATTTTTGTAATTCATTGGATCAATGGATTTCATAACGATCTATTTATTTATAGATTTTTTTATGAATGTTTGAGGTCGTTATTGACAGTCGTTAAGGGAAGAAAAAATAGACCAAAGGGTCAATTTTTGTACAAGGTTCAACTCTTTAACATGTAATTTAGGACAGATGTATTGGTCAACTCAGGGATCTTAAAACACCTGAAATGGATAAGTTAGTTGAAATCCTGTTCTCGGATTTTTCGTACAAACACATTACTTTTCTCGGTTAAATGATGTAAAAAATGAAATAAACTCCATTCATATCCATCTAATTATAATCAGCTCACACTCTGTTTTTTAAAAACTTTTTGTTTGGTTAAGTTTATTTTAGGCTATATATCATTTGATACTACCGAGTTTTGCAGAACATGAATAGTTGACACAATATAATAGTGCGAGAGACACCTAGGAAATGTAACAAGCAAAAAGCAATGCTACATATGGTAACTGTTCCATCATTCGACATTCGTCATCATTGATGGCTCGACATAATGTTCCCAGATGTTTTTGCTTGTTACCTTTCCTAGGTGTCTCTCGCACAATTATATTTATTTTAGGCTATCCATAAATCTTAACTGTTACCTGTTTACTCACCGCTATGTCTTGAGCCTCTGAGAGTTAGGAAGAGGCAAAGCTCTCTTAAAGATTAATTAGGAGATTAATTGCTTTGCGCAATTATTTGCAGTCTTTCGTTCTGACACGAAAAATTTGTATGGAACTAATTTTTATTAAAAAATATAAAATTAGAATAGACTTTTTCTTAAATTTTAAATTCGACTCTTTATGAGACGGAAGAAGAAAGACTGATAATTCTTTTTAAATCCCTTCAAATTTAAACCTCTATCTATAGACTTAGTCAGGTAGCCGTAAATTTAAATGTACAATAGAAGCAGTCTTCCTAGAATCACACCTTCTTAGGCGCCAAGCCGACAGAAACTTGACAAATACAATAGGATTATTAGGTTTTGACTTACTAAAGTTAGTGTGAAACGTAATTTCCGGTTTTTCTATTTAAGCTATTCTAGAAGCCTCTATTGGTGGGTTTACTTCGCATAGTTATGTTTTTAAATTATTTTTCTCGATAAATCAAGTCGACAGCGAATTGAATAACCTATTTTTTAGTAAACACCTCTGAAACAAACGTAGTCAAAGACTGTGATAAATTTTCGCCATGCTATCACAATTCCTCATTTATTTAAAGGGAATATATTTACGACTGTGATTAACTCTGTATATTTGGGAAAATCAAATACATATTACACTGATGTATACCCTGACGCTGAACTATATGCAGACGATTTAGCTGTTTAGGTCGTTAGGTTATTTGGTTAGATTCCATATCAGAGACAATAGGAACCACTTGAACCCTACTCTTATACCCGGCATTCTTGGGGCTTTACATGCTAATTTTCTCTTGATTATAGAACATTTGTAGAATACAGAAGCAGAACTTGCTTGCAAGTGCCGTCTTCTATTGTAGTTTAAAGCAATTGATAGAATACCGTCCTGTCTACAAAGCTAACATCGCCTGGAACAGGTGTTGCTGTATAGATGACAGAATTTTAAGAGCCATAGATTACTCGTCCATTCTAATTAAATCATTGATTTGGTAATCTAAATTGATCTCTTTAGAACTCAAAAAAACGTTATTGTCAACGGTAGAGTGGATAACAACTGTGTAAGATGTTGGTCTGGCACAAGTATTTTAACTCACGCGAAAGACCTGCTTATAAGAGACAAAAGTGGTAATCTATTTCAAGATGGGCAATCCTAGATTCTAGATGTTTTACGATACTCCTTTCTCTCCCTTTGTATACGTCAAAAGTTTCTTGTCGCATAACTATTCTATTGCTAGTGCATTCGAGAAGGATAAAGTTTCGAATCTATCAGGGTATTTCCAGTGTCTTATTGCCAGACTCCATAGAATTTTTTAATTATTTCTCTCAAACATTTAAATTCTTTTTCTAATAATTCCTTATATATTTTCTTCTTTTTGTTTATTGTCCTTGGAAATTGTAAAAGATCAATAGAATGAAAATACTTGTAGTATTAGACGTGAGGTTACAATGAGTCCGGGACTGGTGCATATGTGGTACCACGTCTGCAAAGTACTGTGTCATTTGTTCGAGATTTTGTTCACTTTTCGACCAGGTTAAGTTCAATACGTCAAAAAATTTTTTTAATTGTTATTATATTCCACAATTTTTTCGGTTCTCGGTAACTCGGAGTGCTTGTGTCGATTCCGGAGCAATTTCATTCTACTCACAGCCTCAAAATACATCGGAAACACATCCGAGTTTATTTAGTCATGGGTTCAATCCCCAGCACGGGCCTCTGGGATTTTTATGAGAGGGATAAAATTCTGCGTACCACGCCCTTCAGAAAGGTACGTAAAGCTGGTGGTCTCGAGCCTGTGCGATGTCAGGTGAGTACCTAACGAGTGTTAAAGATCCCTTACCCTAAATGGAACTGGGTATAGGCAAAATTTTGGACCCTCATAGTAGATTCATTATAATACTATAAGTGTGTCTGCCTTGTAGTTTAAAGTGTATGGAGGTTTGATTTAACAGTGAGGGCACGTGTTGTTCCTAGTTTTCACTAGACTATAAGAGTCAGTGAAAATATGTATGATTGCTTGAAAAAAGCATGAGAGGAACCCATAGAAATCCACAGCTTTTCTGTCTAGATTAGATGAAATATTACTTGAAATTAAAAGGAGTAGAACAATATCTTAGGGAGCTGACAAAAAGGGCCTGACAACGTGGCCTACTTGCCTGATAGTTACTATTACTCCCCCTAGCTCTTCCAACTACATAAACAATCTGTTTTACCTGGCTAAATCATGAAGTTGAATCAGGAGATTGATTGATAATACCGCTCACGCACTTCTGACTTTCTTGTTTTAAAGTTTAAATCCTGTAGTTCCGCCGTAAATGACAAATATATGATCGGAATGTGCGGAACAATTTGTCGACAAAAGTCGATGATAATTATGTCATAATTACAGTCGTGGAGACATCTCAATATTTCACACCTTTGCTGCTATTAAATCAAGTTCGTCAAGTTTAAAGCCTTCAGTTGAGGACTTGCTCTTATAGCTATTTTAAACCTTACACCTATATTTACCTATATCATAGCCAACCATCTATATTAAAATTTTTATCTTCTTAGATATAATTTTCTTGTAAGTTTAAGATTCAATTTTTTCAAATAGTTTTGAAAATTTAAACAAATAATAAAAAATAGCCATAACATCTTTATATCTCAACCTCATAACGTAATCAACATTATGAAATGACTAAATTAATTGATACAGCTATATAGATGACATCAGTTAACTTTAGTTATACAAATGATGATGTAGTTGGATAGAGGGTACCATTTCAACTGTTTCATCCAGGGTACCCTACTGTTCTAGTCAGCCAGTACAATTAGTGGCTCCGAAGGCCTCGGTGAAATCTATCCAGCGAAGCTAGTCCGCGAGAGGAGATGTCTTCGGAGCGGCTCATATGATAAAAATTCGCTAATTATGTGGCAAAATGCCATATAATAATACATTCTGCCGCGGAGGTCCGCAAATTCGTGCATTCCGGGCGAATTTCCTTTAAAATGCGTACACGTATTTATCCCATCTGTTATACAAATTTAAGAATTTTCTTCCAAAATTATTAGTTCACTCTATTAAATTCATAAATTTAAAGCTTAGTTAATGTTTGCATTTAGAAGGTTTTATCGAATTTCTTTCGATAAATGATTTGTATTTTTTTGTCTTTTCTTTTTGAAAGTTAGACTAAACTGAGCTTAGCATGGTTGCCTAAAGTGATGTACAGAACTTGTTCAGGCTGCATCTATTGCTTTATTTTATCAATTATATTAGTACTTCTATGAGTAAGGTTAGCTAGGGCTTGTGAAACCTGCACGCGCCCGTACTTTCCGCTTGTCGTTGTACTGTTGAACAGAACACATAGAATAATACTAATTTAGAAGGAGCATAGGACCGTAAACACAATGTGATTCCACTGATAACACGAAAGCTGGTTGACTAGTGGTCTTAAATAGGGGTACCACCCCACAAAACATTAACAAAACATTATTTTATAAATTTGTTATAAATGTCCACTAATGAAAATAGATCTTAAGTAACAAATAAAATTACTTAAAAACCTTGCTAAGTACTTAATAAAATCGGTCTCAGATAGCAAAAGGCTAGGGGAATACGAGAATCCACATTTAGTTGACGAGGACTACTTTTAACGTAATTTTAATTAAAAACGTTAAAATACAATTTAAAATGCTTAAAATATTGTTATGCACCAATATTTATATTATTTTTTTTATGAATAATCAATTATTAATTAATAATAGAACGCAATAATTCAGCAACCGGAAATATTGCCAACTTTGTTTAAAAAACATTTTATTTTGTCAGGTTGGCAGCATTACTTAAGACCACCAGTGAACCGGCTTTCGTGTTATCAGTATTGCTTGTTATATATCTAGTATTATTCTAAGGTTGAACATCATCCGCTCTCGTAAATTTATAATAAGTTTTTCGAAGTAGATTTCATTTTAAGTTTCGCTTACATAAATGTGCCGCAAAAGTAAAAATATCCGTTTAAATTCATCTTCATTGCACCCTCATTAAGCCAGGTTTCTTTTTATAATAATTTACTTACACAGGCCTAAAACATATAACATTGAATACATACTTATACACCCTAAACTTTGGCTCCTCACCTTCAATTTGGGATTAATTTCTTCGGTAAGCTATACTTTCTCTTTATTATTATCTTATTTTATATATGTATCATGTTTCCGCGCTCAAAAAACGCTCACAGTGCTTGAGGGCAAGTAAAACGCTCACGCTTATAGCGATAGATCCTCTAATATGGTAGAATCAACTATTTGATAAACTATGAAAAAGATTATTCTCTTTTTGAAAATATTATACATAATTTGTCAAACTAATAAAATAAAAAATAAAGAAAATTTAAAATTCAAAAACCCGCCAATGCTTAAGTCCCTACACGCTAAATACAGCACTCTGCTGGCTAACCCACCAGAACTAACTAAGCAAAAGTGTCCTTTGTGTTGAACAACCTATTGGAGAAATGACCGCATTTCCTTTGGAAATTCAAAACAAATAGTGTTTAAGTAAAAGTGATTCTGTTCCAATTGTGTAAAATAAACAAAAAATCTTTGAAGAATTGATTGGAGAATTTATTTACTTATTTATAATTTATTTACTTATTATTTACTTGAGGTTACTTTATTACAAAGTAATAAAGTACAATTCTCAATTGTCAAAATTTTACAATGAAATAAAAAAAAAACAAGAAAAACAAATAGATTGTAAATTATTACATAGACTGCAAAAACAAAAAAAAACATAATATTACATGGGAAACACTAAACATTTAAGGTGGGAATACTAAGTTATCAGCTAAAAATTCGTTAACATTATAGTAGGCTTTTTTAAGCAACAATGTTTTAATGCTTTTTTTAAAATTTTTGGGTGTAAGTTCAACTATTGAAGCGGGTAATTTATTAAAGCACCTTATTCCATTTAAATTTGGGGAACAAGAAAACAAGCATATCAAAGAAAATTCACCCGCATTGCGGACCTCCGCGCAGAATTTAATTAAAAATGTTGATGAAAATTCGCTTGAAAAACTTAACTTCAATTTGCTGTATTATATATTTACATTTTATTTACCTCAACAACCATTGCCAAGTAGCTCTTTAGACTCGCGTGTTATAATAAAGGCTAAGTAATGTAAAATAAAACCTCTTATGGACTATTGGCGCCTCCATTCACGTTTATGAATGACTTTATTGAAATGAATGATCCGACGTATTTGGTTTTATGCATATTTTTGTATAAATAAACAATAAAATATAGTATTTAAAGTTTTTAACTGAGATCAAAGGAAATAATTTTAATTCTTAAATTTATGATTTTATTTGTAGCCGGTTTGGTATAAAAGTTATTCTTTGCGTGAGACAATATCTGTGTCAGTTAAGTTTGAAAACAAGCTGCCTTATACGGAAGTAAGCTGCCATTTTTTCATAAAAACATTTAAAAACAAAACGTTAAAAAACACTAATAATAATTCGACCACAACCAAAGATCTTAAACAATTTTTTTTGACGGCTATAAAAGAGTTACATCCTAAAAAAAAGTAGGTAAAATGCGTTTTTTATCGTCTGCGACAGTTGTGTAGTTCTTTTACTGTCGTCAGTGAAGTTCCTCAAATGTCCACTATATGGGCGCTAGTAGTTTACTACAAAGTTATAAAATTACCTTCCTTGTTCGTTTTCCTTTTTTTGTTTATCAAATAAATATATCGAACTTTTTTGTTATCGTAAAATGATTAAAAGTTTTTGTTAACGAAGTTTTGTTATTTTTGGACATTTAGTTATTAATTATGCTTAATAATCATGGATATTAGTGATTCAGACATTGAAAATACGCCGCCAGAATTGAAACTTTTGTCCAACGAGGTGATCGAAAGAAGTGTAGCGGTAAATATGTATACAGTATACTGTTTTTCTTCTAAATAGTCATTTTTACTATTACTATGCCCGAAAATATAGTATATGCTACATAACTGGAAATGGCTTTTTTTTTACCTCGGCTCCTTTTACTAACTCGCTTCGCTTGACAGTAAATTTAGTCGCCACGGTAAATATAAAGATCTTCTTTACAGTCATATCTTCATATACTATTACTGAACCAATGATAGTCAAATGAGATAAAGGAATAAGAGCAAAATTACCTTCCATAGCGTGGTTATAGCAAAGGCACGAGGCGCAGGTTATGTCTTATTACAAAAATAAGACGAGTTTAATTTATATTAACACTTTAGGACAAATAAAACATTGACCGACCTTTATTATTTTTTATAAACATATTAAGACACGAGATGATAACAAAACAAGCAAAATAATGAATAATACTTTTTACTATTTGTTTATAACCTAAAATAGAAAATCGTTCATCTGAAGGTAAGTTTGCCTCTAAATTTAAGACCTGTACAGTTAATGCAATGTTTGCAAGCATGAGCAGCTCGCACTAAGAATGTGCATTTTTTTGACGTGAGTTTGATGATGAATGATGCCGTTTGCCAGGGAGGGAAAAACATTCCGCTCCCTTTGACGAAGTTTCTTTCAGCAATAGTCTCTCAAATGTGTGGGAGACATGAGCTCTTTAGGGTTGCTTCTCTTCCCTTTTACAAGTTCTGGCTGGCAACAGGCCTGCGTAAAAATCAGGTTTATTTTGGCAAGATTTGGTAGATGTGTAGGTTTACGTCAAGCTTATATTAGGTGTAGTTGGTTTATTCGCTTGTTCAGTGTCGGGACGTCACTCGTACGACTTTTTCGCTCGTTGTTGGCATTTATAGGTCGGTAAGAGAAGTACAAGGATTATAATTAATACGAATAAATTAAATAAGAATAAGAAAGATAACAATCATATGAAACTTGGCACAAAGTGCGTTTCAAATTATTGCATGAATTTTTCTTTGAGCTTAATAAATTACGATATAAGAAACGACTTTAGTTACATTATTTTTTATGTAACTACATAAAAAATAATGTAATTTTTTTTCTTACATTATCCGTTGTGAGAAAAATACGCAATGTTAAATTTGATCCAAATTTTCCCTTTATGGAAAGGTAGAGCACCTTTCCATAAAGGAATTAGCTCCTCAGCATGAAAGTCCTGATAGGAGTAATAATATGCACCAAAATCTATATCATGGACTTACAAGTCAATCGTTCCTGAAATTATTCAGAACGAAATTATACATGTGGTCGTATATTAATACGACCACATTATCCCATGTTAATCGCATTATCAAAAAAATAAGAGGCATTTGGTCCCTTAGCTGCTACGCGGCCTTGTGTTGCGGTTCAAGGGCTAACTTTTTCCGCTTTTTGGCCACCTTGTACGTTTTTTACATATGAACGTTAAAATAAGGTATAGTGAATTTTTAAAGCAACAAGACGCCTTGCCTCGTGAGACATTGGCCCGTTCGTCTCCTTCTGATACCACATTTGTTGTCCAATGAAACAACAACACATACGTGGACATTTGGACACGGACCATTTGTCATTTACCACCACATTTGGTGGTATGTGGACATTTATTTGTTGTCCACATTTGTTAGGATTGCTTGAAATCAATTTAACGCAAAAAATCGGGTATGAGGTACCTTGGAACTTTTCCTTATCAAATTGGATTCGCTACGCTCATCCTCCCCACTTCGAATTCGCTTCGCATGTCCTCAGAATATAGAAGTCGTTAAATACTGCAACACGTCTTCGGACTCGCTTCCCTCGTTCTCATATAGTAATTACATCCTTTTTACTGAACACGCTCAATGGTGCTTAATTTTTATAATTCAACGAAAATCAAGAATATACTTGTCGTACTGAAACGAAACTTAGTGCACTTATTTATTGCTTAAAGGTATACACTTGTACCAAATTTTAAGTCAATTGAACATTTGAGTAATTATTTTCCAATTTTCCAATTTTTTTTAAAAAGTAGGTTGATTAAAATTAAACTAATGCTGTTAATGAGATATGACTTGGGACATATGTTACTCTTATACATGACTACATGCGTGCCGAATATCAATACTCAATTCATTATTGACCCGGTCACTACTGGAAGACCTAAATCTCCATGACAATAATCTTGTTTACGTATACAATAATCTTATACATGACTACATGCGTGCCAAATATCAATATTCAATTCATTATTGACCCGGTCACTACTGGAAGACCTAAATCTCCATGACAATAAAAAGTTTACGCAATTCATCACTAGAATTAGATTTCCAGTTGGACAGTGAATATAGATTTCCATTTAATCGCTGATGACTAAATCATTCTTAGCGCTATATTTCTTTTAATTTCTACAAATAACTTATTCAACTGATTTACATATTTAATGAAATCATTAATTATGAAGCAAGTATTTATACAAATGACTTTGTCACGGTCTGTGATGAAGCATCGAGTCATGACTTGCTAAGTCCTCACTTATCTAGTCCTTCTTATCTTTAAGAATTTGTTCTAGTGTTGCTTACTATCGAGTTCTTCGCGTTATAGTAAACACACTCGTTATTTGTTGCGTCAACAATTAAAGAGAAATAAATACCAATTAGTAATTTTCTCGGAGTAAATATTTATATATTAAGGGTGTCTTGTCACTGCGTTTTTCATATTTTCTAACTTCTCCCTATCTCGTTATGTGCTCATTATGTGCTCCTAACTCGTTATGTGTTGCGTCAACAATTAAAGAGAAGTAAATACCGATTAGTAATTTTCTTGGAGTAAATATTTGTATATTAAGGGTGTCTTGTCACTGCGTTTTTCATATTTTCTAACTGCTCTATATCTATCCGTTCATGTGGTAAATAAATTATTAGTAACAATCGTTATCACATTTTTGCTACTGTAAAACTATTTTTGTATTTCATTAAGCAAATACACCCCTAAATTACTCATTTATTGTATTAGGACTTCATTTTTTTCATTATTTACTTAGAAAACGTTCGTTAATGTTCCGTTAAAGTAAAAAAGGCATTTTTAAATAATCGGAAGCTTAAAATACAGTCAGAAATAGACAAATTTACAGTGTTGTTTTAGATGTTGGTTGAAGCGCTGATTCGAATAAACCATTCTGTAGTCGATGTGTCCACTATAATATAGCAAAAAGTCTAAAATACGTAGCAAATAAGCGTAAAATTTCAAAAAAGTGCGAAAAATAACAAATTTTGAGTAGCATATTGATTACCACGTTTTTTTAAGTTCTCAGTTCAACGAAAGTGGTCCGGAGTCCATTTTAAATTGTTTATTTTGAGTTAATAATGACGATTATTAACGACGAAAATGGTCATAAAATTATTTTCCCGTGTTTAATGCGTTTTTAAATTTGTTGCTGGGAATTAAATGATAGCAAAAATAGTTCTAATGATCGCTTTTGGTGCCAAGTTTGAACTCTCACTCAGCGCAAACCTAATGGGAGCTACGATTTTTCAACGAACACAAACACACTCAATAACACAGACAGACAACTTTGTTAGAACCACTTAGCTGGTCTTAAAACACCTAAATCGCGCTATTCAGTTAAAAGCCAGTTTCTGATTTTAGGTACCGACAAATATCATCTATTTCTATATACTTATGTGGATAAAATTAAACGATAAGACACAAAAAAATCAAATAAAAACGCTAACAAAATATCGATAAAACATAAACAAACTTAAAGGAGTAAAATAAGTAAAAACACGCTACAACACAAAAAAAGCACTAACGGAATAGAGATAAAACAAATAATACTTGAAAGAAACAATTAAAAAATAACGAAAAATTAAATCACATAAAAACGCTAACAAAATAGTGATAAAACATAAACAAACTTAAAAGAATAAAATAAGTAAAAATACGCTACAACACAAAAAACACTAACGGAATAGAGATAAAACAAAAATATACTTGAAAGAAACAATTAAAAAATTAAATCACATAAAAATGCTAACAAAATAGCGATAAAACATTAACAAACATATAGGAGTAGAATGAGTAAAAACACTAACGGAATAGAGATAAAACAAAAACATACTTGAAAGGAAAAATTAAAAAATAACAAAAAATTAAATCACAATAAAATACAAAATAAATAAAATAGGAATGGATAGGACAGGATAAGGAATAGGATAAATAAACAAATCATATTGTAGGACGTATTTAGTCAAGGGACAATAAAAGCTCTGATTTCGCTGTTTAATTCCCTATCCTTTTCATGTCTAAATAACGAGTTATTTAGTAGAGTTATGAGGTATGATAGTTATCCATTGTCTTGCCATCTCATCGTGTTGGAATTAGACCCAGTATTATTTTGTCACATTCCAAGCCGCTTTTAGCGAATTATCATCTGAAAATCTCGCATATGAGTATGAGGTTGTTTGGATGACGAAAGTAGATAGGGGGAGTCATTGATTCTGTTTGGTCTAATGACGACAAAATATGTTTCACAAAGATTATATATATATATATATATATATATATATATATATATATATATATTATATGTATATATATATATATATGTGTGTGTGTGTGTGTGTGTGTGTGTATGTTTGTATATATTGTACATGGGGAGTATCTACTCTTGCGTATGGCTCACAAAACCTCTCTAAGGGCTTTATACTCTACGGAGACTACTGTTAATAGATAATGTAGGAAACTATTGAAAAAATTGCATCTTGAAATAACCTTAAGTTCAGGTATATCCTTAAACCAGTGTAATAATTAAGAGTGCGCTATAAAGATTGGAAAGAGATCGTTACTAACGATCGTTCTTAGCAATCCAGAGAATGACTGATGATGGCCGGATGAAGCAGAAAGTTAACTCTCGAATAAATCTATTAATATACTTTTTAGTGGAGAGACTATTTATTTATCTATTAGTATAATAATTGATTTCAAAAGGTCCACAGTGCCAATTTAATATTTAATATCACACAGACAAGCTTTGTGAAACTCCTAAGCTGCCTTTATGATGAAAATTCGCGAAATACAAATATAAAATTATATTGAAACAACGAATATTACGAAACAACAACCAATTAAATGTTCAATGTGATTCGTTTTTGCTTTAAAATATGCACTATAGTAGGCCTTCTAGAGAGGGCAAGACACTGTTTCTTTTGGAGGGAAATATAATAAAATCAGATCTATTTGGAACGAAGGGGGTCTCATCACCCAGGCAGTCAATGTTTCAATTTCGCTGAGCCTTACGAAAATTTACATATTTCAGTATTATCAAGGTGTATAGAATAGTAAGGAGGTAATTCCCTAGTATAGTATTTAATCAAATCGTTTTTTAGTATAATTTGCAATACATTAAAGCATTAAGGGTTTAATCTACCTTGTAAAAAATAAGGTATGAACAGAATATGTTCAACTCTTAGCGCTAAATGAATTCATGTTTCTGATAATAGCAGTATTACTGTTATTTTTTTTTAAGGGTATTTTTAGAAATGCTATATTTGCGCTATATAAATGCTATATTAGAATTATTGTGATACATACTCCAAATCAGGTTTCCGTTGAGCCAGTGTCTCTTAAGCTTTTTGAACACGGTCCCTATCTAGATATATTACTATTTTTAACGAACCCCCTGTACACACACACACACACACACAACACACACACACACATACATACATATATATATATAATATATATATATATATATATATATATATATATATATATATATAATATATAAAAGAAATTGTGGTTTTGTCTTTATCCTAATTTTATTTTTAAGATAGGCAACAAAATACTTGGACAGACAAAGCCCCTATTTTCCCTCTCTCTGAATACAGCTTGGAAGATAAACAATTTAATAGAGCATAAAAATATGGGAGTTACAGAAATTAACCTTTTTAGTCTGCTTGGATGTGTGGAATATTTGACTTAAATTATAATTGGTGTTAATAAAAATTTAAACATTATTAAATTATAAAATAAAGTTAATAAAATATTATAAAATGTTTTTATTCTATACGACTTAAGGGTTGGTAGGGGGAGGTTCTAGCCTAATAGTAAGGTTACTCAACATATAGGTTTTATTTATTTACGTGGCAAAGTTTAAAGCATGTGTCCACGCAAAAGGTCCAGTTTTCTCTGCAAGAAAAAACTGAATTTGCTCCCATGGCCAAGGAAGATAATTTGTTAGCTCCTCAGGCTTCATGAGGAACTTAACTCTAATCTCTTATGGCACAGCCGAGGGAAATAAATCGAGAGAGGAAATGTTTTAATACATGTATAGTTATTCAATTAAATTATATATATTTTATTATATTACTAATCAAATATTTATTTATTATAAAATTTTATATTGGAGGAATTGACAGATGTTTCTTAGAAAATGAGCTAAAACAATTAAAAAATTAGCATGCTGTGCTGCATCGAGTTTCGGTTGATAACCATAGCCTTGTATAACTTGTGGCTTTGAACTTGGCACAAAACTCAAGTTCTATCCGCGGAAGAAGAGACTTTATATTGAGGATAGGTTATAAAGTATAAACGATAAAACTAATAGATAGATAAATAGCCTATTGCAAAAAATAGATTATTGTGCAAGAAAGCACGCATTTAAAGAAATTTCGCCCGGCTTGAGGACCTAAGCTCCAGAATTTCTGGAATAAAATAACTAGACGTCATTTTTTATGTCCGTTCGCTCGATTTTATAACGATCTGACTGATGGGATAGTTACCCTACTATCCCTGTCAGTCAGTACAATGAGTTGCCTTGATGGGTCGTCAGCGGGCCGAGCCGGTCCGTGAAGTTGGCCTACGAAACAAGTTGGCTTCAAAATTATGGAAATTATTTAAATAAATGTCAAAATAAAAGGTAATAAAAAATAATAAGACTAAAACAACTACTAATATACACCAGGCCCTCTTGAGCGGGCCGAAAGCGCGTTTTCGGTACATTGTACCACGAAACCTGTGTTTGCCACTGATGAACTACCGGTTTTTATTCCATCCAGAACACTTCAAACTAGAACTAGAAATAATTTTCAACAATATGAAAAACGAAGTTAACATTTTAAAAGTAAAAGGGTACCGCCATTTTAAAGGTCATGTTAAATTTCCTTAATATCCAGTCTGTTCTTTCGTCATAGAACTTGAGTTTTGTTCCAAGTTCCATCTAATGCTGTTTTGACCCTTTTGGCCTGAATTTGTCCTCAACGAAAGTGGATCCACACACAAACACACCAGAAGTTTTGATTTTATGGGATCTGTAAGGTAATTTTGGAACATGTTTGTTATAAATAATACGTGTACTGGATTGAACTTATTATGGAAGTTATTTCGTACTTATATACGATATCATAGACAAATATTAGGGTGTTAAATTTTCTCATAGAAACTTTATTTCTAAGATCATAACGCCTTCCGTTAAATCTACGGAAAAGGCAGAGCTTATGAAACAGGGTATGTTAAACCTTCTGTTCTTTTGGCTGAATTACATAAATTCCTTGAATTTCCTTTATTTCTTCTCCAGTAATATTTATTATTATACTTTTTAGGACCAAACCCCTGAAAATTAATTAAATACCTTGACCATTTTATATTCATCTAAGCTTATATAACATCTGAGGAAGAAAAGAAAAACGCTTCTTTGCATCTTTTAAGAAAAAATTCATGCATCTTTTAATTTTTATTTACCCTTTTAAGAAGGACCGCTGTATTATTTTGGCCGAAGTGAATATAAATAAATACAGTGGCCTTAGTCTCTTCACTCAAATTAGACTCGTAATAATATTAAAAAAAACAAGAAATTTAAAATGTTAACAAAATGTATATTTTAATACATAAAATCATTTATACAATAAATTAAAAAAAGTACATTAATAATATTACTATATATGATTTTAAAGCGAGCAAAACAACAATTAAAACTAATATCGATATAAAATTATATTAAAAATAAAAAAAACTTTGAATAATTAATGTTCAAACCATATCCTTAATAGAGCGCTTATGAAATTCTTCAGGTCTCTTTAATGGATCCTAAAGAGTTTATGAATTTTATTATTGTTTTAACATCCCTTAGGAGGATGTTAAAACAGGATTCCTTCCTTTTTCGGGTTTCTAGTTCAAGGAACTTTTAATTTAAAATCCTTCCTTTCCTTTAGTAATAAGACTTCCTAAAGGGTATTTTAAGGAATTGGACATCCTTAAAGGTCCCTTCAGAAATAGGACTTTCTTAAGGGTCTTTTAAGGAATGGGTCATCCTGAAATGTCCCTCGAGGAATGGGACTTCCTAATGGGTTTTTAAGCAATGGAACATCCTTAAGAATTCTTATAAAGTAATCAAGTAAATCATATATGCATTTGCTTAGGAACTGGACTTCCTTCAGGGTCTTTTAAGGAATAGGACATACTTAAGAATTTTTTAAGAGCAGAATTTCCTAAAAGATCCATTGAGAAATTATATTTCCTTAAGTGTCTCTTAAGGAATGGAATATCCTAAAAGGTCCCTTGAGGAATGGGACTTCCTTAAGGGTATTTTAAGTAATGGGACATCCTTAAAATTTTCCTTAAATTTCTCTCTTAAAGATCCTTAAATTTCTTATGAAGTAGTCAAGTAAATCATATATCATAGTCAAGTATGCATTTGCTCAGCGTTGAGCTTATGTAATTAAACATTAGTCAGAAAATTATAACAAAACGCTAATTGTCCACACAAGTCATAACAATTTTATAACGTGAAATATTGCATCAACCAATAGACAGAGCTGTTTCTAGACCCAGGTCCGAGTGCTGGATCCAGTTATAAAACTGGAAGTTTCTTCAGGTAATAAATAAATTGCTAAAAGTATCTAAATAATGATTTTTCACTTATTTTCGACAAAATACAAATAAAAGCTTTGTATTGATAAATGAACGAATTTGTTGATTCTTTATGTTGTTAATACATGTATAATAAAGTCAAAAGAGTACTACACATTTGTAATATTAAACAAAAAAAAATATAGTATCAAAAATAGTTGATTTGATTTATATTTATAATATCTACCCCATTAGCAGTGTGGTAAAACTCGTTCTCAATAGATCACGTAAGTTGAGTAGTGTCAGGCGTGATCAGTACTTAGATTGGTGAACACTCAATATAATATGGGTCGCGTAGGGAAGGTATGAACTTGGGAGTTGATGAAGAATGGACGTAGGAAAAATTTGTTCGTGCAGACATAGTTTTAAATATAAGTATGGGTGCATTTGTTATCATTTTAGCGAACTTCCTTCCCGTCATAACGGAAATTGTATCTCGGATTGTGCCCATGACGCCCATCCCATGTGCAAATTTTGAAAATTTTCAAAAAATTGGAAAAATTCAGGATTAATAATTTAGGTTAAAAAGGTCCTATGGACCTCTTTAAAAACATGACCTTGAAAAAAGGTAATGTTTTTTGTACGCTAAATCGAGTTAAACCAGTCCGAAGTCAATACAACCACTCTAAGTGACTCAAAAAGTCGAAAAAACCATGACAAATTACCGGAAACCAAAATGACGATCGATAAAAAATAAATTTAGAGCAAGGTGTCGTTTTCATTGTTTTTTGGGGCGCTGAATCGATTAAATCCGCTCTGAAGCCGAATAAAAACGTAAAAAATTGTTTTCCTAAGCTGGAAACGAATTTGATTGCACTTTCTTTACAAAATAATTTAAAAAGTTATCAACTTAACGGAATTGATAAGAATTGCGAATAAGTGGACATTGCAAGAAGTTTTCCGTTCGGGTTCTTCAGTTTTCTCGAATGAGATGGTCAGCTTTAGTCGAGATTTATCTTACAAGAGCAGACACAGTCCTGAGGCACAGGGTAGGGAACTTTGACCCAAATACACTTGTATTTCTGATTCTTCCTTTTTCTTTTTTCTTCTTTAAGAGACATCCAGATGTTGTTTTCTAGCTTCTTCTTATTCTTTTTGTTGTTTTTGCGCAATCTGTAAAGTACATTAAAAACTATTTTACAATAATTATGGATTATTTATTCGTAAAATATTAAATGGTTTGGCCTTATACAGCAAAATTGTTACCACTTTTGGTAACAAAATTACATTTGTTGGTAAATTACCTAGAAACAAAGTTTGGTACCTTTGGTAAAAGTTAGATCAGATCGTACCGAATTATTGTTTTTTTGAAAAATTGTATTAAATCCTTAGAAATTTGATGCCAATATTACCAATATATATATATACAATATATTTTGGTTTTTTCTCCATGTTATTGTTTAACGGGTAATAGTTATTACGTATTACGTAAATATTATTATTATTATTACGTACCAAGGGAGGAAACAGAGTCATTACGCCCTGGTTTTTTGTTGTAAAACAAACAAATTTACTCCCGAAGCCTAGTTGAGAGAAGAAATTAAAGAGGGGTGTAATGACTGTTTTCTCCTGTGGTACGTACAAGATTTTTCCTCTAGAAGGGAGAAAAGGTTTTATTTTATTTGAACATAAAAGCTTTTGTATTTTTTAAAATCTTTAATTATATACGCACAAGCTATAGCTTATGCGGCTATTAAATAATTTATCATTTTCATAGTTTCATTTGCATATTCCATTGTCAAATAGACTTTTATTATTATTATTATATTACTTATAAATGTTTTATGCTGATATTTATATTATACTGTATGTATACTTTTAAAATAATAAATAAATCTCTTAATTAAATTAATACTCACAACAATAACACTAATTACTCATAAAAACCACAAAATTGTTACCCAACAAGAAATGAGTAAAAAATAATAAAGAATCATAGATAAATAAATAGATACAGAGGTTGGCTTGCTTAGACATTCAATTCAAATTAACAGGAATGCGAACTTAAATTTTACTTTTAATTTAGGTCTATGACTAAGTCAATGACTATGACATTCCTTATTTTAGAAAGTCCAGGACCATAAAATTCCTTATTTTAGGAAGTCAAGGATCATGACATTCCTTATTTTAGGAAGTCAAGGACTTCGAAATTCCTTGTTTTAGAAAGTCCAGGACCAGGACATTCCTTATTTTAGGAAGTCCAGGACCATGAAATTTCTTATTTTAGGAAGTCCGGGACCATGAAATTTCTTATTTTAAGAAGTCATTTTAAATTCGATACAATTTTTTTTTTTTTTGGTCCCTAGCTTGCTTACTAAATTAGAATATGAACTGATAGTTTAGGAAAAATTACCTGCAATGCCACCGGAGTAGATGAAGGTGTAGCGGCGGTCCTGGAGAGCATGCCATACCAGATGGCCACGAACATGTGGACTGACCATGAGGACATGTTGCCATTCTGATCCATCTAGGCCAAAAATCAGGACCTAGATCTCTCCATACGTATTCCACCTTGCACGTGGCTTTCTCGACCAGCCACGACGTCATTACAGACCGCACTTGCTCGTTATCGATGTCTACTGTGGCCAGTTCAGCCTCCTTAGCCAACCATCCTGACCAACGACGTTGATCTGATGTTCGCCCTTTTTCCTGTAACATCCAACATGACAACATAGATTTGTAATTACAACGAAAACATATTTTTCTGATGAAATTTTAACGTTACAATATGCTCACGAATATCCACTCCTAGAAAATTTACTTTTATTTAATAACCTTTTGAAAACTTTTTGGATAGACGTTTCTATTCTAAGAAGAAATAAAACTAAACCAGTTTCTCCACTCATTAAAGCCGGCTTTCAACTGTTAACGACCATCATCAATGGCGATAAATATTAAATAGTAGATCAGATGTCTACCAACGAATATATTGGTACCAACTTGACTAACCTATTTCCATTCTACTTTGGGACACATCTTCAGAGATGAAGTATTTAATTATAGTCATATTAATACACTAATTCAATATGCGTTTCGTCATCTGACCACGTGCACGTCGAAAAGTAGTAAGAAAACTAAAAGTTATATAGGGCGTCAAATCCTCAAATAATTCCCTAGCCAATATTTGAAAATGGGCCAGCAATATTAAAATGAAATGAATTAGATTGATTCACCACTTAAAATGTATATACATTTTAAGTGGTGAATCAATTTCAACCAATTTTGCTGAATCATCAAATATTTAAATAATCCGTTAAAAAGCTTTGACTGATCTTGTTGAATTCCCACAAATATTTGTGGGAATTGCAACTAGATCGGTCAAAGCTTTTTAACGGATTATTTAAATATTTGTGTTACATTTTTGGTGATTCAGCAAAATAGGTTATTGCTGGAAGCTGTACTATCTTTCAGGCAGTACAACTTGACCTAAAGTGTGTTTCAGCTAATTTTCTTTGAAAAAAAATCGCTTATGACATGGCTTCTCTGGTGGGAGGCCGCCTAGAAGTATGTCCGAAATCCGTTCAAGAGGTGCGAAACTTTATATATATATATATATATATATATATATATATATATATATATTATATATATATATGTATGTATATATTTGTGTATGTGTGTTTTGTATGTATTTTTGAGCACGAGTTTTGTAAACACGCTATCTCTTGAACGGATAAGTATTTTAAAATTAAACTTGATACAAAAACCAACCTTGGGGGAGGACATAAATCCTACGACGTCATAAGCTTGATTTGCTGAGTTAGCAAAATTTGGAAAAAAATCAATAAAATTCAAGGTTAAAATTTTTCGTCAGATAAAAAGTCTATTTGTACGTATTTTGGGGCGCTGAATCAAATAAAACGGACCGGAGTCGAAATATTAATTCTAAATGACAATAAAAGTCGAATAAATTATGGAAAATAACAAGAAACCAAAATAACGGTCGATAAAAAAAATTTTGAGTAGGGTGTCGTTTCTTATATTTTTTGTGGTGCTGAATAGAACAAAACCGCTCCGAAGTCGAAACGATCACTTGAAATGACCAAAGAGTCGAAAGAATTGTGGTAAAATTCTGAGTACTCTAAAATTTGGTTGATAAACAACATATCTCGAGTAGGATGGCGTTTCGTGTTTTTTGGGGTACTGAATTCCATAAAACTTTTCCGGAGTCGATAAGACTTCTTAAAGCTAGGGTTCCCATGTTCGAATCTTGGTGCCGGCGCTAATTTTTTATCGTGTCATTTACAGTATTCTAGTTATAATTTTAGTTTATAACGAAAGCTAGGCGAATTTTCTATGAAATGCGCGGTTTCTTGCTTAAGCTTTCGGCGTATATTTAAAAACCTGAGCAGTAACGTTACAACTTGTTGTTTAATTTTTTTGACATTTTCAAAAAATGCGCTAAATTTAGCGTAAACTGAGCTTCAAAGGGTTACGAATTATGCTGTGAAAAATCTATTTGATCAATGCGCGTATTTTCTTATAGATTTCGAAAAAAATAAACAAGTTGTGACGCTACTGCCCAGCTTTTTAAATGTATACCGAAAGCTTAAACAAAAATTAGATTGATAAGCAAGACAACGCGCATTTCAAACAAAATTCGTCAGGCTTGAGGACCTTCGCGCCAGAATTATTCTAATAAGAGAGTTTCAAAGTTCTAGTATAAACACAGCGGGAGTTATGCGTTCGTTACAAAGTCGGATAGACAGCATGATGAAAACCAGTTGGAACGGCTTAAATGAGCTGGAAACGGATAATTATGGTGTTACTTGGTTTCGGAATTTTAGAGTGAACACTTAGAATAATACTACATATAGAAGGAGCACAGGGACGTAAACACAATGTAATTCCACTGATAACACGAAAGCCGGTTGACTGGTGCAACTAAGTAATGCTGCCAACCTGACAACAAAACATTATTTTAAATATTTGTCATAAATATCTATTAATGAAGAAAAATCGTAAAGAACAAATATAATAACTTAAAACACCTGCTGAGTATTTAATAAAACTTGTCTTAGATGGCAAAAGGGTGGCGGAATACAAGAATCTACATTTAGTTGACGAGGACTACTTATTATATATAATTTTAATAAATACGTTAAACTACAATTTAAAATACTTTAAATATTGTAATGCACCGATATTTATATTAGTATTTTAAGAATAATCAATATTTAATTAATAATAGAACATAATAATTCAGCAACCGGAAGTATTGCCAACTTTTTTTTTAGAAAATTGTATATTGTTAGGGTGGCAGCATTACTTAGTTGCACCAGTGAACCGGCTTTCGTGTTATCAGTAGTGCTTCTTCTATATATAGTATTATTCTAAGGATGAACACAATAATTTTCCTAGATTAGTTGGTAAGGGAAATAAAAACCTTTTTGCAAAACCCTATACAAATTCAATCAATTTCAACGTCGCAAATATTTTCTCTTAACAAAATTAGTCAGAAAGTCGAGGTGAAATTTCAACAACTTTTGCCTTTGTTCACCTAGCAGTCTTTTGTTCAAAGCGAGGTAAAATCGTGTCGTAAGAATCTCAAGTATCAATCTAATTTAATTCTGCAAAATCGTATACTACAAAATGTATTGCGTGACAGCAGTCGTCTTTCAGGTCACTAGAAATATTTGAATTAAACTTTTCTTTATTCTTTCGTTAAACCAGACATATTGGGATAGATCGACAATACCCTTACACCATATTACCCCAAGGCTTGATTTCGTTGCCGAAGTTGTATTATTGTAATCAAGTTTAATTACTTAACTCTCATTATTATGCATAAATCAAGTCTAGACATTTGTATAGCTTGTTGTATATGTCGTGAAAACAATATTCAACTAATGGATGATAGCTTATGATTTTAAAGTTACTTTGGATCAAACTAAGAATCTTTATAATTCTGGCACTAGGGTCTGGTTTTCAGGCAAATTTTCTTTGAAGTTTGTGGGGCGTATCCAGTTTGTACTTAACCTTTCGATTTATGCTTTATAACTTTGTGACCGGACAGAGTGTGTGGAGCAAACCCTAAACCAGAGGTTGAGAGCCACGAAGGCGGTAATAGCCAGCGGTAAGCTTGAAATTAAGGCGGTAAAATTATCGGGGGCCCAATTACCTTTTAAAGATTAATTAGAGGGACTTCAATAAGAATCGATTATAAATCGGGAAATTGGAGAGAGGGGTTGGAAGCCTATCATAGACTGGGGGCTAGGAGGCGGAAAGGCGCCTCTGAGGGCGTGGCGACTGTCCCGCCCTTCAGGGCAGTAGATGGGGGAAATTGGCGATCTAACCAAACCTTACTGTTATGACTTCACCTCTTAAGCGGTAGCATTTCCATTCGTTATTTAATTGTTCTGGATTTGTTAATGTCCTTTGATGCTTGTTGTTAATCAAGCATTTCAAAGGATCTTCACGCTTGCGGACAGCCCGAGAATCATTTTTTTCCTAATCGTTATTTTCAGTGTAGACATTAGGGGCGGACTAGCCATTGAGGACGAGAGCGGCAGCCCTCTTTGGGCCCCTCAGCCAAATTTGAGCTTAAAGAAAAAACAACAAAATTTATAACAAATTATTAAAATATTTATTATTTGTATTTTAATATGTCAAAGGGGCCAATACTCTAAGGTAGGGCCTAAAAAGATCCTAGAGACAACTTTCTAAAGTACTTAAAAAAATTAGGTCCTTTGAGGACCCCATTCCTTATACTTGGGTCTTTTAAGGTCCTAAGCAGAAGACTAAGGCCTCAAGGGGGCCTAACATACTTGATCAGGGCCCTAGAGCAGTACAAAAGGGCCCTAAAGAAAAAACATAAAATTGTTTAGTTAAATCTTTCATTAAAATTAATAAATTTAAGTTTATTTTACTTCTACTTGTTTATCTTATTTACTTAAGTTTATTTCAATTTATTTAAATAAAATAATATCATTTGATTAAATTGTATTAAATACGAAAGTAAATTGAGCTTGCTATAATCCCCTCCCCCTTATTGAGTCCCTTGAAATGTAGGTTTGGGCCGTTTTTGGCCAAACCCCCCTCGGGCCTTTTTGGCTCAGTCTGCCACTGGTTGACATGATAAAATTAATAATGTTAGTCGACGAATATACAAAATCACACACCTCTGCATTATTTTATTACACACTTCTCCAATGGAAAAGTTAAAGAAACTGTTTTTCAGCCTTTAATCGAAAAAAGACGTGAAATGAGAGAAACGAGACGGAATGAAGCTAAAAAAAGGTACAGAAACACCCCCCCCCCCCCCCGTTCTGATAAGCAAGGGTTGTCAGTCTTCGTCTTATATGTATCCAGACCAAATTTTCTGTTTATACTTGCTATTAACTTACGGATGGTTTAGATCTTGAATAGGACATCCAAGATGTGTCCAGATCTTCTCCCATGAGTGTTATGAGAGCTGGTACGTGTAAATCTCTCGATCTTGGTTTCAAACTCGATCTCCTGGGATTTGACCACAATCTCAGAGGTATTTGGTTCAATGGAGCATGATCGGAGCTGAGGAGCACTGCTGGAGATGTTGCTTCTATTGATAGTAAATAGAGCGAAGCTAGAGACCACCTGCAAATCAAAAGAATTAAACTTATAGATATACAAGAATACTTTCTCTCCTAAGGGCAGACATAAATATACAAATGGATTAAAATTAAAAAGGTTATATTTACCGCAAGTTGAAGAAGCAATCGAAGAATCAGCTACCGTCGATACTTGCTGTTGGCAAGTATTTACAACAGCAAGTATCGACGGTAGCTGATTCTTTGATACAAATGGATACTCAAAGATGTGAGATCAAACTTGCTACCATTTTTTAAAATAATGGTCGCATTACTCAATAAACAAGAGGCCACTACGCAACGTCGATGCTAGGGGCCGCTTCGTGGCCCCTGTGCCATTCTGTGTTGACTTTGCGGCCCCATGGTTGTTGTCCACAGTTCGTCATATTACTAGTTTATATAAACGGCATACTGCCACGATATAAGCCAATTTTCAAATGTACTCAAATACGTGATTTGTTTACATTTTGATATATATAAAAACGGAAATAATAGTAATACTAGAATGAAACTTTGTATTTTTATTAACCATACGTAATAGTACATGTGTAAAAAATTCAGTTTGATCTAAACACACTTTGACGGATAACTTTGTGAAAACCACTCAGGAGGCCTTAAAAACACCTGAAACGAATAATTCCGATGACATCCCGGTTTAGGATTTTTTTGCGATCAATAATTTTCCCAAATAAGGCGCGGTCGAATATCCACGGCCTTCTAGAACATTGGATCACCAACAAACTTTTTTATAACTTTTTTTTCAAAATTTTCAGTAATTAGCCGGATTTGTGATAAATGAAGCCTATTTCCGTAATCTGCACGCTCTTTTGCTTAATCTCAAAGAGTATTTACATTCACTCAACGATTTATTTTTAATCTAACTTGGTACATACATAACTACTGTTAGACGTCAATGTCAACAAATATGACATGTCAAAATATAACACAAATCAGGTAGATAACATTGACGTCTAACAGTAGTTATGTATGTACCAAGTTAAATTAAAAATAAATCGTTGAGTGAATGTAAATACTCTTTGAGATTACCCAAAAGAGCGTGCAGATTACGGAAATAGGCTTCATTTATCACAAATCCGGCTAATTACTGAAAATTTTGAATAAAAGTTATAAAAAAAGTTTGTTGGTGATCCAATGTTCTAGAAGGCCGTGGATATTCGACCGCGCCTTATACCTACGGTATAAATGAGGAAAAGGAAAAAGGGGAGCGAAGCGATTTCGTACTGTAACATAATAGTTATTTATGCACCAAGGGAGTAAAGAATGTTATTATTCCCCTGAGCAGTTAGTTGGTTCCTAAGGTGTAAGCCGAGGGAACCAAAGCATTTAACTCCCGAGGCGAAGCCAATGTATTTGTGTTTAACTCCTAAGGTAAAGCCTAGGGAGTTATGACTATTAACTCCCGAGACGAAGCCGATGGAGGTAATTGCAAGGGAAAAATTGCATTTTACTCCCAAGGTGCATACAAGATTTTATCTCCAGACGTTGATTTTATTTTATTTAAGTTTTGTTGTATTTTATTATAATTTTTTTTGGGTCGGACCCCCTTATAAATTTTGAGGGTGCTGCCCCTGAAAAATTTTAAAAAAATATTGCTTCTATGTTCTGTTATAACAACTTCTTTTGACCTAAAACGGATTTTGAGCCAATAATTTTTTTTTGTTCACCAATAAACTTTACATTATACACCGTCTGGAGATAAATATGTTTTTTCTTTATTCTAAGCACGAGCGAAGTAAGTCCCTAGTACTTAGGATGAGCGTAGCAAATCCGATATGGTGGTTAAAAGTTTCGAGGCACTCCGCACTCGTTTTTTGTATACTTATCCTGTAAAGGTGTGGTTATAAAGAGGTTCTCGCCGGCGGCTAGGTATAGATTAAATAAAACACTTTTTCGATTATTTCATTAGTGTCATTACTTTATAAATTATCGCAAGAACGCTTATTAAAACTAGAGTTAATAGCCTAAGGCAAGAAGTGTATGATAATAATAATCGCTCCTCAATGTTAATATGGTTTAATCAAAACCGGCTTACATCCAAAACGGTCATCATCACTGACGTAAAGAAGAATATATAGGTGTAGGTTAATCTTATGATGTCGTGACAGAGATGTATCTCACATAGCTTATTGCATATTATGATTATACTAAATGGAAAATACAGAAGTGATGTGCTGGTTTAAACAGCTTCATGAAAGTAAGTACAGACATTCCCCACGATCTAATCTGTACAGGATAGTTTCTAAAGCTTTTTAAATGCAGTGATTTTTACATAATTTATATTTTTCTATTATTATAGTCGAGCTTTTATTTTTTATAACAATATACTTGATTGAAGTTTAAACGAACGCAGTCCTGCCTTTTTACTTTCTACTATATAATTGTGCGAGAGACACCTAGAAAATGTAACGAGCAAAATGCAATACTACATCTGGGAACTGTTCCAATCATTCGACATTTCATACTTGATGGCTCGACATAATGTCATGTCCCACTCTGTTTCGTTACGTCTAACTCATCAGGGCGCCGACAGAGCCTGAACTCACTCTAACCTTTAATTAATTCCGAAGAATATAATGTGAAGTATTAAATGATACTTCACATGAGTTAGACGTAACGAAACAAGAGGGACATGACATACGTCGAGCCATCAATGATGACGTATGTCCAATGATGGAACAGTTCCCAGATGTAGCATTGCATTTTGCTTGTTACATATCCTAGGTGTCTCTCGCACAATTATTTTGTGTCAACTATTCTGGTAGCAAATTTTGAATACAAACCTCAATAAAATTGCAATGAGATCCATACTGAAGATAATTTTGAGTCGTGCTAGCTGCTATCTTGCTTTCATTCTTCCCTTGAGGATGAAATCTATAACAGGCAAAGTGAAGAACATTTAAAGTAGTGATAGGTATAAGGGAGGGGTAATAGCAAGTTGCACGCACACATACAGACAGGTGAAGAACTTTAAAGTAGGGATGCTATAACGGAAGGGATAATAGCAAGTTGCACACACACATACAGACAGAGTGAAGAACATTTAAAGTAGTGATAGTTATAAGGGAGGGATAATAGCAAGTTGCACACACACAACAGACAGAGTGAAAGACATTTAAAGTAGTGAAGTTATAAGGGAGGGATAATAGCAGTTGCACACACATACAGGACGAGAAGTAAGAACATTTAAGATAGTGATAGTTTAAGGGAGAGGTAATAGCAAGGTTGCACACACACATACAGACAGAGTGAAGAACATTTAAAGTAGTGATAGTTATAAGGGAGGTATAATAGCAAGTTGCACACACACAATACAGAAAGAGTGAAGACATTTAAAGTAGTGAGTCATAAGGGAGGAATAATAGCAAGGTTGCACACACACATACAGACAGAGTGAAAACAGTGATAGTTATAGGGAGGGTTGCAACATACAGACATGAAAGAAATTCAAAGTAGTGATGTATTAAAGGAGGGTATAATAGCAAGTTGCACACATTACAGACAGACAGAGAGACAAGTGCACACACACATCCAACTTTGAGAAAACACAGGAGGCCTTTAAAAAACACCTAAAACGTCATTTCTGTTTCATCCCGTTTTTAGATTTTTTTGCAAACACAATACATTTCCTATATACCTACGGTATAAATGAGGAAAAGTTAAAATTATGGAAAAATATGTGTAAAGGGATCAAAGAAGGTGAGATAAATAATGTTTAAACTAATAAGTATAATAGATAAGAGAAACCTAAAATCAATGCCGCCAAATTACAGGGTGTAATATAACTAAGATATGAGAATTTTTTTGTACCGCCTTTTGTTATCTTGAATTCTTATCATCCAACATATCTTGTTCAATTTTGATAACTGATACTTTACTTTAATATCGATTTAGTCTTCATATTTCTGTCTTGCTGTTTAAACGTGATTATTTTGCTTAATAGAGTTTTACTGTTTAACAGTGTATTATTCGCTTTGTTTTTTTTTTTCGTGTGTGCTACCATTTACTATTATACCTTCTTTTAAGTAGATACTAACATTTTGTTTAGTTTTAAGAAAATTTTTGTATAATTGAGTGTTAAATCGTTTTCGTTTTAAATATGGACAAATATTTAAAAATTCTTACAAAAAGCTTTGGGGGGGGGGGGGTACGCAAATGTTTTGGTCTACTTTAACATAAAAAGTTTGGGAACCCCTGATCTACTGTACTACCTTACTATACTTAAACCTTAAGTTTAACACCCTAGAAATCCTGATATTGACCGTAGCCAGGCCAAAGATATACTTACTTGAGCTTTGGGTAATTATAACATAGTAAAGTCACACACCCAAGACTTGTCATCAATACTTTATTGAGGGCGAGACTGAAGTAATACCACCTTAGCTTTGGTGCTTTGGATTGTCATGACATTCTGAGGTTCCCCGTACTCAAATTTTCAAATTTTCCGTCTCACGCCAAATTTTATTTGGTATTACTAATTTTTACACAATAATTTACCATTAATTTCTGTGCATAACCCTTCCTCTTTAACAAAGTGCGAATAGTATCAGGCATACCAGGCACTTGTTCCTACAGCTTTTAACTTCCCTCTTGAGAGAAGAGACTTAGGGTTCTAATTCATTCTTTTGGCTGGGCATTTTTTTAAACATTGCTTCATTAAGTCGGTACAAGTGTCTCGCAAGTACTTGTACTTAGGTGGTCTTCTATTCAATGAAAGAATTTCTCATGTTCGGACATTCCAAACTAGTTCACACCTTTGAAGATGACTTCAAAAGCCACCCTTGTTTAAAAATACGATACCTTTGTCAAATTTCCGGTACATTGTACCTCGGTATACTAGAAGTTATTGTGTCCTTAAAAGGTGACGTACCTTTGTAACAAGGGGAAACATGTCAAAAAGGTGTTATATAAAGGTACCGAAATATGTTAGAGGGACTCAGGGTACTTAATGAAAAACCTTCTTCAATGGAGTGTTTTCTAGACCAGGATTTCTTCTGTTTGTCCCCTGTAAAACTTTTTCTAAGAAAAATCTGTTTTCGGTCTAATAAGGGTCCGTGAGTCATTTTGAGAGTGTCCAGTCATTCATTGACTGAAATTTCATAATTCATTAGTAACATTACATTACGCGACGAGTGAGGAAATGATCGCTTTTCTGGAGAGAGAGGATTTTGCAGTATTGTTTGTGTCAATTAGTACGTTCACACACACTTCTAGATCCGCGGATCGTATACAGTACGATCTCTCAATACGGTAATATTAGCTGTATCAACCATGCGGAGGGGATCCGATCGCATACGCTAGAACTAGGGTGATGGAATCTAAATGGATCCCCCGATACGCTGTATGTACCTTTAGAGACGATCGTATTTAACGGATAACCTTCTTGTCGAACTTTTATTTCACTTCAATATTACCGTTTTTGATCAAATAACTTTTGGAATATTATTTGTTTAGTGTAACTTTATTATTATGCAAAGAAATCACAAGTTAATTAAATATATTTTTTGTTTTTTGGCTAGAACTTCCTTTTAACCAAAAGTGAACCTTTGCTTTAAAAGACGCGATGTTTTGGCGGGATCAGTTATCTCGTAATCTCACTCGATCGACTAAACAAAGACGCTACAAGAACCGTGAAGTTAGTTGACCGTATTGCATACGTATCCAATACGATCGCCTGTTAAATACACTGTGCGTGAACGTAGTAAATACCTCTGAAAAAATATGATGACGAGGCCAGTTTGAAAAATACCATACGTGGTGTGATAAGATGTTTAAAAAATCTATGGTGGGAACCTGAAACCATCCCCAGAGGTAAAATAGGTTAGACTTAGTCTGGTTAGTCTTGACCATATTTGCTTGTCACACTTAATAAACATTAGAAAAAGAGTAGGCTGCAAAATTTATGCTTCGCACGACCTGTGAAACTTAAAATTATACGCATATCTACTTTGTATTTAATTTTTTATTTTTCCGCTATGTTAAAATATTAAATAAAATAGAGATTAAAAAACTAAGTCTAGACTTTGTTAAACTAACTTAGATTTACGTCTACTTAATCCGATACCGTGATTTATACTTATTGTAATTAAGTAACTAAGTATAAAGACACATTCACACAGCTATGTATGTTTGTCAGCATAGTTAACATAAAAATAATTTACGTAAAAACTTTCACGTATAAAGCAGTAGCACATAAGGTGGTCCTATAATTTAAAATTGTTATAAACAAAAACGGTAATTTTAATTTTTTAAAGTGAAAATTATAAATTTTTAATTATAAAAATGACTCTTAGTTTATTTTTAGAAAAAGCTATTACAGTGTGAAGTTAATGTTGTCAGGAGTATAAGATTTTGCAGGGGAAAAAAATTGAAATTAAATGTTATTTATTGGTCAGCGGGGAGTAAAAGGTAGTTTTTCGTTTTCAAAAGTCTAAGTGTAGGAGTCGACGCAAGGACGTGAAATCGTAATTTAAGAAATGTTTATATGTTTACATTAATAATTGAGTGTTTTTAACATATTTTATTTATCATGTTAATTTGTTATTGCGTACTAACCTAACAAATGGTGACTACGTGGGTGAGTATTACGTACCAACCTAACAAATGTACTAAATGGTGACTATTACGTACCAACCTAACAAATGTACTAAATGGTGAGTATTACGTACCAACCTAACAAATGTACTAAATGGTGACTATTACGTACCAACCTAACAAATGTACTAAATGGTGACCTATTACGTCCTAACAACTAAATGGTGGAGTATTACGTACAACCTAACAAATGTACTAAATGGTGACTATTACGTACTAACCTAACAAATGTACTAAATGTGACTATTACGTACCAACCTAACAAATGTACTAAATGGTGAGTATTACGTACCAACCTAACAAATGTACTAAACTATTACGTACTAACTAACAATGTACTAAATGTATACTATGGTGAGTAAATGTACAAATGGTGACTATTACGTACCAACCTAACAAATGTACCACGTACCAACCTAACAAATGTACTAAATGGTGACTATTACGTACCAACCTAACAAATGTAACTAAATGGTGAGCTATTACGTACCAACCTAACAAATTGTACTAAATGTGACTATTACGAACTAACAAATGTACTAAATGGTGACTATTACGTACCAACCTAACAAATGTACTAAATGGTGACTATTACGTACTACCTAACAAATGTACTAAATGTGACTATTACGTCCAACCTAACAAATGTACAAATGGTGACTATTACGTACTAACTAACAAATGTACTAATGGTGACTATTACGTACCAACCTAACAAATGTACTAAATGGTGAGTATTACGTACAACCTAACCTAACCTAACTAACAATGTACTAAATGGTGAGTATTACGTACCAACCTAACAAAATGTACTAAATGGTGACTATTACGTACCACCTAACAAATGTACTAAATGGTGAGTATTACGTAGACCTATACGTACAACCTAACAAATGTACTAAATGGTGACTATTACGTACCCAACTAACAAATGTACTAAATACTAACGTATGGTACTAAACTATTACGTTAACAAATGTACTAATGGTGACTAACCTAACAAACGTACAACCTAAAAATGTACTAATGGTGACTATTACGTACCACCAACCTAACAAATGTACTAAATGGTGATATTACGTACCAACCTAACAAATGTACTAAATGGTGACTATTACGTACCAACTAACAAATGTACTAAATGGTGCTATTACGTACTAACAAATGTACTAAATGGTGACTATTACGTACCAACTAACAAATGTACAAATGGTGACTATTACGTACCAACCTAAAAATGTACTAAATGGTGAGTATTACGTAACCACCTAACAAATGTAATAAATGGTGACTATTACTACCAACCTAACAAATGTACTAAATGGTGACTATTACGTACCAACCTAACAAATGTACTAAATGGTGACTATTACGTACCAACCTAACAAATGTACTAAATGGTGACTATTACGTACAACCAAAATGTACTAAATGGTGACTATTACGTACCAACCTAACAAATGTACTAAATGGTGACTATTACGTACTGTACCAAATGGTGAGTATTACGTACCAACTAACAAATGTACTAAATGGTGAGTATTACGTACCAGTACTAAATGGTGACTATTAGTACGTACCTATTACGTACTAACAAATGTACTAAATGGTGACTATTACGTACAACCTAACAAATGTACTAAATGGTGACTATTACGTACCAACCTAACAAATGTACTAAATGGTGACTATTACGTACTAACCTAACAAATTTAATAAATTTTGACTTTTCCGTACTAACCTAACAAATGCAATAAATGGTGACTTCCGTACCAACCTAGCAAATTTACCAAATGGTGACTTCCGTACCAACCTAGCAAATTTACCAAATGGTGACTTCCGTACCAACCTAGCAAATTTACCAAATGGTGACTTCCGTACCAACCTAGCAAATTTACCAAATGGTGACTTCCGTACCTACCTAGCAAATTTACCAAATGGTGACTTCCGTACCAACCTAGCGAATGTACCAAATGGTTACTATTCCTTATCAACCTAACAATTTTAATTAATGGTGACTATTCCTTTCAGCCAATCTACTGAATGGTAACGATTCTGTATTAACCTATCAAATAATCTGAGAGGTGAAAATTCCATACGAACCAAGCAAATTTACTGACTTGTTTATTTACTTTAATTATATAGTTTGGTATATATTTACTTTGATTACATACTTTTACATATCTCACCGGTATGTTCTTTTTTGTTTTTATTTTTTTGTCCTTCTTTTTTACTTTTTGACTATTTTACTTTTTGTTTATTTTGGTTGTATTGTTTTATTATTTTATTTATTTTTTACATTGTTTGTTGGCACTCATGATGGCTGTTTACAGTTGAAAGCTGGCTCGGTAAATAAATTTTACATTTAGTGGAGAGACTGTTGTTCTATTTTTAATAATTTACTCCACAGTTCAGTGTTTTATTTACTTTGTTATATTTACTCTGATTATATAGTTTGGTTTATTCACTCTGATTTTAAACTATATTATATGTACTTTTTTTTATATACTTTGGTATATAAACTCTAGTTACATACTTTGGTATATTTACTCTGGTCTCCTAAACAACTCAACACTACTTTGGGTTTAGAAATTATGAAACATTAGACGTTTTTACATTCTTCACAACTCTTTTTTTAATTAAATTCCAAAGACACAAAAAAACCCGTTGCTAAAAGCAACCGTGTAGGAATTATAAAAACCATGTTTTTATATTCAGGTGACAAGCCGTCGACAACCGCTTCACTCGAGCCGCTTTGACACGACCAATAAAAACTTGTTAAGATCTTGATAACACGCTGAGGACACAACCGCTGCGAGATGATGAGGTTAAAACATTCTTAACCGCTGTGAGATGTCAATAAAATTAATAAAAAAAAACACGATAAGGTGTGAGAAATTCGATACTGACCTCGCCGACGAAACTTCGTTCTAAGTTTACAACATGTTTCTTAAATTAAATTCCTTATTTATAACTTGATCCCTGAGTATATAGTACGAGTAGTTAAAAATAGAAACAATGAATCAAAGAATTTAGGATTGATGAAAAATATCCAGGTATTCCACAAAAATAGCTTTAATTACTTTTAATTTTATTATTGATTTTGAGGAGGAATAGGTCTAAAATAATAAATAGCACTAATTTTACCGTTCTTTCGATATAATTTTCTCTTTTTCAAGGCTTAAAATAATGAATAAACTCAATTTTACAGTTACATGGTTGCTTCAAGATATGCTTGGAAAACTACTGGAGTAACAGACGTTAAATTCCGTTAAAAAAAGGTACCTACGTAGTTTGGGTACATTAAATTATAAACAAAGGATTCAAATAAAGGTCTATCCACAAATATAGTTTTAAGCATATAATGATAGTAAAATCGGCTTTCAACCAAATAAAGGTCATCTTCAGTACCGGTGCAGACATTCTGCATTCAGCATGCAAATGTTTTAACAACTAGACTCAAAAAGAAAAAATAATTTCTTCTCCCCGGTACTGAGAATGACCTTTATTTGGTTGAAAGCCGGTTTTACTATCATTATATGCTTAAAACTATATTTGTGGATAGACCTTTATTTGAATCCTTATAATATGGAATCCACTGGCGCTAACGTCACTCATATAAACAAAGATTTTTCCGTACAGGATGGTGTTGAATCCTGGACAATATATTAACAATGTGGGTGCTAGTTTTTACGCGGACAATACACTAATAAATGGGCTTTAAACTTCCAAGTTTATTTAGTCACGGGTTCAATCCCAGCACGGGCCTCTGGGATTTTTATGATAGGGATAAAAGTGTTGCGTACCACGTCCTTTAGAAGGGACGTAAAGCCGTTGATCTCGAGCCTCTGCGTTGTCAGGTACTCGTTAAAGATCCCTTACCCTAAATGAAACTGGATATAGGCAAAATTTAGGATCCTCATAGTAGATTCATTGTAATACTTTACTGTTTCTGCCTTGTAGTTTAAAGTGTATGGAGATTTGGTTTGACAGTGAGGGCACGTATTGTTCCTAGTTTTCATTAGACTAAATGAGTTAATGAAAATATGTATGATTGCTTGAAAAAAGCATGAGAGGAACCATAGAAATTCTTGGCTTTTCAGTCTAGATTAGATGAAATATACCTACACGTCAAATTAAAAGGAGTAGAAAATTATCTTAGGGAGCTGGGAAAAAGTGCCCAACAACGTGGCCTACTTGCCTAGTGGTTTCTACCACTCCCCCCCACAACTACTACTATCTACTTATTGTAGAAAAGAAGGAAGCAATTGAAGTGGAAGATGAATTCAGATATATAATATAACATTTATATACATAAACTTTGACAGAACTAGCGAAATATAAACACAATGAATAGAATACAATAGTTCTAAACAACAAAGTAACAGTTCTAACATAAATAAACTTTAAAATTTTATAAATAACCTTTTGTTTTATTTTAAATAATAAATTAAGCAAGGAAAAGTTTAAATTAAATTAATTATTCTGGCGCAACTCTTTATAAGATTCCACACGTTCAGTCTATAAACAATAAACCGACTCTGTATTGTTTATACTTAAATAAGCAATACTTTTCTTGTTGTTTTGAATGTCCTTAAAGTAAATATGTCGGATAGTTTAAATAAAATTTACGTAAGTAATGGGATAAAGTAGTAAAGAATATCGGAGTTGAAATCGAGCCTTGTGGAACACCTCAACCATTGTTTTTATAAAATTAGACAAAATAAGATATAAATTCTATTTACGATTACCTTTATATTTAAACTGTTTATAGATTGTGAATAAATTGTTATGCATTGGTTAAGTGAAACAAAATGTCGGACGCTATACAGAAAGATTCATTGAAGAAAAAGAAGAATTATTTTAGAAATAAAGAAAACTCTTCGATAAGGAAAATTCTTTTGTTTTTTAATTAATCGGTTTTTTGCTGAACGACTTATTTATGTTTGTACAAAAAATAATAAATTTAGTTTAAGTTATTTGAAATAATAAATTACAAACTGTTTAGGTTTTTTTTTAATTACAAGAATAATACAAATATTACAATGGAAATGTTTTGTTAGATTTAGCGCCGAGTAAATATATTCCTATTGGTTATTTTATCGACCAATAGAGCTCAAATAATTTTATATTATTTTTGGAATAGGTAAAAAACCACGTAAAAGTAGGAGTAAAAGTGTTTCAACTAACCAATCCCAACTTTGCTAAAATATGATAAAAAAAAAGAAATTATGGTTCGTTTCTTACGATCAAGAAGTCTATGATCCTTATCTTATACTTCCTTATCATCAATAATAGGAGTAGAGTCATAGAAATAAAAAAAATTAATTGTGACGCCCTCGGTTTTATCAGATTTCCACTTTTTAAGACGTAGAGAATCCCCAAATAATCAAAAGTTTTGGTGCGCGTTATAGCGGATTTTTATAATGAAAATGACCCTTATGACGGAAGTTAAGGGTTTAAAGGCTAAACAGATTAACGGCTCAAAAAATCAAGTCATATAAGATAAAAAATCGGGTACGGGGTACCCCGAAACATTTCCTCAACACGTCGGATTCGCTTCGCTCATTCTTACTACTCCGGACTCGCTTCGCTCGTTGCATAATATACAATTTGACAAATTTATACTGCACCGCGCCTTCGGACTCGCTTCAATCGTCCTCATATAGTAGTCACATAATTCTTTTTCCCAGCGGTCACCCTTCCAGACACTGACCTCGCTCGATGCTTCTTAACTTTTATGATCCATCAAAAACCATTGATATACTTGCCGTATTGAAACCAAACAGTACATATTTATTAAATAAAAGCATATACTTGCACCAAATTTCAATTCAATTTGATTATTGTTCGATTTTACAATATTTTAAAAAACCGTATGCAAGTCATTTGATAGAAATTGAACTAATATTGATAACGAATTTAAACTTGGCACATAAGTCGGTCTTTTATATGGCTACATGCGTGCTAAATCTCAAATCGATCAATATATTTTGTCGCGTTTTATAAACCATCAAAACTTTTGCTAAGTAATAATTTCCGGTTAATGACGTCTTTAAAAATATAGCACAACTAGACCTACAGATTGATTTCGCTCCAAGTTTCAACTTTCTAGTATACCGTTGGGAGCTACCATGATAACAGACCAAGGATCTTGAATAAAGGGGATGACGCATTAAGGAACTTTTCTGACCCCATGGAAGTTGTATGAGATAGAGAATTAGAAGCAAAATTACCCCTTCCCCTTGATTATAATGATAAAAGCGCCAAACGCAGGTTATGTAGCAAGGTTGTCGAGTTTGCTTCTCAACTTTCTTCTGTGCTTCTCGTGATTGTTACATTTGTGGTGCTTGTTAAGTCATTTGTGCTTATATAATTTTAAATTTTGGAATATACTTTGACTCTTCAGTGAGTGATAATTTAAGCGTGTTTTGTTGTAACCTTCTCAAGCAATAAACAATGGAAACCATTGTGACGTAAGTTTGCCACTAAATTTTAAGACCTGCGCTGTTTAAAGAATTGTAAGCATGCGCAGTTTGTACCAAGCATGTGCAGTTGGTTTTTGACGTGTGTTGAATTCTCTCTATTTTTTAGTTTTCGATGGGGTCACTTGTTTGTATGGCAAATCGACTTAGTGCGTCATCCCCTTTATTCAAGATCCTTGTAACAGACACACGCACACATACTGACATGCACAACCTTGTGAAAACCCCTCAGGAATTCTTAAAAACACCTGAAACGGATAATTCAAGTGAAATCCTGGTTTCACCTGAAACTGTTTTAATACCTAGAGATATTACTAGAGGGGTCCTTTTGGTTAAATTTCGAAACTTCGAAAAAGTAACCTTCGCTTTTAAATCCAATCAAGTAATGAGTACAAAACTACAATAACTTATATAGTAGAACGTTTAAAATACAACTAACAACACAAACGAAATCATTTTATTTATTATAACCTAACCTCACTTTTGAAGGAGGTTTTAACAAGGTTACACATAGCCCCTGTGAGCCCCAAAATGATGTTTCAGATCAAATGTATTGAGATAGGCTATGCCCCTTCTAGTATATATCTCTATGTTTATCTATGGTAAACATAGAGATATATGTTTACCTATGGTAAACATTAATACCTATGGTTTTAACCAGGGAAAGTAAAATTTATTTTAGACACATGCCATATATAGGAACTCGAGATAAAGGCCGTCTTTGATTTAAAAAGAAAAAAAATATTGTCTATTTTTCTATAAAACATTTTCTAATGATAGATTACCTTAATTTGCAATATAGATATAAAGATATTTATATAATTTTATAAAGTAATATAAATTGTAATCCAGCATGAAACAAACAAGCTAAGATTGCTAAGTTAAGTGTTTTTATCTTAACAACGCCTCAAACGCAGCATTAGTCTCTATAATTTTTAAATGATGGTTAAATTTGAAACTGTATGATTTTTTAAATGAGATACAGAAGCTTAATTCTATATTTTTAACTTGTTTTCTATTATTATTAACTTTTAGAGAGATGTAGCCAAATCATCCTTAACAAAGAAAACGAATATTTCAAATATTTTGTAAAACCTTTTATGTCATTCAAATATTTTGTAAAACATTTTATGTCATACAAATATTTTGTAAAACCTTTTATGTCATACAAATATTTTGTAAAAACTTTTATGTCATACAAATATTTTGTAAAACCTTTTATGTCATACAAATATTTTTTGCCCCGTTATACCTGGTATTATTTGCCTTTTATTCGTTCGTATATCTTCTTTTGAGTTTCTGCATTTTTTTAATAAGAAAATAGCTAACGATGAAAGCAAGATTTATATTAGGTATAACATAAACATTGACATTTTTTCTATTATATTAATTTAAAAAATAAATATATAAAATAAATATGAAATTAAACAAATGATTCAAGGTTAATTAATGAAGACTTCAGTCCTATAGAAATTTTATTTAAATAAGCATTAATAACAGACGTTTCGCATGGCGAAGCCAGGCATCTTCAGTGTAAACAAAAACCAAAACAAACAACAACACCAAAATATTAGTAAAGCATACCAAAACCAAAAGAACATCAACAAAAACTTTACCACAGTTAAACAAATACATTTGAAATACAAGGAAAAAACACAATAGCAAGTTGAAAACCACAAAACTAAAGGTAAATGAACGAAATCAAAAATAAACAAATGAGGTAATAATGAAATAAGGTTTTTGTTTACACTGAAGATGCTTGGCTTCGCCATGCGAAACGTCTGTAATTAATGTTTATTTAAATAAAATTTCTAAAGGACTGAAGTCTTCATTAATTAACCTAGAATTTAATTCTTAACAGTCCAATAACTATTTTGTTAATTAAACAAATGATGTATAAAAAATCGGTTATGGGGTATCTTGGAACTTTTCCTTCGGACTCGCTTCGCTCGGCCTCAGATAGTAATTGCATCCCTATCCCTATCCTCAGCGGTCACCCATACAGCACTGACTCAATGCTGCTTAATTTTTATGATTCATAAAAATCATAGATATACTTGTCATAATACTTGGAGTTACTTGAAACAATACATTTTTTTTAAAAACGTGAAGGAATCAATCGTCGTGGGAGCTTTTATTTAACCTCACTGTACGCCATGTAAGAAACGTGCTAGAAAAAACTAAATTATAGTTATTTATGCAACAAGGGATGAAAGTAAGTTTTAAAGCTCAAGTTAAAGTTTCGTCCTAAGGCAGCGCCGAAGGAGGAAACTTCATTAGCTCACGAGGCCGGTAGGCCGAGGGAGATAAACTAGTTAGCTCCCGAGGCTTGCCGAGGGAGTTAACTAACATTTTGGCTCCCGAGGCTTGACGAGGGAGATAATACGAGAGCTGAAAACTTTCATCCCTTGTTGCATATTAAATTTTATCTACGACTAGAGAACTAATACTAACAACTGTTAATATATTTTTCAGTACATTAGAAATAAACATTTCTGTCAAGTTGGCAGCACTTTCACTTTTCCTCCCTAGGGAGTAAAAGTACATTTACAGTGTGAGATAACCAGACTGTATGTAGAACTTACAATACAAGGAGTAGATAAATATTCTTTTTTTGTGTAGTTTCAAGAAAATGACTTGGATGAGGTCATCGCAATGGAATCGGCGGATGAAAAGAGGACAAGGCGGACTCAACTCGACTTCCTGATTCCTCTGAAATAATTTCATATTCTGAGTATAATGAGCGAAGAAAAGTTCCTGAGGTACTCTAAACCCAATTCTTTTTAATTTAAGGTTTTTGGTTTTTTGTGACCTTTTGAGTAGTATTCACAAAGTTCTCTGTCTGTGAGTTATCATCGTAGCTCCAATTCAATAGGTATTGATTGCGCGACTGGTCGACAACGCGACCGTACATTTTAGCTAAAAATAATAGTTCTAACGCAATTGTAATTAGCGCTACATTAGCTAAGATGGACAGTCGCGTAGACGTACATTTCTTTGAAAATCCTATAGTAAAAAATAGTCATCTTCGCTAAAATTTAAGAATTTGTTTTTACGCGTTTAGCTGTTAAAGCGATTTTTATATTACGAATATTGTTACTAAAACGCCCAGTTAAGTAATTACAGAGTAACAATCTTGTTAAATATGTCTATAATGATGTAGCACCAACCTCCATTCTTGATTTGAATTTACAGGGTTGGACCTCTACGCTACTGGAAACGCGAATGAGCGTTCCAGCGTCAAATATCAAAGATTCATAAAAGGTTGTCTTCGCGACTAGGCATCTTAGCTATACATATTTTTGTAGCTAAGGTGTACAGTCTGGAAGACGACCTTTAGTTTAAATGACCGATCGCGTTATTACTCTTACTTGATGTAGCTAGAACGTACTGTCGCTTTGCTGTACAGTAGCGTTAAACGCCTAGACTCGCTCCAATTGTATCTATGCTAGAGAGTTAAAACTTGGTATAAATGTGCTATTCAGAAAAAATGTATATGACGTCATTAACCTGCAATAATGATTTAATCAAAATTTCATAAAATCATGAACCGCGGAATAATAATGCGATCGGATTGAGATTTGGCACGCATGTAGGCATGTTTAAGGGTAACATGTGTGCAAGTTTCATCTCATTATCAGCATTAGTTCAACTTTTATTGAATGACTTATGTACGTTTTTTTTAAAAATTGCAAAAATCTGAAAATAATAAATTGAGTTGATACAAGTGTATACCTTTACGTATATCCATGATTTTTGTTGAATCATAAAAGTTAAGCAGTATTGAGCGTGGTCAGTGCTGTATGAGTGACCGCGTAGAATGAAACGGATGTATTTACTATTTGAGGACGAGCGAAGCGAGTCCGAAGCAGGGAGGATAAGCGTAGTGAATCCAATTTGATGAGGAAAAGTTCCGAGGTACCCCGTACCCGATTTTATTCTTTAATAATGATAATCTTTGCTTTAAACGTTATTCGCTACTTTAAATGATATGGTATCTTTTTTAAATAACAAAGAAAGGTATTTATACATAAATAAACGATTTATTTATTTATTTAAGGTAAAATAAAGGTAAGAATAACATTAAAACATGAAAGGGACAATATTTGCAAATCATGGTAAATTATGATTTTTTACAAAATTAAATAAGATAATACAATTTTATACGATTAATAAAATGAAATCAGTTACATTATAAAACTATAAAAATTAATTAAGCCAGTCCAAGAGTGGGTCGAAATATACATTTTTAAGCCATTTTTTGAGAATAAACATCAAAATATTTATGTAGGCATCAAGTAAGTGCTATAATTTTGGCATTTTAAATATTTCAGAAGAAACAATACGCGTTGGCGAAGTTCTGTAAAATAATAACAAGTCAACATGGATGTTTTCGAACATTAATTAATTTTTATTAAAAAATATGTTCATAAAATAATAAAAATATTATGATTTAATAAAAATAAATTATAAAATTAAAAAATTTTTAAATAAAAATATAAATAAACCATTTATTTGCACAAATAAATTTTACAGACACAAGTATTAAAAACTAATAATATTAGTTATATTATTATATTATATATAATTATTATATATATTATATTATATTATATTATTTATATTATTATAGTTAATAATATTATTTAAGTGCAAAATCGGCACTGGACCGTGGTTTCCTCACTGCAGAGGATTGTTGGTTGTACTCCGCCTTAATAATTAAATTTACTTAAATAATTAATCAATAAAATTATTATGTTGCTATATCTGAGAGTTGTATCAATTTCATTTTACATAATTATTATTTTAAATTTTATATTCAATATATAAGAATTAGTTTTTGTGTTTCCCCTAATTTAACAAATTGCATGATACAATATAAAAAAATATAAATAAATAAGTTAAAAAAAATTATAATATTCAAAAGTATAAATAAGTTTAAAAAATCAAGTTAAGTATAAATAAGTTCAAAAAAATATAAATAAGTTAAAAAAATATAAATAAGTTCAAAAGTATAAATAAGTTTAAAAAAATATTAATAAGTTAAAAAATGTATAAATAAGTTAAAAAATATAAATAAGTTAAAAAAAATATAAATAAGTTTGTCCGAAGAGGTGTTGGAGTATAAATTGAACGACTTGTATATTCTGAGGACGAGTGAAGCGAGTTCGAAGTAAGGAGAAAAAAAGTTCCGAAGTACCCCGTATCCGATTTTTTTATTAATTTTGTAATTTATTGTTACTATGACATTTGTTTATTTGAACTTACTATGGTTGGATTTATTTTCCCTTTACTCCTAATCATACTTTGATACTAAAACCCGCACAGGTGGTACGTATTAACGTCATAGCATATTAACTTTTTGCCCCATCACTCCATCCAGTTTTACATCTATGCATTAATTATGATCATTATGCATACTCTACCAGGTAATAAACATTAATAGTGTCTGGTTTTGCTTTTAATTCAGTTAGCTTGCATGTTTAACTTGATTTTTATTAAATTTCAATGGAAATTACCTATCTTATGGTTTATTTAATACTTGATTATAGACTGGATAATTATCATTACTGTAAGTTGAAGCTGGTTTTGTTTTGTAATCTAGTTAATTCGTGTAATGATTTAGTTTCACCGAGAGCTTTTACTTCTTTTTAATTTTCCTCAGTTCTACCGTAGGAAAAGTATTGTGTTTGCAATAAAATATGAAACTGAGATTTCACCTGAATTTTCATTTTTAAGCGTTTTTGAGATCTTTTATTTTTAAGCGTTTTTGAGATCTCTTATTTTTAAGCGTTTTTGAGATCTCTTATTTTTAAGCGTTTTTGAGATCTCTTGCGTTTTCAGGCTGCATTAAATGCCAAATTAATCTTCTATTTCATTATTACCTAATTGAATCGATTAAATTAATAAATTACTAGAATGAAAACTTAAAAGTAATCAGAAGCGTTCAGTGTATGTTAAAAGACGACGAAGGCTGCGCGAAACGCTACGGCTAGTTGAAAGTATAAACAATAGATAGTATAAAAAGTTAATTTTAAACTGATAGTGGGTAAAAGCGGGAAATTAAGACACGCCCACTTAATTGAAAGTTAGGTCTTCCACCGCGCTAGCGTCGAACGGAATCCAAATTTTTTACCATTTTGTCAACAGTCTTACTGTTTAAGTATCTGTAGTCTCTGGTACAAACACATGGGACACAAATTTGTAGATATTTTTATTTATATTTAACACTAACCTGTTGCATTTATTGACTTATATTCGTCATATCAAACCCATTACAACGCTCCTTTTTACGTATAAAGGAAAGAAGCATACATCGTTAAGTTTCTCAATGAACAGGGTTTATTAGAATTGAGAGAACGTTCTGCGTAGTGATGTTGGAAGTGGGCGAGATGTTCTACATTTCGCCTACTCGGACAGCTCGCCACGCTAACAGCACTTTTGTACTTTTTAAATGATCCGTGTGATGATGATTAAAAAAATGATTTGTGTGATGTCTTTAGAAAAACCAGCCCAAACATCATCAAGACTGGTGACCTGCTTCTGTGGTCACTCCATGGAGGCTCTATACTCTCTAGTAGAGACCTCTCATTAGGTCCTGTGTTAAACTTTATGTAAAATAGCTAATTATATAGTTATTACGTAAGTGGTCCGACAAAAAAACCTAGAAAACATGCGTGCGAAATTTCAAGATTTTCAGGGTCATGAATTATTGTATGATTTTTTTCTGAGACGTTAACTACGTCACAAAAATATCATAAATTTATCAAAGCTAATTGAGGTACCTTTGACGAAAACAAACTGACACACAAACACACACATAACGACTGAGTTTTCAGAGGTGATCTTAAAACCACCTAAAGGATTACACTGAGATATCCTGGTACAAACAAGTGCAAATAACTGCGTTGGCTTTCGCGGTTATTGTCATGAAGATTTAGGTCTTCCGGTGGTGACCGCGTCAATGAAGATGAAGAATCCGACGTTTCGCTTCCACTGTGGCAGGCATTTTCAAGGATGTAGGACATCATGGAATGCTCTACAAAACTGAACTGAAAACTACAGTTCAGTTTTGTAGAGCATTCCATGATATCCTACATCCCTGAAGATGACTCTCACAGTGGAAGCGAAACGTCGAATTCTTTATCTACATTGACGCGGTCACCACCGCAAGACCTAAATCTTCAAATAGTGCAAACATATCACTTTTTCTTTACTTCTTTTGTATAAATAAGAAAAGTAAAATGTTAACCATGGTTAAACTGACTAACTCTGGAGTAACTTCTTGACCAATTCGACCGATATATTTTTTAATATTAAGTGTCTACCTTGATTATGAACATTCCCTTCCTCTAGCCTCTCTGCGTCCCAGACCGGGATTTGGCTGAAAGATTGGAACATTTTTTTTTAATTTGGTTAGAAGGTAGTGTCAAAAATCTTACGAACTAAAAGAACTTTTCTAAAACTGTATACTTTGAAGGTTGGTGTCAATTCGATACAGTTTTTATTCTTAAGGATCTCGGTTATGTCATTTTAAAATGATAATAGAATCCTAGCTAGTGGTATTGACCCAGATAATAAGATTATTATAACGACACGAGGAAGTGCGGCTATTGTTTGGGCGCAGTCAACTCGCTGCTGACGTCCGAGCGCTTTGGATTTCCGTCGAGTGCGCTCTAGAAGGGTACTTTATAACAGAGACATTTATTCGACAAGTCGAATCCAAGTCAGAGTGGAATTTGCTCAATCGCACGTCACGCATTCTGGAATGATGTGCGATGTTGCTGTTGATCTGTCTAAGGAGATACAGATGAATAATTTATTAGTCATAAAAAATATTTTGTAGTATTTTGGAAAGAAGTAGTATTTGGAAAGAAGTAGTATTTGGAAAGAAGTAATTTGAATTAACGGTATTTTCCCCCAAACTTATAATAATAATAATAATTTATTTATTTGTTTTTAAAGTATACAAATTTCATACTAATGGTTCACAATAATGGATAGTACATAATAAATAAATTAAATTAAATGTTCACATCTTAGAAAGTTAATAAAAGTAAAAAAATAACAAGTTAAAACTTAAGTTGAAGGGCGAAATTATAAATTTAAAATAAATGTCCTTATTTTAAGGACATTAAGAAAGAAATAATAAATAGAAGAGGCCTCTTTTTTTGACGGTATTGCATGCCTATAATTGACGCTATATTTGTATCATCAGACCATTGGTTACTTATTATTATTGATGGGTAGGAGAGCTTCTCTTTGAGGTTTGTAAATAGGACATTTTAGCATAATATGAGCTAAATTCTCGTTTTCTTACATTCTTGTTTTCAGACTGTGCACAAAATCATTAGTTTTAATTTTATGTAAAATTCTTCTGATAGTTACTTTAATACAACCACTCCAACCAGTACTATAACTTCTACAGTAGGTATTAACGGAAAATTATTTTGTTCACCCTAACAATCCGAAACTGAAGTTTCAGTCAATTTTCAAAGAAAAAATGAACTTATGTAATTGGATTGGGGTCATGGAGGAGGGAGAAGAGTGATATTCTTCTAATGTTTAGAAGAATTTAAGTTATATTCATCTAAACAAACTTAGATTTGAGAATTTAAGGTAAAATACCTTTGTATTTGATTCCTTTAACAATCTTTAGGATAGAATAGGGCCCCTTCCTTCATTAGGGGGGGGGGGATCCTTTTTCTATAACGCTCCCCTCCAGTGTTCTTTTATAGAATAAGGCCCCCTTCTATTTATATTAAAATAATATTGTCCCCACCCAAAACCCCTAATTCCACATTCTGTCCCGTTAGGGATTGAATATCTTTAGTTTTTTATGTTAAATTCAGTTTTGATTGGGGGTCTCTTTTCTATAATGTGGCCCTATGGGAACTTCTATAGAATAAGGACCACCAAAATGGGGTTCCTTTTCTATAAAAGTGCCAAATTATATTAGTGTACACTAAGAACTATATACATCTGTGTGTGTGTTACCGTCGTATCTCCACGTGAATTTATGCTAGATAGTTGAAACTTGGTACAAAAATCAGTATTTAGGTTTAGTTGTGCCACCTGGAAAATATTTTTTTATGATGTTATTAGACGACAATAACGACTTATCAAATATTTCGTAAATTCATTAAACACCGACAAAATTGTCGGTCGTTTTGTGAATTAACCCGCATTTTATTGATAATTTACTTTAAACAACACACTGTATCTCTTATTATAAATATAAGAGATATATTTTAAAGATTTGTGTGGTTCGAACATTCCACTGCGTCATTCAACATTTGAGCAGTGCTCTCGAAGTCTAGAAGGACAAATCTTTTTTTTTTCTTGCGATACAGTTTTGTCTCATAGCTAGGCCATCTAATTGGACTTAGACTTATTATTTTTTTAATCAAACTTACTTATTTTATCAATGCCAAGCCAGCGAAAAAGTAATCAGTCTTATAGGATAATGAACTGTCTATTGTTATTAGATCACTGTTGAAACAACGTGATTGTTTCCTTATCTCTACAGAGACTAATTTATTTAAAAAAATAAGTTTAACTTAGTCTTATCAGTCTACTCCTGCATTTTCATGTCTTTATTATACCTGCAATATTTATAGGCATAACTAGGTATTTTAGGATACAACCCTATTTAGGGCCATACATGGGCGTAGCCATGGTTGCCTTTAGAGAAGGGCCAATAATATATATATATATATAATATATATATATATATATATATATATAATATATATATATATATATATATATATATATATATATATATAGTATGGTGTGTGTGTGTGTGTTACAAACAATTAAAATAAGGTTTATGTATTGTTTAAAAAAAACAAAGCACTTTAAAAAAAACTTAGTACAAATCAAAACTAGTTTTATTCAAATAGACTTAAAGAATAAAACAAAATACAAATTATTATTGAACTGAATTGAACTAAATATGGCGGACATTTAAGTTTTTATTTTACTAATAATATCACCACAAAGTTAATTTGTCGAACTAATCAGACAAATTTAATTTTTTAAGACTAAACTTACCTTTAACCTCTAAATTATTATAAATGAGAATTATAATATTAATTAATTATTTTTTAATAAATTAAAATTTAAAATAATTTTATAAAGTTATTTAAAAAAGCTTTTCCTTGCCTGAAACATAGTTTTTATATCATTTTTGCAACAACCCTGCTCGGCTAGGGGGGGGGGGGACGGGCCCCTCTGCCCTTCCTGGTTACGCCCATGGGGCTCTACTACTACCAAAAAAAGTCTACCACCTACTTTTGCACATTGTTGTATTGCGTTGTTTGTTGTAACAACAGTACTTTCTCAGTTCTTTCAATTGTTCTAGCGCTCGTCCTTTTTAAAAAATCCATCCAAATTGACAGACATGTAAAAGTGCTACTTTCCCGATTATGAAACATAAACCGAAAACCTGAAAAAGAACTGTATTGGTGCCCAAGAAAGCAAGCTTTCTAAAGGAAACTCGCCCGACTAGCAGACCACCGCGAAAGAAATATTTAAAATTGATCTCGGATCATCCATTTCGTTATCTTATGCTGTTTTCTCATAACAACGTTACCTGATAATCTTTTTAAGCTTAGTTAGAGTAACTTTTCGGTTTATGCTTCGTAACTTGAGCAGCAGAATTACTTCAAGTTACTCTAAGCATGATTAGCAAAAAACTAAGCTTTAAATAAGCTCGAAAAATGTTGTATAGACGAGCTTTCGGAAGTCTGAACTTGGCAAGTAAGATTTTTCACAAATAAACCCTTTTAAATCAAAAGACTTAAAAGGAAAGGGAATAACCATATTATACTTTTTCTTGATGAAGGACATCTGAAACGGATTTTTCGCCTCCTGTTATATTGCTTAAACCAAGGAAATCTGTTTTAAGGAAATTCTCTGAAAGATTCTCTAGTACTACGAGCACTCAAAACAAAATTTCTAATAAGATTAACGCTAGATAATTTTATGAGGAAGTGGTCAAATAGGTAAAGAAAACACAAAATTTGAGCTTTCGGCCGTAAATTAGGCCTTCATCAGAAGTAGTTTTAATCCAAACTGAATCAGATAACATATAAAAATAAAACATTATCTGACCACTTCCTCATAAAATTATCTAGTTTAAATAGTTTGGTCAATAATTTTATATTAGTTTTGTGAAAATTAACGCTCATATTGTTATGGGTGGAGGGGGTTTACCCCCGATCACACTGTAGGCCGCCTTCGGATACGTACCGCCTCCATCAGAAACGCCCCCACAACTCATCTAATCGTAACACAAGTCATCCTACAATTATCATTCAAATATAACAAATATTACGCTAAACCTAGCGTGAAATTACACATAAATTATGATTAATTAATTAATTAAAATTAAAATAATTACCTTTAAATAAAACATTCCAGAACAGACTTCGTTACTCTTGAGTTTCCACTCAAATTAAAAGCAAATAATAACCCGACGAACTTCACAATAAAATTTAAATTTTCGCATAAATGTGTAATTGAGATGTAAATTAAATATTAATAATTATTATTTTTTTTTTTAATTTAATACAGTATGCTATAGTTTGATAATTTATACTATAAAATATTATTTTAAAGATAGTTTATTGTGCTAATTAAAAATCGCTTCAATCGTTTATTAATATTTTTTAGGATTATTTCAAGTTATTAAAAATTTTTGTTTTTTTGAAAATTTGAATAAAATTGTAAAATTTTCAAAATGGTGGTTTTTAGAAGTTGGTGCGACGTGGTAAGTTGATACTTAAAGGAGTTACGAGCCAGACTGCTTGGCGTCGGAGACACGGCATAAAAAAAACTGTCTATCCCCTCCCCGCCGACGTTTCGGGCATCGAGTCCAACTTCATGTGTGTGTGTGTGTGTGAACCAGGTACACATTTTACCTGTGTTACAGGTGGATTTTATTTAACACTAATACTCTTACACATGACCAATATAATACTGGTCTTGTTTAAATCTGACTTATTCTGCAGAAAGGATGCATTTGAATCTTAGTCGGGTCTTGGTTTGTTCAAGGTCCAACTCTCTATACGACATTTACTCTGTAAATAGCGTTTTATAATGAATAAGGATTAATTGTAGATTACTTCAATGTAAAGTAGTACACGCATAAACAATTAAGAAGTCTTTTACACATAGAATGATTTTATTTAAAACAAAATGCGGACTCTTTCCTCACTTCTTGGTCATTCTCAGTCATGCTAAATGAAAGTAAACTATTGTCTTTCGTATATCTAAGCCTCACATATTGCGTTCAGACACTTATTTAGCATATCTACTTTATCACTTCTTGGTCATTCTCAGTCATGCTAAATGAAGTAAAACTTAGTCCTTCGTAGCCTCACATATGCTTCTATTTAGCATATCTACTTTCTATCACTTCTGGTCATTCTCATCATGCTAAATGAAAGTAAACTATAGTCCTTCGTATATCTAAGCCTCACATATTGCGTTCAGACACTTATTTAGCATATCTACTTTCTATCACTTCTTGGTCATTCTCAGTCATGCTAAATGAGAGCAAAGCTTTAGTCCTTCTTATGTCTAAGCCGATCAGAATGCGTCCAAACACTTATTTTGCATGTCTAGTATCTATCACTTCTTGGTCATTCTGACTAATGCTAAATCAGCTTTCAACCTAACATGAGGTCATCATCAGTGCAAGAGATAATTAAAAGAAAACAGCTAAAAGAAAGACATTTAATACACAAAAATTAAATATAATTAGTAATATTCTTCCTCTTCTTTTTCGATTCAACGATGTCAGTGAGCCGTGATAGACTATAGAGTCTGTCACGACAGCTAAAAGAGACGTCTTTCTTTTAGCTGTTTTCTTTTAATTATCCCTGGCACTGATGATGGCCTCATGTAGGTTGAAAGCACTTTGAATAAATTTATAGTTTTGTGGAGAGACTCTTCTCTCCGTTCCCTTCATTATGAACAACTCCACTGGTCAACAACTCATTCAAAATCATTATAGACATTATTTTATTACTTATCAAGAAAAAATGGGAAGTCAAAGTATTTGAGATAACTTCGGCTGTGATTACTTCTAACCTGAACATGAAGTAGTTATTATTTCTTACTTCGTATATCCATTTTAACTTTTTATTACAAAAGAAGAAGGAGCAAATATGTCAGCAAAACATTAAGTACGATATCCGAGTGACAGTACTTACGAAGCATTAACTTCAGGTAGTCTAGTCAAGTTCAAGCTCTTTATATCCAAACTTTACAAAAGATTACTCCGTGACCCAAGGGATGCCTTAGGGTCACAGGTCATCAATCCATTGTTGGTCACTAAGTGACCGCGGACTTTCTCCTTATAGCATAAATCATACAAATGTGTACTTTAGGGTCATCTGAATAAAATATAACCTGTTTTAAAAATACCTGTAATAGGATCATCGCAGTTTAGGGTTTCGCTAAGTACGGTGCGGGGCCCTTGGGGGATTTAAGGGGGCAGCAAGCTGGTAATGAAACTATTACGATATTTAGTAAAATGTATATTACTAAAATAAAGAAGTTTAAAAATTAAAAAAAAATTATAGAACAAGTTGTAAACAGTTAATTAATGGTAATTGTAAAAAAATTGGAAAAATGATCCAATTAAGTTGAAATTCATTAGAAGTGTTTACCATTACTTAAAAGATTATGATATTTATTGGATCATAAAAGTTAAGCAGCATCCAGCGTGGTCAATGCCTGGACTGGTGACCGCTGTGCATTATCTGAGGACGAGCGAAACGTGTCCAAAGAGGTGTAGCAGTATAAATTTAACGAATTGTATATTCTGAGACGAGCAAAGCGAGTCCGAAGTAGGGGGGATGAGCGTACAATCCGATATAATGAGGAAAAGTTCCGAGGTACCCCGTATCCCATTTTTGTAGATTTATTTTGTTTAAATAAAATTGCAAATCTAAAATGTGAAGAATTGCTGAAACCTTTTTTTTTTTTTTTTTTTTTTTTTTTTTTTTTATTTAACAAATACAATTCATTGTACAAAGTTAATTGTCAAAATACATAAAAGTGTTAATAATCAATTTTTTTAAATTCCACTATATTATACAGAGGGTTGTCTAATAATAATTCTCTTATATACCCAGAAAATTTCTTTTCATCTAACCCTCTTTTTTCAACGGGCAATAAATGATAAAGTCGAAGGCCAGCCTGAACAGAATTATACCTCACTGTTTTTTCAAGTCTGCATTTTGGTACAACAAACAAATTATTTTGTCTAGTAAAAGAATGAATATTTTCTACCACTGTTAAGCTTGATTGAATACTGTGAATGAATACGAGCAATTGATAACAATACAGAGAGTAAAGAGTGAAAATGCCTTTGTTCTTAAAATAAAGGCCCTTTGCGATTTTATTTTTAACAAGGTAAACTGATTTTGCTTCAAAATATAACGAATCTCACAATGCCTGTAAAGAGAATTAACTTAAAAACTTTGTTAGAATTGACGAATTATAAGAACAAACTCTTACTTACATTGTGAGCGTTGCAATAACTTCGAAGCAATATTTACTGCCGCCAAATTTTATATAATTAATAAATAGCATAACACGTATGTTACCCATGTATTATATAAATAAATAAACCATTTATTATAACTTCAGTAAGCGCAGTGGAATTTTCTTCAATAATAACAACACCAACAACGTCTTTCCACTAAATTTAAACTTTATTGTGCAGAGCCGGCTTTCGGCAATAATGCCATCTACAGTGCCGTGGTGGGATGTTGAGTCTTTCAGTTCATGGAATCTGACTGTCAGATTCCATGAACTGAAAGACTCAACATCCCACCACGGCACTGTAGATGGCATTATTGCCGAAAGCCGGCTCTGCACAATAAAGTTTATATTTAGTGGAAAGACGTTGTTGGTGTTGTTATTATTAAACCATTTATTGTAGATATTATACAGACTTATAAAAAGAAATATAATCTAACACTTTTTTTAAATCTACAAATCGGTATCATGTATTATATACATGTTCTTATTATGTTATGTATTATTATACATGTATGTATGTAACCCTTGTTGCCTGTCTGTATGTGTGTGTGTATATCTGTTATCATCGTAGCTCCTGGTGTATTTATGCTAGAGAGTTGAAAAATTTGTACAAAAATCAGTCTTTCGCTGTAGTTGTGCAATTGGGAAAATATTTTTTATGACGTCATTAACCCGCAATAATTATTCAGCAAAGTTTCAAAAAGTCATAAAACGCGGAAAATTTATGCGATCGGATAAATATAAATTCGATGTGGGTGCGCTATCCGGAACAAATTTTTATGACGTCATAAATCCATAGAAATGACTCATTTATACCGTAGGTTTTTTAGGAAAAGTATTGTGCTTGCGAAAGATTTGAAACCGGGATGTCACCGGAATTATCTGTTTTAGGTGTTTTCAAGATCTCCTGAGTAGATTTCACAAAATTGTCTGTCTGTAAATGTGTTTGTGTTTGTTGTCATCGTAGCTCCCAGTGTATTCATGCTAGAGAGTTGAAACTTTGTACAAAAACAGTCTATAGGTGTGTTCAGAAAATATTTTTATGACGTCATGAACCCACAGTAATAATTTCGAAAAATTATAAATCATCAATAATATTGCGATCGGATTGAGATTTGGCAAGCATGTAGCCATGTAAAAGGCTAACATATGTGCCAAGTTTTATTTCATTATCAGCATTAGTTCGATTTTTATCAAATGACATGTGTACGATTTTTAAAAAAAATGTAAAAAATCCAATTGAGTTGATAATTCTGTACAAGTGTATTCCATTACGTAATCAATAAGTACACTAAGTTTCGTTTCAATACGACAAGTATATCCATGATTTTTGTGGGATCATTAAAGTTAAGGAAGATTGAGCGTGGTCAGTGCTGTATGAGTGACCGCAAAGAATGAAACGGATGTATTGATTATCTGAGGACGAGCCTAGTGAGTCTGAAGACATGTTGCAGTATAAATTTGTCGATTTGTATATTCTAAGAACGAGCGAAGCGAGTCCGAAGCAGGGAGGATGAGTGCAGCCAACTCGATGTGATGAGGAAAAGTTCCGAGGTACCCCGTACCCGATTTTTATGTATAAGTTATACTTTCTTATCTTAATTTATTATAATTTATTGTATTTTTGCATTAAGTGATTAAAATTAAACATATCATTTAAATGAATAATATTCATTTGTTTATCCTTCTGCCGTAAGTGGATAAAATAGTACATGCCTGCCGACTCTGCAGGCAACTCCAATTTGCCCGACTCGGCTTCGCCTCGTCAGTCAAATGGGTTATTTACCAGGGTTATTTGCTTGCCTTGGAATTCCCATAGTCTGCCCTCGCCTTCGGCTAATTTGTAAAACTCGTCTGTAAAATTCCCTTTGCCGCCTAGTAGCATAATATACTATCATAGTTTAACCTTACCATTTTCATATTAATTAGACGGAACTTAACTAGTGCCGAAAGTAAGAAGAATTCTACAACAATGTAATTACGTATTTTGGGTGCATGTTAACAGAGATGTAATGACAATAAAATATATTAACGTAGTTAAAATATTTTTCATTCGGCATAATTTGGAGCAAATGTTTACAATATGTTGTAACCCATGTGTGACCTCTGTTTTAAAGTTGTTAGTATCAAGGATCTTGAATAAAGGGGATGACGCTTTAAGGAACATTTCTGACCCCATGGAAGTTGTATGAGCTAGAGAAATAGGAGCAAACTTACCTTCCCCTTCGTTATAATGAAAAAAGGTGCCAAACGCAGGTTATGTAGCAAGGTTGTCGAGTTTGCTTCTCAACTTTCTTCTGTGCTTCTCGTGATTGTTACATTTGTGGTGCTTCTTAAGTCATTTGTGCTTATTTAATTTCAAATTTTAGATTATATTTAGCCACTTTAGAGAGTGGTAATTTAAGCGTGTTTTATTATAACCTTCTCTAGCAATAAACAATGGGCAACCATTGAGAGGTAAGTTTGCCTCTAAAATTTAAGGCCTACGCTGTTATAAGAATCGTAAGCATGTGCAGTTGGTTGTTGACGTGTGTTTCGTGTTGAATTCTCTCTAATTTTTTTGGTTTTCGATGGGGTCATTTTTTTGTATGGCAAATCGACTTCCCGAGTGCGTCATCCCCTTTATTCAAGATCCTTGGTAAGCATGAACTTCATTTATGATACAATATAATTGTGCGAATATTGAAACTCGGTAGTATCAAAATGATATATGTTTTGCTTGCCATGCATGATGGCAGTAAGAGAGCACCGCTCGTCTCTGGTAAATACTTCACATTACATTCTTCGGAATTGATTGAAGGTCAGAGTGAGTTCAGGCTCTGTCGGCGCTCTGATGAGTTAGACGTAACGAAACAGACTGGGACATGACATTATGTCGAGCCATCAAGTATGACGAATGTCGAATGATGGAACAGTTCCCAGATGTAGCATTGCATTTTGCTTGTTACATTTCCTTAGTGTCTCTCGCACAATTATATTGTGTCAACTATTTATGTTTTGCAAAACTCGGTAGTATCAAAATGATATTCATTTATGATGTTTGCGACCCTTCCCCCTCTCTTCACTTTCTTCATCCGAACAACCTTATAAACGTCATTATCAGATGAAAATTCGACAAAAAGCCTAGCCTATGAGCATATTCGAAGCATTTACTCGATAGTCGAAGTACTTAAGGACAGCATGGTCATACAAGTATCAACAAGTGTCAGAACCGGAACACCGGTGTAGTGGGGTGCAAAAGCCATCCGGTTTCGCCACTACCTCTGATCGCCGCGACTCGATCCAATTAATAAATTCTCAACGAATAACGTCATTCTGTCGTCTCTCATCGCCTCGCTAATTATTTACTTACTGCTACCAATAAATAATTTCAATACCTATAAAACGATTTAATAATCGGGTTTAAACATTCAGTATTTTTTTAAATATTTGAATCCCAAATGTGAGCATTCACAAGCGCACCTGGGCCATGTTATCGGTTGATATATATATATACACACTACTCGCAAAGTTCTTCGCTCGCCTCTTACGCCTACGTTCAGTCTAGTATTTAAATTTGATTAGCATAATTCTACTTTTTTTTTCTTTTTCTGGTTTTTGTGTAATTTTAATTTGCATTTATACTTATTTTATTTATTATATATTTTTAAGATCAATAACTTTTTAAAAAGGAATGCCATGTATCAATATTATTGTTGTTTCTAAAATATTTTTATATATATGGTAGCATAGAGATATTATTACTAGAGGGGCCCTATAGGTTAAATTTTGAAACATCTAAAAAGTAACCTGATCATCTTCGGTTATAAATATAATCAAATAATGAGTACAAAATTACAATAATTTATGTAGTAAAACGTTAAAAATACAAATAAAAACACTAGCAATGTGCGGGAAACCCTACTAAATTTATTAATTATAACCTTCACTTACCTATGAAGAAGGTTTTAATGAGGTTACACAGAGCCTCTGAGAGCTCCGTTTCAGGCCTTTTAATATATTAAGATAGGCTATGCTCCCTCTAGTATATATCTCTATGTATGGTAGGCATATAGAGAAAAGTATTGTGTTTGCAATAACAAAACCAAACATAGATTTCAACTGAATCACCTCTTTCAATGTTTTGCAAGACCATCTGAGTGGTTAAGGTTTATGTAGGTTGGCGACACTGTTTTTCTTGTTAGGCTAGAGCAAGGATCTTGAATAAAGGGATGACGCACTAAGTCGTTTGCCATACAAACAAGTGACCCCATCGAAAACCAAAAAATAGAGAGAATTCAACACGAAACACACGTCAAAAACCAACTGCACATGCTTGGTACAAACTGCGCATGCTTACAATTCTTTAAACAGCGCAGGTCTTAAAATTTAGAGGCAAACTTACGTCACAATGGTTCCATTGTTTATTGCTTGAGAAGGTTACAACAAAACACGCTAAATTATCACTCACTGAAGAGGCAAAGTATATTCCAAAAATTTAAAATTATATAAGCACAAATGACTTAACAAGCACCACAAATGTAACAATCACGAGAAGCACAGAAGAAAGTTGAGAAGCAAACTCGACAACCTTGCTACATAACCTGCGTTTGGCACTTTTTTCATTATAACCAAGGGGAAGGTAAGTTTGCTTCTAATTCTCTATCTCATACAACTTTTTGTACGTGTGGAAACTTTATGTTGTGATAAGAGTCACCTGAAAGTCAAGTTTTGTTTGAACTTATATTTTATAGTTTTAACGCCTTATATTGAATTCAAATTGAGTTTACCCCAGTAGTGGATTTAAGAGTGGCCTATAATATATATATATAATATATATATATATATATATAATATATATAATATATATAATATATATATATATATATATATATATATATATATATAATATAAATACATAAATACATTAATAATAATAATATATATAATATAATAATATATAATATAATAATACAGAATATATATATAATATATAATATATAATTATAATATATATATATATAATATATATATATAATTATATATTTATATATATATATATATATATATATATATATATATATATATATATATAATATATTATATATATATATATATATATAAATATATATATATATATATATATATATATATATATACTAATCAAGGTATTTTTTCTTTGTTTAATTTATTATTCCAATAGGATAATAAAGTATTGTTTTATGATATCCTCAACAATGCCAATAAATATCATAATAAATTATTAATATAATTTGAAAAATAAAATTAATAGAATTGTTAATAAAATATTACAAGGAGAAATAATTATATTCATAAATATATCTTTAATAGTTATTTAGTAATTGCTGTAATGTTTATATAACATAAAACATAAAAATTAATTGATCTATAAATTAAATATAAGAAGCAATTAAATATTAATGGAACTAAATGTTTGTTAAACTAATAAATGGATATAAATACTAATTTAAATAAGTACAAATGGGTAAATACTTAAATTTCTTATAAATACGTATTTTAGTGTTATATGTCAACCATTAATTCGTCGTATGTGAGAGCGTGCTACTTTCTTTTTCAAGCACAACTCTATATTACCTTTAGTTTGGTTAAGTGTGCTTGATATTTATGTCTGCCGGTATGTTAAACATGGAAAAACATGTAATTTTAATGTTTTTGCTTGTTTTAGGTTGTAAATAAGTGATTTTTGTTGTATTTTCGGTAATAAAATAAGCAATTAATACAAGCAATTAATACAATAAGCAATTAATACAATGAGCAATTAATACAAGCAATTAATACAATGAGCAATTAATACAAGCAATTAATACAAGCAATTAATACAATGATCAATTAATACAATAAGCAATTAATACAAGCAATTAATACTATAAGCAATTAATACAATAAGCAATTAATACAATAAGAAATTTATTGCTATCAAATTGATTTGTCAACAATTTAATTAACTTAAAAGATAGATCTTTATTTTTATAGATAAAGCCAATAGGGTTACCGTTATTTTGGCCCTGGGGCCAAAATTCCCTGAACTTAAATAACAGACCACCTGATCCTTTATCAAAGATCCAAAATAAATAAATTTATAGGGTTAAATCTTTGGGGTTTGACGGTCACGTTTTTATGCTCTTGGACCCAGAGAGCTACAATGATAACATTTACAGAAACTGACAGCCAACCTGGTAAAAACTAGTCAAGAAGTCTTAAAATATATAAAACGTATAATTCAGGTGATATCCCGGTTTTCGATTTTTAATGCTAACACGTTACTTGTTCTATAGAATCTTTAAGTATACCGTAAGTATATATACTTACGGTATACTTAAAGATCCCAGAAGACAAAATCATGTATAGTCGAAAAAATATGCGTTAAAACCCTCGATTGAAGTAGAATTTATTGGATGCAGTCGTAGAAAAGTAGGAGGATAACTCATATGAGGTTATTAGTAGGGCGAAGACGAAAAAGAGATGATGAAAAATACTAACAGATATAACACGAAGATAACCAAAAAGGACTCACTGAGTCAGGTGTCATAAACAGAAAGGACTCACTGATTCAGGTGTCGTAAAAAGAAAGGACTCAGTAAGTCAGGTGTCATAAACAGAGAGGACTTACTGAGTCAGGTGTCATAAACAGAAAGGACCCAGTAAGTCAGGTGTCATAAACAGAATGGACTCAATGAGTCAGGTGTCGTATAAAAAATAAAAAAATCCACAGTCATTCAGCGTTCAAATGACTCTATACAAAGAAATCTATACACATATACAGGAATCGAAGAAGTGGACATACACAATAATTTGGCTTCCAATAATTACCTTAAAACAGAGAAGGCTAGTTAATGCCTTTAGAATTGTAGCAACAAGTTCTATTGTGACAAATAGAGATACGTACGTATGTCGCTACCTGTGTTTGTAGGAACAAGCTCCATTGTGACAAATAGAGTCGCTACCTGTATTTGTAGCAACAGATTCTTTAGATGCATAAAGATACACACAATTGTCGATTTCATGTTAGTAGCACAGTTCCGTAGTGACAAATAGAGATACATACGTATGTCGCTACCTGTATTTGTAGCAACAGGTTCCATTGTTATACATAAAGTTACACACATTTTTTGCTACTTATATTAGTAGCAACAAGTTCCATTGTGACAAATAGAGATACGTACGCATGTCGCTACCTGTGTTTGTAGGAACAAGTTCCATTGTGACAAATAGGGTCGCTACCTGTATTTGTAGCAACAGATTTCATTTAGATGCATAAAGATACACACAATTGTCGATTTTCATGTTAGTAGCAACAAGTTCCATTGTGACAAAGAGAGAAACATACGTATGTCGCTACCTGTACTTTTAGCAACATTTTCCGTTGTGACAAATTGAGACACACATATGACGCTATTTGTATTCGTAGCAACATTTTCCGTTGTGACAAATTGAGACACAATATGATACACCTGTATTTCATTTTCCGTGTGACAAATTGAGACACACATATGTCGCTACCTGTATTTCTAGCAGGGTGTGGTGTGTATGTGAGCGCTGAGTCGTTTGTTTACTTTGAAACATCACGGGTTTCTTATCTATTTACACTAGTTCCTATTTAATTTTTAAATACCTTATTTAATATTTGTCTTGAATCTCTACTGAAAATTACGTCAGTTTTATCCGAGATCCCCTAGATCAGGGTTTCGACGTGGTCACACCAACCAGAACCAGGGGTCCTTTAAATGGATTTTAGCCTTTACTGATTACTTCTAGAATTTAAACGGGTATGTTAGACATGTGCTAGAATATTTTGCAAAATTTTCTCCCGATTTATTCTTCCTTATTGCTGTCATTCAAAATTATTTCATTTACCTATAGATCATTTTTGTGGATCCGTAATCCTAATGTAGAAATCCATAATCCCAATGTAGAAAATCATAATTCCAATGTAGAAATCCATAATCCCAATGTAGAAAATCATAAACCAATGTAGAAATCCATAATCCCAATGTAGAAATCCATAATCCCAATGTAGAAATCCATAATCCGAATGTAGAAATCCATAATCCCAATGTAGAAAGCCATAATCCCAATGAAGAAATCCGTTATCCAGATTTAGTATTTCTCTATGGGTGTGGAAATTATTTTCAAAGCATTTATGTTGATTAATGTTACCACTTTATGTGATTCATTCTATCTACATTCTATGTTACCACTTCTACATGATTCATTATGCTCATGTAGTATTTTCCCTGCTAGAATGTTACCACTTTATGTAATTCATTCTATCTACATTCTATGTTACCACTTCTACATGATTCATTATGCTCATGTAGTATTTTCCCTGCTAGAATGTTACCACTTTATGTTTATGATTTCATTCTATCTACTTTCTATGTTACCACTTCTACATGATTCATTATGCTCATGTAGTATTTTCCCTGCTAGAATGTTACCACTTTATGTGATTCATTCTATCTACATTCTATGTTACCACTTCTACATGATTCATTATGCTCATGTAGTATTTTCCCTGCTAGAATGTTACCACTTTATGTGATTCATTCTATCTACATTCTATGTTACCACTTCTACATGATTCATTATGCTCATGTAGTATTTTCCCTGCTAGAAATAATTTCCCTGGCCATTAGATCCATAATTTCGGTGTATCATAACTATCGTAACAAGTCCCTGGTATATAGTAATAGTTATGTATCGTAGCAAGTCCCTGGTATATACTAATAGTCTCATATCGTAGCAAGTCCCTGATATATAGTAATAGTCTTATATCGTAACAAGTCCCTGGTATATAGTAATAGTTAAGTATCGTAGCAAGTCCCTGGTATATAGTAATAGTTAAGTCGTAAAGTAGTCCCTGTAATAGTATATCGTAACAAGTCCCTGGTATATAGTAATAGTTAAGTATCGTAGCAAGTCCCTGGTATATAGTATAGTAGTATCGCAGCAAGTCTCTAGTATAAAATAATAGTTTCATATAATTACAAGTCCCTGATATATAGTAATAGTTAAGTATCGTAGCAAGTCCCTGATATATAGTAATAGTTAAGTATCGTAGCAAGTGCCTCCTATATAGTAATAGTTACCTATCGTTACAAGTGCCCGCTATGTAATAGTTATTAAAACGACACTAGTTGCATGTGAATCTTAGACAGTTAAATCGTCTCAAGAGTAAAAGGGAAATGCCAAATTGTCTTTAACTAGAAATTACAACAAGGTCAAGTGATATTAAAACAAAACATCCTCATTGCTTCATATGACCTAGTCAATGTCCATACACACAGCCCTAAAGGTTCCAGTGCATACAGAATAACTCCTTATAACGCCTTACTCCCGTAATAACTCGGGACAGTTTGGTCACCTTGCGCGTTCAGTATTAATAAAAAAAGTTTTGTTCTTAGTCATAAAAATCACTGTTTTTAGTACAATCGGGGGTAAAAATAAAAATAATGGACAATCTATTGCAAAATTGTTGTATATTTTCTGCTGACACCTCCGCCAAATAATCAGGTACTTAATACACACACACACACACACACACACACACACACACACACACACACCACACACAATATATATATATATATTATATATATATATATATATATATATATATATATATATATATATATATATATATATTTATATATCAGTCTCTCTTCGTCTGTGGAAGAACTTAAAACAGTTCGAAACGTTACGTTTTTATTGTAAGTTTTCTAAATGTTTCTTTATATTTCTTTTATATTAAGATATATATATATATATATATATATATATATATATATATATATATATATGACACCAGATTCACATTCTACACACCAAATCAGAACGAAATTTAAACATTATTTATTTATTTGATAATTATTTTCACAGTTTATCTATTCAGTAGTAATTAATGTTATTTTTTTATTAAATTTCTTAACCAAGATTTTTTTTGTTATTGGTTTACTCTTAAGCAATTCAAGGAGCTAGATCAAATACCTCTGGGTTTACTAGAAAAGTGTCTAACCACCTATAAGAGATATTGATTGCTTTTGGATAGTTAAAAACAATCCAGTTTACATCAGCTCCAGGTTCGCACCAACCCTACGTGAAGAATATAGAAATGGGCAATTTCCCATCAGAGTACTGACTATGATAAATTATATTAACCGTGATCTTACTAAATTAGGCTCCAAGACTACCATAATATCAGACCCTAAAAGATTGACTAATAATATAATAATAATAATGATGCCCGTTTAGAGCCTTGCAGCTCATCAGGGATAACCCCTGCGGGAACCACCTCGGATGGTAGCAATCGTTACGCTCAAAGTGTATTCTAAAGTTGGCAATAATTTATCTAAACAATAATCTTCTATAAATTGAGAGCGTAATCTGGGAAGCGAGCCCCAGACCTCCGTGGTGTTAAGGTCAGTGTAAAGACTAACGCTCTGACGCCCTCGGCCACGGAGGCGGCTAAAAAGATTGACTAAAGTAAAAGTATTAAATGTTACAGGAATCAGAAGTTCCGAGGCTGTGGACCACCTTCCAACAGGACTTCCTCTCTTGGTTTAAAAAAAGACACCGATGGACGGACTGAACATGACACAAACGGTAGTGGACGACGTCGTCAGACAGTTCGACTGGGTCGAGTACATAGTTTTCTCTGTAATGCTGACCATGAGCACTTTCATAGGTGTCTTCTTCTGCTGCTCTAAGGGTGGCCAGCACACGGTGTCCGAGTACTACCTGGGTGACAAGCAGATGGCTGTATTCCCCATAGCTATGTCTCTTATAGCAAGGTAAGCTTAATTTTAAACAAGTGATAAAGAAACGATCACTTCTTTAAATGGTATTGGTAAGACTTTAATGAATTTTATCTTCGGACGGTGTATAATACGAAATTTAATGGCTAGATTTAAGAGAGCAAAGTAAAAAGGGAGCCAATTGGCTTTTTACTCGCCAATTTATAACCTGACTCAGGAGGGACTTATCCTAACCCAAAGAGACTAAAACTATTAGAGGGAGGATACAACAGCTCTTATCATTCCTTGGGTAGCTAGGTGCCCTAACGGAAAATTGGTGACGTCATAGTTTTAGTCTTTTTGGGTGTATAAATATGTGCTCCGATAGAAGTTGTAGGGGAGTGGGGAGTAGTTCGTCTCTCTCTAGGGTGACTATAGTGGGGGTAAGTACAGTTAGGGCACCTATGGAAACTGTCTCACTTCCACACCCCTTATCACTGTGTTAAACGGGTCCTGTACTCCCTCTAATAGTTTTAGTCTCTTTGTCCTAACCCGAGTACCAGTGGTTACAAATGTCCTAACTAGATCACTGGAGGTGGGGAGGTTCTTAAAGCTAAGATGCAAAACAAAAAAAAATTAATACAAACTAAAGAACGCATATAATATTGATATGGCAAAGCTCACATATGTATCTTAAATAATCGGTTATAATCACTAAGGACCTAAGACAATGTTCATGTAAGTTTCTTATAATCAAAAGATATGATGAATGATAGTAGTTTTAATTTAGTTATAAATTTAGATTAATAAATAAGTTTAAGTACATATAAGATTAGTTAATAATTTACTAAATCTAATAATTCATTAGTTATTTAATAATATTAATGGTTTAACAAATTTCAAACAAATAAAGATCTTAAAGTAATAAATATTCTTAATAAGTAATTTATGATGAATACAATAACAAGTAAGAACCGTAGGAAATTAAATTTCATACCACATGACATAAATACCTTAAAACTAAACGAAATAACTAGTAACATATATCTCTAGACAAACTAAACATTTTGTATGACTCAATGGCGTATCAGACGCCCAAAACCCTAACAAAATAATACCCTAAAGGACGAATTAAATCTAATAACCAACGCAAAAAAAACTATAATGATATGCGAAACAAGAGTAAATGATATAAATAAATAAAATAATTTTGGTAGAAGGATTTATTACGACAGACTTAACGATTGATATTTATATATATATATTATCTATATAAACCTAACTTTCTAACAAGATCACCCTTAAGATTAATGAATAATTAGCGTACTTAGACTAGAAGATAAATTAAATGAATTCTAACTTACTTATAAATGAAATGGACATATATAAGAAAAGAATAATAATAACAATAAATGACTAAAGTTATAAGCGAAGACCTACTTAAATAATGATAGATTATATTGACATACATAAGAAATAATACTTAAAATATTCAGGCGTTAGGTTGGTTCAAAGGGAAAAGGAAAGCTCACAGTGGGGGCACCGGTAACGACAATTCAATATCCAATAATTCCGAAAGTACAAACAGGCTACTTACGGCCATTATCTCACAATTTAACTTAATGTCCATATTCCATAATAAACACTTAACTAGAACACTAACTTAACTTAGAATTCTAAATAAATTAATAAAAACTTAGTTACGGGACCCTAGGTCCGCTTATCGCCATTAAACCAACCTAACGCCTGATCTAATTGGGAGTAAAAAGTACGTTTTACTCCCTTGGGCATAGAGATATATACTAGGGGGGTCATTGCCTATCTTAATACATTGAGAGACCTGAAACTTTTTTAGTGGGGCTCTCAGGGGCTCTGTGTAACCTCATTAAAACCTCCTCCAAGAGGGAGTTAAGGTTTTTACTTAATCAAATTTTTTCGGCATCCCGCAGATTGTTTGTGTTGTGATTTGTATTTTAAACATTCTACTATATAATTTACTGTTTTTTTGTTCTGTTTATTTGATGAAAATGATAATCGAATGTGGTCAGGTTACTTTTTCGATGTTTCAAAATTCAACCAATAGGGCCCCTCTAGTAATATATCTCTATGCCCTTGGGAGTGAAAAGTACCAGTTGCCAACTTAACCATAATAATTGACAAACTGAATAATATACATATAATTATTTTTATTTAAAGACTAAGATACCTATAAATAAGAAGATATAAAAGAATAAGATGTATGGTAGAACTAGTGTAATGCTAATAATAATATAAGAATAAATAATTTAAAAAATAAAAACTAGTTCTTTATTTAAAAGTAAAAAAAAATGAGTTGGCTATCCTGATTTTTTTAAATCATTTATGACTTGCATACTCATTGCTCTTTTCGACAAGATATCATTAAATCCAAGTTTTTTTTAGTTTAATCCTTAGCTTTAACTGTTTAACCTGTCTTAAGCTTTTATAATTTGATTAAAATATTTCTTATAACTGCTCTATTATTCTACTCTAATATTTCAATTATGTCAGATAATATTGTGTGCGATATTGACGAACTTTTTAACAATACACCTCCTGATATTGCTATTGAAGCGAACTTGGTAAAAGAAAACTTGTTACCATAGAAATAGAAAAAGTTATATGACAAAGCATGTAACAATTTTAAAAGTTGGTGTCATGATCATAATATACAACAAGTAAGTGAAAATGCATTGCTTGTTTAGTTTAATAATGAATGAAAAATAAAACAAGCGTCAAGTCTGTGGTCGCTGTATTCAATGATCAAATCTTCTTTACTTGTGAAAGAAAATGTTAATATCAAAAGCTATGCATCACTATTAGCATTATTAGAAGAAAAAAACGAAGGTTATGTTGCAAAGAAAGCGAATTTTTTACTAAGAACCAAGTTGAAGATTTTTGCATAATTCACCTAATGACGAGTTTCTTATGATAAAGGTAAGATAATTTTCAGTTGAAAAAAAATGAAAAAAAAACATTCTTACTCTATTTTCAATGTCGACGTCTGGAGATAATGAATTTTTTTATTTATGTGAGGAAATTCACCTCCTATAACTTTTTTAGTACAAGCCTCTTATTTAGAGAGAACATTGGGTACCACAGGTCACATGTATCAGGCCTGTAGCAGGGAGGAGGTTAGCTAAGAAAATATATCACCTGCCCTAACTATGCAACGCTTAGTAGTAATATGGGGGGGGGGGGGTAGTAACTACCAGTTACTGTTGTTACAGTTACTGTTGGGCCCTTTTTGCCAACTCCTTAGATAGTGTTCTACTCCTTTTAATTTCAAGTGTAGGTTATTTCATCTAATGTAGACAGAGATCCGTGAATTTTTATGGTTCCTCTCATGCTTTTTTCAAGCAATCATACATACTGACTCATCAGCTTTCACTGACTCTTATAGTCCCAGTGAAAACTAGGAACAACAGTGCCCTCGCTGTTAAACTAAACCTCCATACACTTAAACTACAAGGCAGACACACTATAATAAATCTACTATGAGGGTCCTAAATTTTGCGTATACCCAGTTTTATTTAGGGTAAGGGATCTTTAACGAGTACCTGATAACGCACAGGCTCGAGACCGCCAGCTTTACGTCCTTCTGAAGGACGTGGTACGCAGATTTGTATCCCTCATAAAAATCCTAGAGGTCCGTGCTGGGATTGAACCCATGATTAAATAAACTCGGAAGTTTAAAGCCCATTCATTCTGTGCATTGGTCGCGTGTACCTTAACCCCTACACCACGGGTGACCCCTTGGTCAACGCTTAGTAAGGCATAAGTGAAAGCAAAGAGTCCACTCAACTTAAAGTTTTAGAAAGAACAGGTGTGACAAAGCTTTCCTACTCTTGATACCATAATGAAGAAAAAAAGATATTTCAATAATAATAATAATAATAATAATAACAGTTCTCCAAACCTGCCATAAAGTACGTAAATTCCTGTCAGTGGAATAGGATGAATTTCCTCTCCACTGACACCTTTTACTAGTTATTTAACTAAGACCAAGAAAAATAAAAAATAATAATAATAATTATAATAGTACCCACTGTTACAATGACTCAACATTGTCTAGTTTCGTCAAACTTAATATTAACTTAAAATTACTAATTACAATATTTACAGATTATCATTTAGATATTCGTCTACTGTATAGTAGGCTTTTTTTATCAAAATATCTTTGATGAGTTAACTAAAGCTGGGTTCAGCAAGTGATGCCATTTCTTGTGGAAGATTGTTGAAGCATTTTCTTGCCATGTAGAGAGGTGAGTTGTTGGTTAATGTCAGTCGGTGGGCAGGATAGTCCAATTTGTTGCGATTCCTTGTGTTATAGTTGTGCTGTTTGTCTTGTAGGATGTCGAGGTTCAGTTTAGCGTGGGTCAGTAGGTTATAGATGTAAAGTGATGATAAGGTGAGGATGCCCAACTCTTTAAAACTACTCTTACATGAAGTTTTGTAACTAAGGCCTTTAATAATTCTTATTGCTTTCTTTTGTAGAAGAAATACATCATTAACTTGTAAAGCTCCACCCCATATACAGACACAATAGGCCATTCTCGAATGGAAGTAGGCAAAATACATAATTTTAAGTATACTGGGGCTTACTTTGTCTTTTGAACTCCTTATCATGAAGATTACAGAGGACAGCGAAGAGAGTAGTGTGGGAGTTTCTAAAACACTGAACAGAGGAACTACTGAATGCAAGAACTACTGAACAGAGCATATCCAGGCTAAAAGCTATAATGGCTGTACCTACAGACTTGATATTTAGTACAAACATAGATAACAACATTATAAGAGTATCCACACTTCGTCCAGTGGAAATATATTGTGGTAAACCACACTTATATACTCGATTAAGTATTTCACTGAATACATTATGTTTCCACTGAACGGCCAAATGGCTGTACCTACAGACTTGATATTTAGTACAAACATAGATAACAACATTATAAGAGTATCCACACTTCGTCCAGTGGAAATATATTGTGGTAACCACACTTATATACTCGATTAAGTATTTCACTGAATACATTATGTTTCACTGAACGGCCAAATGGCTGTACCTACAGACTTGATATTTAGTACAAACATAGATAACAACATTATAAGAGTATCCACACTTCGTCCAGTGGAAATATATTGTGGTAAACCACACTTATATACTCGATTAAGTATTTCACTGAAATACATTATGTTTCCACTGAACGGCCAAATGGCTGTACCTACAGACTTGATATTTAGTACAAACATAGATAACAACATTATAAGAGTATCCACACTTCGTCCAGTGAAAATATATTGTGGTAAACCACACTTATATACTCGATTAAGTATTTCACTGAATACATTATGTTTCCACTGAACGGCCAAATGGCTGTACCTACAGACTTGATATTTAGTACAAACATAGATAACAACATTATAAGAGTATCCACACTTCGTCCAGTGGAAATATAGTATGGTTAACCACACTTATATACGATTAAGTATTTCACTGAATACATTATGTTTCACTGAACGGCCAAATGGCTGTACCTACAGACTTGATATTTAGTACAAACATAGATAACAACATTATAAGAGTTCCACACTTCGTCCAGTGGAAATATATTGTGGTAACCACACTTATATACTCGATTAAGTATTCACTGAATACATTATGTTTCCACTGAACGGCCAAATGGCTGTACCTACAGACTTGATATTTAGTACAAACATAGATAACAACATTATAAGAGTGTCCACACTTCGTCCAGTGGAAATATATTGTGGTAACCACACTTATATACTCGATTAAGTATTTCACTGAATACATTATGTTTCCACTGAACGGCCAAATGGCTGTACCTACAGACTTGATATTTAGTACAAACATAGATAACAACATTATAAGAGTTCCACACTTCGTCCAGTGGAAATATATTGTGGTAAACCACACTTATATACTCGATTAAGTATTTCACTGAATACATTATGTTTCCACTGAACGGCCAAATGGCTGTACCTACAGACTTGATATTTAGTACAAACATAGATAACAACATTATAAGAGTTCCACACACTTCGTCCAGTGGAAATATATTGTGGTAAACCACACTTATATACTCGATTAAGTATTTCACTGAATACATTATGTTTCCACTGAACGCCAAATGGCTGTACCTACAGACTTGATATTTACAAACAGATAAACAACATTATAAGAGTATCCACACTTCGTCCAGTGGAAATATATTGTGGTAACCACACTTATATACTCGATTAAGTATTTTCACTGAATACATTATGTTTCCACTGAACGGCCAAATGGCTGTACCTACAGACTTGATATTTAGTACAACATAGATAACAACATTATAAGAGTATCCACACTTCGTCCAGTGGAAATATATTGTGGTAAACCACACTTATATACTCGATTAAGTATTTCACTGAATACATTATGTTTCACTGAACGGCCAAATGGCTGTACCTACAGACTTGATATTTGTACAAACATAGATAACAACATTATAAGAGTATCCACACTTCGTCCAGTGGAAATATATTGTGGTAACCACACTTATATACTCGATTAAGTATTTCACTGAATACATTATGTTTCCACTGAACGGCCAAATGGCTGTACCTACAGACTTGATATTTAGTACAAACATAGATAACAACATTATAAGAGTATCCACACTTCGTCCAGTGGAAATATATTGTGGTTAACCACACTTATACTCGATTAAGTATTTCACTGAATACATTATGTTTCCACTGAACGGCCAAATGGCTGTACCTACAGACTTGATATTTAGTACAAACATAGATAACAACATTATAAGAGTATCCACACTTCGTCCAGTGGAAATATATTGTGGTAACCACACTTATATACTCGATTAAGTATTTCACTGAATACATTATGTTTCCACTGAACGGCCAAATGGCTGTACCTACAGACTTGATATTTAGTACAAACATAGATAACAACATTATAAGAGTATCCACACTTCGTCCAGTGGAAATATATTGTGGTAACCACACTTATATACTCGATTAAGTATTTCACTGAATACATTATGTTTCACTGAACAGCCAAATGGCTGTACCTACAGACTTGATATTTAGTACAAACATAGATAACAACATTATAAGAGTGTCCACACTTCGTCCAGTGGAAATATATTGTGGTAAACCACACTTATATACTCGATTAAGTATTCACTGAATACATTATGTTTCCACTGAACGGCCAAATGGCTGTACCTACAGACTTGATATTTAGTACAAACATAGATAACAACATTATAAGAGTATCCACACTTCGTCCAGTGGAAATATATTGTGGTAAACCACACTTATATACTCGATTAAGTATTTCACTGAATACATTATGTTTCCACTGAACGGCCAAATGGCTGTACCTACAGACTTGATATTTAGTACAAACATAGATAACAACATTATAAGAGTTCCACACTTCGTCCAGTGGAAATATATTGTGGTAAACCACACTTATATACTCGATTAAGTATTTCACTGAATACATTATGTTTCCACTGAACGGCCAAATGGCTGTACCTACAGACTTGATATTTAGTACAAACATAGATAACAACATTATAAGAGTATCCACACTTCGTCCAGTGGAAATATATTGTGGTAAACCACACTTATATACTCGATTAAGTATTTCACTGAATACATTATGTTTCACTGAACGGCCAAATGGCTGTACCTACAGACTTGATATTTACTACAAACATAGATAACAACATTATAAGAGTATCCACACTTCGTCCAGTGGAAATATATTGTGGTAACCACACTTATATACTCGATTAAGTATTTCACTGAATACATTATGTTTCACTGAACGGCCAAATGGCTGTACCTACAGACTTGATATTTAGTACAAACATAGATAACAACATTATAAGAGTATCCACACTTCGTCCAGTGGAAATATATTGTGGTAAACCACACTTATATACTCGATTAAGTATTTCACTGAATACATTATGTTTCCACTGAACGGCCAAATGGCAGTACCTACAGACTTGATATTTACTACAAACATAGTAAACAACATTATAAGTGTCCACACTTCGTCCAGTGGAAATATATTGTGGTAAACCACACTTATATACTCGATTAAGTATTTCACTGAATACATTATGTTTCCACTGAACGGCCAAATGGCTGTACCTACAGACTTGATATTTAGTACAAACATAGATAACAACATTATAAGAGTATCCACACTTCGTCCAGTGGAAATATATTGTGGTAACCACACTTATATACTCGATTAAGTATTTCACTGAATACATTATGTTTCCACTGAACGGCCAAATGGCTGTACTACAGACTTGATATTTAGTACAAACATAGATAAACATTATAAGAGTATCCACACTTCGTCCAGTGGAAATATATTGTGGTAAACCACACTTATACTCGATTAAGTATTTCACTGAATACATTATGTTTCCACTGAACGGCCAAATGGCTGTACCTACAGACTTGATATTTAGTACAAACATAGATAACAACATTATAAGAGTATCCACACTTCGTCCAGTGGAAATATATTGTGGTAAACCACACTTATATACTCGATTAAGTATTTCACTGAATACATTATGTTTCCACTGAACGGCCAAATGGCTGTACCTACAGACTTGATATTTACTACAAACATAGTAAACAACATTATAAGTGTCCACACTTCGTCCAGTGGAAATATATTGTGGTAACCACACTTATATACTCGATTAAGTATTTCACTGAATACATTATGTTTCCACTGAACGGCCAAATGGCTGTACCTACAGACTTGATATTTAGTACAAACATAGATAACAACATTATAAGAGTATCCACACTTCGTCCAGTGGAAATATATTTGTGGTAACCACACTTATATACTCGATTAAGTATTTCACTGAATACATTATGTTTCCACTGAACGGCCAATGGCTGTACCTACAGACTTGATATTTACTACAAACATAGATAACAACATTATAAGAGTATCCACACTTCGTCCAGTGGAAATATATTGTGGTAAACCACACTTATATACTCGATTAAGTATTTCACTGAATACATTATGTTTACTGAACGGCCAAATGGCTGTACCTACAGACTTGATATTTAGTACAAACATAGATAACAACATTATAAGAGTATCCACACTTCGTCCAGTGGAAATATATTGTGGTAACCACACTTATATACTCGATTAAGTATTTCACTGAATACATTATGTTTCCACTGAACGGCCAAATGGCTGTACCTACAGACTTGATATTTAGTACAAACATAGATAACAACATTATAAGAGTTCCACACTTCGTCCAGTGGAAATATTGTGGTAAACCACACTTATATACTCGATTAAGTATTTCACTGAATACATTATGTTTCACTGAACGGCCAAATGGCTGTACCTACAGACTTGATATTTAGTACAAACATAGATAACAACATTATAAGAGTGTCCACACTTCGTCCAGTGGAAATATATTGTGGTAACCACACTTATATACTCGATTAAGTATTTCACTGAATACATTATGTTTCCACTGAACGGCCAAATGGCTGTACCTACAGACTTGATATTTAGTACAAACATAGATAACAACATTATAAGAGTTTCCACACTTCGTCCAGTGGAAATATATTGTGGTAAACCACACTTATATACTCGATTAAGTATTTCACTGAATACATTATGTTTCCACTGAACGGCCAAATGGCTGTACCTACAGACTTGATATTTAGTACAACATAGATAACAACATTATAAGAGTTCCACACTTCGTCCAGTGGAAATATATTGTGGTAAACCACACTTATATACTCGATTAAGTATTTACTGAATACATTATGTTTCCACTGAACGGCCAAATGGCTGTACCTACAGACTTGATATTTAGTACAAACATAGATAACAACATTATAAGAGTACACTTCGTCCAGTGGAAATATATTGTGGTAAACCACACTTATTATACTCGATTAAGTATTTCACTGAATACATTATGTTTCCACTGAACGGCCAAATGGCTGTACCTACAGACTTGATATTTAGTACAAACATAGATAACAACATTATAAGAGTATCCACACTTCGTCCAGTGGAAAATATGTGGTTAACCTCACTTATATACTCGATTAAGTATTTCACTGAATACATTATGTTTCCACTGAACGGCCAAATGGCTGTACCTACAGACTTGATATTTAGTACAAACATAGATAAAGACATTATAAGAGTATCCACACTTCGTCCAGTGGAAATATATTGTGGTAACCACACTTATATACTCGATTAAGTATTTCACTGAATACATTATGTTTCCACTGAACGGCCAAATGGCTGTACCTACAGACTTGATATTTAGTACAAACATAGATAACAACATTATAAGAGTATCCACACTTCGTCCAGTGGAAATATTGTGGTAAACCACACTTATATACTCGATTAAGTATTCACTGAATACATTATGTTTCCACTGAACGGCCAAATGGCTGTACCTACAGACTTGATATTTAGTACAAACATAGATAACAACATTATAAGAGTATCCACACTTCGTCCAGTGGAAATATATTGTGGTTAACCACACTTATATACTCGAT
>JACMZG010001859.1:15965278-16000395 GCA_018340805.1 Microvelia longipes
AAAACAATGGTACTAAAACGATAATTTACAAATTAATATACAGGCTTGGTCTTTTCAACACTAGAATAATTCTAAATCAACTGGACATACATGTATTTGAACAGTAGGGGTACTGTCCGTACCAATAGTTTTATTCCACCTCCATTCCAGGTATTCCTTCTTCAGTAAGTATCCTTCTGATGCCTGAAGCGAAAACATTTAAGTTTGTCATATTTTATTTTTTCCCAAAAAGTTGTTTTGTAAATTTGTAGCAGTCATTTAGAAGTATGATAAGCAATAAGAGAGCCAAGAGCTTATACATCTAGTGGGGAGTTTCTAAAACACTCTGAACAGAGGAAACTACTGAATGACAAGAATACTACTGAACAGAGCATATCCAGGCTAAAGCTAATAAGACTGTACCTACAGACTTCATATTTAGTACAAACATAGATAACAACATTATAAGAGATCCACACTTCGTCCAGTGGAAATATATTGTGGTAAACCACACTTATATACTCGATTAAGTATTCTGAATACATTATGTTTTCACTGAACGGCCAAATGGCTGTACCTACAGACTTGATATTTAGTACAAACATAGATAACAACATTATAAGAGTATCCACACTTCGTCCAGTGGAAAATATATTGTGGTAAACCACACTTATATACTCGATTAAGTATTTCACTGAATACATTATGTTTTCACTGAACGGCCAAATGGCTGTACCTACAGACTTGATATTTAGTACAAACATAGATAACAACATTATAAGAGTATCCACACTTCGTCCAGTGGAAATATATTGTGGTAAACCACACTTATATACTCGATTAAGTATTTCACTGAATACATTATGTTTTCACTGAACGGCCAAATGGCTGTACCTACAGACTTGATATTTAGTACAAACATAGATAACAACATTATAAGAGTATCCACACTTCGTCCAGTGGAAATATATTGTGGTAACCACACTTATATACTCGATTAAGTATTTCACTGAATACATTATGTTTCCACTGAACGGCCAAATGGCTGTACCTACAGACTTGATATTTAGTACAAACATAGATAACAACATTATAAGAGTATCCACACTTCGTCCAGTGGAAATATATTGTGGTAAACCACACTTATATACTCGATTAAGTATTTCACTGAATACATTATGTTTCCACTGAACGGCCAAATGGCTGTACCTACAGACTTGATATTTAGTACAAACATAGATAACAACATTATAAGATCCACACTTCGTCCAGTGGAAATATATTGTGGTAAACCACACTTATATACTCGATTAAGTATTTCACTGAATACATTATGTTTCCACTGAACGGCCAAATGGCTGTACCTACAGACTTGATATTTAGTACAAACATAGATAACGACATTATAAGAGTATCCACACTTCGTCCAGTGGAAATATATTGTGGTAAACCACACTTATATACTCGATTAAGTATTTCACTGAATACATTATGTTTCACTGAACGGCAAAATGGCTGTACCTACAGACTTGATATTTACTACAAACATAGATAACAACATTATAAGAGTATCCACACTTCGTCCAGTGGAAATATATTGTGGTTAAAACACTTATATACTCGATTAAGTATTTCACTGAATACATTATGTTTCCACTGAACGGCCAAATGGCTGTACCTACAGACTTGATATTTAGTACAAACATAGATAACAACATTATAAGAGTATCCACACTTCGTCCAGTGGAAATATATTGTGGTTAACCACACTTATATACTCGATTAAGTATTTCACTGAATACATTATGTTTCACTGAACGGCCAAATGGCTGTACCTACAGACTTGATATTTAGTACAAACATAGATAACAACATTATAAGAGTTTCCACACTTCGTCCAGTGGAAATATATTGTGGTAAACCACACTTATATACTCGATTAAGTATTTCACTGAATACATTATGTTTCCACTGAACGGCCAAATGGCTGTACCTACAGACTTGATATTTAGTACAAACATAGATAACAACATTATAAGAGTGTCCACACTTCGTCCAGTGGAAATATATTGTGGTTAACCACACTTATATACTCGATTAAGTATTTCACTGAATACATTATGTTTCACTGAACGGCCAATGGCTGTACCTACAGACTTGATATTTAGTACAAACATAGATAACAACATTATAAGAGTATCCACACTTCGTCCAGTGGAAATATATTGTGGTAAACCACACTTATATACTCGATTAAGTATTCACTGAATACATTATGTTTCCACTGAACGGCCAAATGGCTGTACCTACAGACTTGATATTTAGTACAAACATAGATAACAACATTATAAGAGTCCACACTTCGTCCAGTGGAAATATATTGTGGTAAACCACACTTATATACTCGATTAAGTATTTCACTGAATACATTATGTTTCCACTGAACGGCCAAATGGCTGTACCTACAGACTTGATATTTAGTACAAACATAGATAACAACATTATAAGAGTTTCACACTTCGTCCAGTGGAAATATATTGTGGTAAACCACACTTATATACTCGATTAAGTATTTCACTGAATACATTATGTTTCCACTGAACGGCCAAATGGCTGTACCTACAGACTTGATATTTACTACAAACATAGATAACAACATTATAAGAGTATCCACACTTCGTCCAGTGGAAATATATTGTGGTAAACCACACTTATATACTCGATTAAGTATTTCACTGAATACATTATGTTTCACTGAACGGCCAAATGGCTGTACCTACAGACTTGATATTTACTACAAACATAGATAACAACATTATAAGAGTATCCACACTTCGTCCAGTGGAAATATATTGTGGTTAACCACACTTATATACTCGATTAAGTATTTCACTGAATACATTATGTTTCACTGAACGGCCAAATGGCTGTACCTACAGACTTGATATTTAGTACAAACATAGATAACAACATTATAAGAGTTTCCACACTTCGTCCAGTGGAAATATATTGTGGTAAACCACACTTATATACTCGATTAAGTAATTCACTGAATACATTATGTTTCCACTGAACGGCCAAATGGCTGTACCTACAGACTTGATATTTAGTACAAACATAGATAACAACATTATAAGAGTTCCACACTTCGTCCAGTGGAAATATATTGTGGTTAACCACACTTATATACTCGATTAAGTATTTCACTGAATACATTATGTTTCACTGAACGGCCAAATGGCTGTACCTACAGACTTGATATTTAGTACAAACATAGATAACAACATTATAAGAGTGTCCACACTTCGTCCAGTGGAAATATATTGTGGTTAACCACACTTATATACTCGATTAAGTATTTCACTGAATACATTATGTTTCCACTGAACGGCCAAATGGCTGTACCTACAGACTTGATATTTAGTACAAACATAGATAACAACATTATAAGAGTATCCACACTTCGTCCAGTGGAAATATATTGTGGTAAACACACTTATATACTCGATTAAGTATTTCACTGAAACATTAACTGAAAATGGCTGTACCTACAGACTTGATATTTAGTACAAACATAGATAACAACATTATAAGAGTGTCCAAACTTCGTCCAGTGGAAATATATTGTGGTTAACCACACTTATATACTCAACTGTATTTTTGAACAGCCAATGGCTGTACCTACAGACTTGATATTTACTGCAAACATAGTAAACAACATTATAAGAGTTTCGACATCGGATTCGCTATGCTAATCCTCTCAGCTTTGGACTCGCTTTATTCCTCTGAATATACAAGTTGTTAATCTTATACTGCAAAACGTCTTTGAACTTCTTTCGCTTGTCCTTATTCACTCATCTAGGAACTGACCACGGTATTGCTTTTTTATTTTATGATCCACCAAAAATCATGGATATACTTGTCATAATAAATCAAAACTTGGTGTACTTATTTAATACGTAACGGTATATACTTAAGTCAATTAGTTTTTTTCCGATTTTTAACCATTTTATTAAAAAACGTATACAAGTCATTCTACAACAATTGAACTAATGCTGATAATGACATGAAGCTTTGGACATATGCTAGACATATACATGCCTACCGCATCATTTTTTTGCTTTTTATGAGTTTTCGAAATTGTTGCAGAGTCATTATTGGGGGTTAATAACGTCATAAAAAAATTATTTTCTGAATAGCACAAACGCCTGAAACGAATAATTCCGGTGACATCCCGGTTTGGGATTTTTTTGCAAACACAATACTTTTCCTCTTGTATTGTGATATTTTATCTATGTATATAATATTTACAATATTATTCCTACAGTATAAATGTGGAAAAGTAAAAAAAATTATAAACTAGAGTTTTTAATCATAATGTAAATTCTTGAAATGTATACCATATGACTAATCTCCCTTTTAATAACAAAGAATAGGCTCACCGACACAGCTAAGTTCCAAGAAGTACAGCCCTACCAGGTATAAAACTAAATGGTTTTATGTTTATATTTTTTCTATATTTTATTACTGCATCCGCTCTATTTTACGCGCTAAAAACTAAAAATGAAATTCAACTAAAAAAATCAGGTACGGGGTACCTCGGAACTTTTTTATTATTCGCTACCTCATCCTCCCTGCTTAGGAATCGCTTCGCTTGTCCTCAGAAAATACAGTTCGCCAAATTTTTTACTGCAGCATGTCTTCTGACTTGCTTCGCTCGTTCTCAGATAGTAAATGCATCCGTATCATTCTTAGCAGTCACCCATACAGCACTGACCACGCTCAATCCTCCTTAATTATTATAATCCAACAAAAATCGTAGATATACTTGTCGTATTGAAACGAATCTTAGTGTACTTATTTATAAGGTAATAATATAAATTTGAACTCAATTAGACCATCCTAATTAGTTACAATTTTTTAAAAAACGTCACCAGTCATTCAAAAAAATTAAACTAATGCTGATAATGAGATGAAACTTAGCACATATGTTAGTCTTTTACATAGTCACATGCGTGCCGAATCTCAATCCGATCGCATCATTTTTTCGCGTTTTATCATTTTTTCGAAATTTTCGCTGTCATTATTGGGGGTCAATGACGTCATAAAAAATATTTTCCAAATAGCACAACTACAGTGGTAGACTGATTTTTGTACAAAATTTCAACTCTCTAGCATAAATACACTGGGCGCTACAATGATAACAGACACATACACACACACACACATTTAGTTTTATTATTTAAGATGTCTTAGTCAATCCATCTCTTCATTCTAGTCATTAGAAACTCTTTTCATCTTTAAATACCCAAGAATAAAACACACAAACACACATACAGACAAACTTTGCGAAAACCACTGAGGAGGCCTTAAAAACGCCTAAAACGGATAATTCCGGTTTCGGATTTTTTTGCAAACACAATACTTTTCCTATATACTTACGGTATAAATGAGGAAAAGTAATATAATAAGGAAATTGGAGCATATATACACATTTATGTATATATATATATATATATATATATATATATATATATATATATATATATATATATATATATATATATATATATATATATATTCTTAATTCATTTATTTTTCCCATTTTATATTATTTGTTTAGTTAGCAAATGAAAAGTTACTCTTTTCAACATAACAGTTGATATAATGATACATAACATAACATAACATAACATGATATAATATCGGGACTATCCTGCCGAAATCGAGACGCCTGGCAACCCTGATCAGCAATAAAATAAAATATGACACGGATAAAACACGAAATAGAGGGATAAACTTGAAAATGATCGACCTGTAAATAATTAAATATTCAATGAAAGACCTACCCTTTCTATTCCGTTATCAGAGACTATAGATATAACTAACATAATAATATATTCTATTTAACTTGTATAAGTTGCGGGCAATATGGGAAATGCGGGCGTTGTGCACAGGGGCGGACTGGACATTAAGGGTGAGGGTGGCAGCCCCCTTGGGTCCCTCAGCCAAAAATAAACTTAAAGAAGAAACCACAAATTTGAAAAAAATATAAGAAAATCAAAAAATGAGACAAGAGTCAAAGGGGCCCAATACTTTAACTTAGGCCCAAGGGACAACTGTTTTTAAAGTACTTAAACACATTTGTAATATATTACCTAAATGTAGGTCCTTTAAGGCCCATATTCTTTATACTTGACATTAAAGGTTCCAAACGAAAGACAAGGGCCTCAAGAGGCCGTTAACATACTTGATCAGGGCCCTAGAGCAGCACAAAAAGGCCCCAAAGATTAAACATAAAATATTTTACTTTAATAATTTCATGTAAAGAAATATACTTAAGTTTATTTTCTTCTTGCTCTATTTTATTAAGCACCTTATTCATTTCTTAAAACTTAAACCATAAACTTAAAAGAGGAGAGGCGTTTTTTAATTGATAGCGATTTCGCCGTTCAGTGATATCCTAATAAATTCAGTAAAATACTTAATTGCATAAAAAATGAGGTTACCACAATATATTTCCACTGGACGAAGTGTGGACACTCTTATAATGTTGTTATCTATGTTTGTACTAAATATCAAGTCTGTAGGTACAGCCATTTAGCTGTTCAGTAAAATACTTAATCGAGTATATAAGTGTGGTTTACCACAATATATTTCCACTGGACGAAGTGTGGACACTCTTATAATGTTGTTATCTATGTTTGTACTAAATATCAAGTCTGTAGGTACAGCCATTGGCCGTTCAGTGGAAACATAATGTAAGTGAATACTTAATCGAGTATATAAGTGTGGTTTACCACAATATATTTCACTGGACGAAGTGTGGACTCTTATAATGTTGTTATCTATGTTTGTACTAAATATCAAGTCTGTAGGTACAGCCATTTGGCGTTCAGTGAAACATAATGTATTCAGTGAAATACTTAATCGAGTATATAAGTGTGGTTTACCACAATATATTTCCACTGGACGAAGTGTGGAAACTCTTATAATGTTGTTATCTATGTTTGTACTAAATATCAAGTCTGTAGGTACAGCCATTTGGCGTTCAGTGGAAACATAATGTATTCAGTGAAATACTTAATCGAGTATATAAGTGTGGTTTACCACAATATATTTCCACTGGACGAAGTGTGGAAACTCTTATAATGTTGTTATCTATGTTTGTACTAAATATCAAGTCTGTAGGTACAGCCATTTGGCCGTTCAGTGGAAACATAATGTATTCAGTGAAATACTTAATCGAGTATATAAGTGTGGTTTACCACAATATATTTCCACTGGACGAAGTGTGGACACTCTTATAATGTTGTTATCTATGTTTGTACTAAATATCAAGTCTGTAGGTACAGCCATTTGGCGTTCAGTGAAACATAATGTATTCAGTGAAATACTTAATCGAGTATATAAGTGTGGTTACCACAATATATTTCCACTGGACGAAGTGTGGATACTCTTATAATGTTGTTATCTATGTTTGTACTAATATCAAGTCTGTAGGTACAGCCATTTGGCGTTCAGTGGAAACATAATGTATTCAGTGAAATACTTAATCGAGTATATAAGTGTGGTTACCACAATATATTTCCACTGGACGAAGTGTGGACTCTTATAATGTTGTTATCTATGTTTGTACTAAATATCAAGTCTGTAGGTACAGCCATTTGGCCGTTCAGTGAAACATAATGTATTCAGTGAAAATACTTAATCGAGTATATAAGTGTGGTTTACCACAATATATTTCCACTGGACGAAGTGTGGAAACTCTTATAATGTTGTTATCTATGTTTGTACTAAATATCAAGTCTGTAGGTACAGCCATTTGGCCGTTCAGTGAAAATAATGTATTCAGTGAAATACTTAATCGAGTATATAAGTGTGGTTACCACAATATATTTCCACTGGACGAAGTGTGACTCTTATAATGTTGTTATCTATGTTTGTACTAAATATGAAGTCTGTAGGTACAACCATTTGGCCGTTCAGTGAAAACATAATGTATTCAGTAAAATACTTAATCGAGTATATAAGTGTGGTTTACCACAATATATTTCCACTGGACGAAGTGTGGACACTTATAATGTTGTTTACTATGTTTGTAGTAAATATCAAGTCTGTAGGTACAGCCATTTAGCTGTTCAGTGGAAACATAATGTATTCAGTGAAATACTTAATCGAGTATATAAGTGTGGTTACCACAATATATTTCCACTGGACGAAGTGTGGATACTCTTATAATGTTGTTATCTATGTTTGTACTAAATATCAAGTCTGTAGGTACAGCCATTTGGCCGTTCAGTGAAACATAATGTATTCAGTGAAATACTTAATCGAGTATATAAGTGTGGTTTACCACAATATATTTCCACTGGACGAAGTGTGGAACTCTTATAATGTTGTTATCTATGTTTGTACTAAATATCAAGTCTGTAGGTACAGCCATTTGGCCGTTCAGTGGAAACATAATGTATTCAGTGAAATACTTAATCGAGTATATAAGTGTGGTTTACCACAATATATTTCCACTGGACGAAGTGTGGAAACTCTTATAATGTTGTTATCTATGTTTGTACTAAATATCAAGTCTGTAGGTACAGCCATTTGGCCGTTCAGTGGAAACATAATGTATTCAGTGAAATACTTAATCGAGTATATAAGTGTGGTTACCACAATATATTTCCACTGGACGAAGTGTGGAAACTCTTATAATGTTGTTATCTATGTTTGTACTAAATATCAAGTCTGTAGGTACAGCCATTTGGCCGTTCAGTGGAAACAATGTATTCAGTGAAATACTTAATCGAGTATATAAGTGTGGTTTACCACAATATATTTCCACTGGACGAAGTGTGGAACTCTTATAATGTTGTTATCTATGTTTGTACTAAATATCAAGTCTGTAGGTACAGCCATTTGGCGTTCAGTGGAAACATAATGTATTCAGTGAAATACTTAATCGAGTATATAAGTGTGGTTAACCACAATATATTTCCACTGGACGAAGTGTGGATACTCTTATAATGTTGTTATCTATGTTTGTACTAAATATCAAGTCTGTAGGTACAGCCATTTGGCCGTTCAGTGGAAACATAATGTATTCAGTGAAATACTTAATCGAGTATATAAGTGTGGTTTACCACAATATATTTCCACTGGACGAAGTGTGGAAACTCTTATAATGTTGTTATCTATGTTTGTACTAAATATCAAGTCTGTAGGTACAGCCATTTGGCCGTTCAGTGGAAACATAATGTATTCAGTGAAATACTTAATCGAGTATATAAGTGTGGTTTACCACAATATATTTCCACTGGACGAAGTGTGGACACTCTTATAATGTTGTTATCTATGTTTGTACTAAATATCAAGTCTGTAGGTACAGCCATTTGGCCGTTCAGTGGAAACATAATGTATTCAGTGAAATACTTAATCGAGTATATAAGTGTGGTTTACCACAATATATTTCCACTGGACGAAGTGTGGATACTCTTATAATGTTGTTATCTATGTTTGTACTAAATATCAAGTCTGTAGGTACAGCCATTTGGCCGTTCAGTGGAAACATAATGTATTCAGTGAAATACTTAATCGAGTATATAAGTGTGGTTACCACAATATATTTCCACTGGACGAAGTGTGGATACTCTTATAATGTTGTTATCTATGTTTGTACTAAATATCAAGTCTGTAGGTACAGCCATTTGGCCGTTCAGTGGAAACATAATGTATTCAGTGAAATACTTAATCGAGTATATAAGTGTGGTTTACCACAATATATTTCCACTGGACGAAGTGTGAAAACCTTATAATGTTGTTATCTATGTTTGTACTAAATATCAAGTCTGTAGGTACAGCCATTTGGCCGTTCAGTGGAAACATAATGTATTTAGTGAAATACTTAATCGAGTATATAAGTGTGGTTTACCACAATATATTTCCACTGGACGAAGTTTGGACTCTTATAATGTTGTTATCTATGTTTGTACTAAATATCAAGTCTGTAGGTACAGCCATTTGGCCGTTCAGTGGAAACATAATGTATTCAGGTAAAATACTTAATCGAGTATATAAGTGTGGTTTACCACAATATATTTCCACTGGACGAAGTGTGAAAACTCTTATAATGTTGTTATCTATGTTTGTACTAAATATCAAGTCTGTAGGTACAGCCATTATAGCCTTTAGTCTGGATATGCTCTGTTCAGTAGTTCTTGCATTCAGTAGTTCCTCTGTTCAGTGTTTTAGGCAGTCCCGAGTAGTGTTTTAATATGCTTATCCCATCTCAGGTGGGAGTCCCATGTAACGCCAAATACATAAGCTTCTATCCAATATAAGCTTCTAACCAGGATTCTGAATTTTTGTAAAAATTCGAAGGATACATCTTAAAAATTTCATCCCTTTACATCCTAGAGACCTCGGACGAGGTCGAACCCTAACTGTCTGGTTAGCAGGCTCATGTACAAATCATTACACCACTCCCTAAGCAAAAGCTATTATGTTTCAGTTCTATATCAGGAATAACACTCATAGGACAGCCAGCAGAAATATACTTCTACGGAGCACAGTTCGCTCTGGCCAACGTAGCTAACGTTGTTATTTATATTATTAACATCACTGTTTACTTACCTGTATTCTACAACTTACAAGTAGTTTGCCTGTACGAGGTATGTATCAGTATTCAGTATACGCAATCTATCTTACCTTATTTAAATTTTAACTAATAATAAAGTTGTCCCTCTAAAATTAGATAGAGGTAAAAAATGAGTAAAAGACACAATATAATTGTGTGAGAGACACCTAGGAAATGTAACAAGCAAAATGCAATGCTACATCTGGGAACTGTTCCATCATTCGACATTCGTCATCATTGATGGCTCAACATAATGTCATGTCCCTCTCTGTTTTGTTACTTCTAACTCATCAGGGCGCTGACAGAGCCTGAATGAATGATGGAACAGTTCCCAGATGTAGCATTGCATTTTGATACATTTCCTAGGTGTCTCTCGCACAATTAAATTGTGTCAACTATTCATGTTTTGCAAAACTCGGTAGTATCAAATGATATATGAGTAAATGGTTCATAAATGTCATTGAAAATCAGGTCTGGGCTCCTGGATTATGAGGAATTCATTGCCCTCACATTGCAAAACCTTGGCTGATGCAACAGTCGGGGAATTAAACAGAATTATCATATCATTCTTATTTGCACAGTTAAATATAGATTTATAATATGTTTTATCTTATAACTACTACAAATACAGCTAATTACAACAACACTCCTCATAAAACATGCTAATTAATTTTTATATTAGCCATCGCACGTGAAGTAGATAAATGATATTAACTCTGAAGTGTCCAAAAGCTACCTTGCCTGGTACCCAGAATTGACGACTAGACTTCTTATACAATTCTCGGCCTGACTATTTTTACTTATTCTTATTAATACCAAGTAGTCTGTTTGCACTATAAATTCGAAACCGGTGGTTTGCGTAAATAATTTGTTTCAGATGTTTTTAAGACCTCTTGAGTGGTTTTTTCAACAGATGACCTGTGGTCTGTCTGTATGTATGTTTGTGAGCATATGTGTTGTCTGTTATCATCGTAGCTCCCAGTGTGTTTATGCCAGATAGCTGAAACTTGGTACAAAACTCTATTTTTAAGTCTAGTTGGGCTATCTAGAAAATATTTTTTTTCCCTTAAAGTCATTAACCGTAATTAGTCATTACTGTTTTATATATGTAATTAATGTCTCATATATGTCATTAATGTTTTATATATGTCATTAATGTCTCTTATATATCATTAATGTCTCATATATGTCATTAATGTCTCTTATATGTCATTAATATCATATATTTGGGAAAATTCATAAAACAAAAAAATGATTATTAAATCAATATGAAATTCGGCTTGCATTCAGTCCTTTACAGGAACAAAATATGTGTTAAGTTTTATTTATTATCAATATTAGTTTAAAATTTATCAAATGACATGTATACGTTTTTTTTAATTCGTTAAAAAATATTCTAATTGAGTGGAGCAAGGTCAGCACCTAAATTGGTGCCCGCTAGGAGTAACGGATGATCTTCCTGCGCGAGGACGGTCTAAGCAAGCCCGAAGACGTATCGCGGTATAAATTAGGTGATTATCATTAACATTGTAGTAGATGAGGAGAAGTATAAATTTGTTTTAGTCCAATGTAATTTATTAGAAACTACATGGATGTTTGGCAAAACTTCAAAGAAATATGCATACGCAGTAGTGCTACAATCAGGTTTTAACATGTGTGTTAAACTGGTTTTCTTATCAGCTATACTTTATCAGTGATTATGACTTTGAGAATACCTTGGTAACTATAAATCTGGCATTGATTTCTAATGAATCTACGTCACAGATAACACAGGAGCTGCATTGCATTCGGAACACTTATCTTGCTTGAAAGTTGCAATGCCAGTGTAGTCCAATAGACCAGGTTAGGTCAACGTCATGGGAAATGTTACTTTCAAAAATCCGTGTCTTTAGGTTATGGTTTCAAACTGTTTGTAATTACTTCTTTGTTTTTCTGGCTAATTTATGCCAAAATGGGGTCTAAAAAGATTTTAAATCAACAATTTGACGTATTATTACATGTTGAATTGTCGATTTAAAATCTTTTTAGACCCTATTTTGGCATAAATTAGCCTCAAAATGCTATTAAATGCTACTAGAACACCTTGTTAAAACAACTTAAAAATAAATGGGATAATTACAAAACCTTAAATAACTTTTGAAGTACTAAAGCTACAAAATTGTTTTTTACTCTAGTTTATCTCAAAATTATTGCCTTTTAAAATAAGGTATTACCATCAATTAAAATTGTATTGAAAAGAAGACTAGATTTGTTGACATCTTGCAAAACAATGATACTTCTTTTTAAAACACTAATATCACTTTGGGCACAAATACTCATTTTGATTTAAATTCCATGACAAACGGTCGATTCAAAACCTTTTTAGACCTCGGCACTTAGCTTCTTGGCAGCAAAGTGGCAAAGAGTCCGAACGCCTCTTGTTTTACTTAATAAGCGGGGTATTTCAAGTTTTCTATTCGACTTGGTGGAATGCTCATGCGTTCCTAAATAAATGGATCGCATGTTACATGTGGCTTCAAACCATTCGCCGCCCAAACCAGGGAGGTGTCCAGAATAACTTAACGGCAACTTAACGCCAAGTCATTATTATTACCAGTGTTGTATTTTTAATGTATTTTTGTGTTTGTATGTTTTCCAGTATCTCGAGATGAGGTTTGATCATAGCGTTCGTGTGTTGTGCTCCTTGCTGTTTACAGTGGCTTGGGTAAATATCAGTTTTATTACAATATGATTTTATATTTAAACAATTTATACTATTAATGTTAATTTTTATTATAAAGGTTGTACTAGAATCAACTGTGAAATTTCTATGTATATTACAGAGGGGGTCCCCCGTAAGCATTATTATTTAATCAAGAAAGAGAAAATAGGATTATTTCTGTTAAAATTTTCAGTGACGAATATCTCTTCTCTCTTTACATTGTCTCTCTTTGTTAATCTTATGTAATATTATGTAATATTTTCAGATGTTGTACATTCCTGTGGTCATTTACGGTCCTGCTTTAGCTTTCAACCAGGGTAAACAGTTTTAAGTTACTTTAGTATTATGTCTCATTCCAGTGATAACTACAGTTATTTTGCTAGTAGGTCCGAAGGACTTTCAACATCTTACCTAGCTAACATCCTACTGTGCACACATGTAGGATTTCCTGGGCAGAAATCGTCCTCTTGATTAGACCCTCCTAATCAAGAAGTTTAAAATATTTTGCTCTTATTAACGATGTGTTGACTTCTTTTTAATTCCTCAAATTATTGTTGTCGTATTTATCTCCCTCTACTTTTATCACTCCAAGCATCATGTTCTGATGAAAATCTGCTAAAATTTCATATTACTACTTTAAGTAGCAATTCCACATTTTCTTAAAAAGGTTATAAGACAAATTCAGAGGGAAATTTATGAAATAAAACTTGCAAATAGAGTAAATAATAGATTTGATTGTAGTTTCAGGTCTGAGCGTTCACATAGTGGCTCCAGTTCTGTGCACTGTCTGCATCTTCTATACGACAGTCGTGGGTACCTCAGCTTACTGTTTTATCTAAGTATAATTGTATACTATCTGAATGTAAACAGATCTCAATGTTCTCTATTCTTCTACAAATGCTTATTTCCCTCTTCAAGGATAGCTAGAGAAGGGAGTCATCAAAGTTCTTGCTAACAAAATCAGTTTCCACTATTAAGGGTTCTTAAGTTTCATATCGAAGCAGTGAATATAACAGCTATCAATAACGTAGCTAAAAGGATCGTAACTTATGGCCCCAAACATTTCTCTGCTTTCTTAAATATTTAATTTGTGTGTTTCTCTATATAGTGCAGTCATTTGAGATGAAAATCGAGCCTTACCTCCGATTTGCTTGCCTATCGGATTGTATATAGATTTAATTGTATATATCTTTGTATGGTTTTTAAACAATAAATTATTCATTCATTCCTTATCAACCGATTTATCTGAAAATTTGGAATTAGGCTTATCTTACCCTTACCTTCAAAGGTGACATTGACCCGTAGGGTGCTTTTTATTTTTAAGGGGTGAAAACCACCCCTTTATCCACAAATTCAGATTTAGGCATTTTAACTTGTTAAAACAAAATGTGGGACAATTATTATTATTACTTAACTTGATTATTATATACTGAACCATTTTTCAACCCTTAAATGATTTTACAACCCCCACAAACGACTCTAACTTAAAAATAATAATAAAAAATACTTTTTTATAACTGAAAATTATTTAAATGCAGAGTGAATTTTGTTTCACATTCTCCAACACCATTATGATATGTCTTACTCCCTTTCAACTCTTAAAAAACTGTATAATTTTACAAAACAACCTCTATATTAAAAAAAAAAATTAAAATTACTTTTGTATGACTGAAAATGATTTTAATATCGTTTCACATTTTCAAGAATGAGAATCATAATGTTTAAACTTTTCAACCCTTAAAAACAACCCTAAGTTTAAAGTAATGTTAAAAATGTATTTTCATACCATTATATTTTACATAAAATATTGTCATACAATTTAATTATATAGCACGTGTAATTTTATATTCCAGTACATGAATTTAAATTGTTTAAAGTTTTCAACCCCCAAAAACTATCCCTAATTTGCAAAATGTATTTTTTTTAAATTAATTTTATGCGATTACTTATATTAATCGGTTTTGAATGAAAATAATAAATTTATTATTTATTAAATGCAACATAAAAATAACTTTAGTACAAGAAATCAATGGATACAACTTTACAAAAATCATAAGTTCATTATTTAGCATGGTAGTCGCTGTCGTGATCCTCTTGGTCAATTGGAGGGTTATGCTCACAGTTGTCTCCACAGCATGTTTCACAAGTTGTATTGCAAAACATTCCGATTCTTCGGCAACCACAAGTAGCACCACAACCTTTTTTGCATTTGCAAAATATCATTTTTAGTAACTAGTAAGGTAAATATTACCAAATTTAAAAAAAGCATTTCATTTTCTGACCATAACTCCTACAATTTTTAAGCTAGCGCAATTTACAAAAACTATGTTTGAAGGTAATTAAAAGAGCTAGAAATTTTTTTTATTAACATATGGTGTAAAACCCATCGTTTTCAAATGGCGAAGGGTCAAAGGGCTAAAAATAGGTTGTCATTGTACTACCACGCGCTCTTTGAACAGTCATATCTCCGTCAATTTTTAACTGACAGAAACAAAAAAAAATTTTTGTTAAAAAATACCTATATTTTTTATCTCTACATTTTTTTGCGTATCTTTCATTGTTTCTTTGAAATATTAAGAAAAAGGCATTTTTTTTTAAATTGGAAAAAAAATTCTTTAAATCATGATTTTTTAGAAAATTATGCATTCCAAACCGGCTAAACTACTATATGATCCCATTGATATCATTACATTAAAGTAATCTTCTGACAGGATTCGATTAATTTTTAATTTGGTGGAAATGGTGCTGACTAAACTGATACATTTTTTGTTTAACAATTGTAATGTCCCCTGTTTTTTATATGACAATCACCGAATTTGTGTTCAAAAGACTTTTAACAGTGCTCATTTTAAAGGTCTTTTCAGGCACTATAAAAAACCTTTCTATAGACATATTCGTAAAATACATCTGTTGCCTGCTAAATGGCTTTGAATACTTCGATATGAGTACGGACTTTTACAAAAAGGAATTTGTTTGTTTTTTTATCTACTACAATTTTGTTCCTTATAAAATTATCGCTAAAATGCTTAATTCTTGAGATATTGTCAAAAAATTGTAGTATGAAAAAACTTCATACTACATTATTTTCTTTAAATAAGTCAATTAATCGATTTCTGGTGTTATTTTGACCGAAAAAATTTCCACCCTCGAGATGGGGTGGCAACACCCCAGGAAAAAGCACCCTGTGGGTCAATGTCACTTTCAAGTTAAGGTTGAGATATGACTGATTCCAAATTTTCAAGTCATTCCATCGATAGGCAAGCAAATTGGAGGTATTATGCATTGACTGTACTAATAAATTCTTGGACTCTTACCACTTATCTTGTTATAAACTGTTTTATTTTTAATTTTCCTTATTTAAACCGAGGATATAAAGGAAAAGTATTGTGTGTAATAGAAAATATATTTGTTCAGGGAGGTCTAAAAGCTGTAGTATGGGCGGATGCCCTACAAGGAGCTGTTATGATATGCGCTGTGGTCGTAGTCATAGTAGCAGGATTAATCAAAGTTGGAGGTTTTGGTCCAGTGTTCGATGCTGTTTATAACAGCGGTCGCCTTGATGTCTTTGAGTAAGTATCTTTCAATACAGATCTTGATGTTTTTGAGTACAGATCTTGATGTTTTTGAGTACAGATCTTGATGTTTTTGAGTACAGATCTTGTTTGAGTACAGATCTTGATGTTTTTGTACAGATCTTGACCTTGATGTTTTTGAGTACAGAATTTGATGTCTTTGAGTGCAGATCAAAGAATTTATTGATAAAGAAAGATAGTCTTGGGATTTGTTTTGGGGGAATAAAAGGTTAGTTCAGTAGCCAGTGAACAGGAGCGCTAGTAACTTTGAGAATGCATTCCTGTCGTCATATTTTCAGCAAACTAATCCTGACACAACACTAATTTATCAAAATATTTTCTTTATATATTTAAGACCAATTTCAAGTAGATACTTGTGTTGTTAAAATGCTAATAAAGAACGATATTATTTCACAGTACTAACTTTGAAAAGAGGGAAGAATCAAAATCGGTTAACTACAACCAAAGATATGACTCTTTTAAAATCACCAAAAAAAAAAATATGCAAAATCAGCGAACTACAACCAAAGATATTTATAAATATACAAGAATAAAAGGATGTAAATCCTGTAGGATCTTGTTTGAGTAGATCCTTGTGATATAATATAATAAAAAAAATACAGTTATGTTATTAAATTAAATTAGTAGTAATTGCACTTAAATTTAAGCTGATAGTGGCACCAGAAACTCTAACATAGTACCAAAAATTTATTTTATAGGTTAAGCTGCCACTATTAGCTTGTACCTAAAATGTCAATAGATTAAAAGATAAAATTTAAAGAAAAAATTAATTAATAATGATACAGTTTAGCATTGCCATGAAAAACTAAAACAAATAATTGGTAGGAAACCTAGCAGGTTATAATATACTAATTTAAATTAAAAGAGACTAGGTTAACTACAAAGTTACATACTATGATATTATTTAAATTAAACAGTAATTAATATTCTTTTCTATATAAAATAAATTAAATTGTCTTGGAGGATTAAAGCCACTAATACCTTTATACCAAGAAATGTAGTTATTTAGTTAAAATTAAGTATATAATACTGAAAATTATTAGAATAAAATAATAGTACACAACCTTAACAATTAGGAACATAAAAAAGTTAAAATAGAATTAATACATACATACATATATTTTTAAGGTAAGCTAGAGAATTGAGAAGATACTCTTGAATTACTAAATTGAAAATAACCAGACTAGACCCTAATTAGGCAAAATATTAATTGTATTTTTAAGGTAGTATCCACAAATATTTAGTGCCACAAAACCAATACAAGAAAAAATCATATTAATTAGTTAAAATTTAAATATTGGAGTAAAATGAACCATGAATAATTAATTAAAAAAAAAAAGAAAACTGAAACCCCTTGACAAACAAATTAAGTTCTAAATAGTTGAGTGGCATTATTATTTACATCAATAGAATGGTAAGACACAAAATTTATTTTAGTTGCTCCTTATACCATTTGTTTATCCTACTCTTGAACGACTCGACAGATGGTGCAGTGACTATATGCTCCGGTAGAGCATTCCAGTAAGTAATGACTCTATCAGAGAAAAAGGTTTTTCTTGTGAGTGTAGCTGCTTGAGGTTTAACAATTTAAAAGGATGACCTCTTAAGTGTAATGATTTACAGTAAATATTTCTGATAATTGCGGACAATCATAGGTATGATTCATTATTTTGTACACTTCCGTCATATCAATGAGCAATCTTCTGTCTTCTAATAAGAGAATATTTAAGGCCTTAAGTCTCTCTGGATAAGAAATCTCTTATTTCTGGGCACAGTTTCGTGAATCTTCTTTGAACTCTCTCTACAAGTGAGACATCTTTGGCAAAATGAGGGGACCAAACACTTGAGCTAAATTCTAAAACTGGCCTAAGATAAGACGTCAATAACCTTTTGTGGCTGTTTTATTTAAGTTCTTGAATGCAGATCTAATTAGGTGTATGATAGAATTACCTCGTTTTACAAGAGATGAGATGTGTGGGGCCCACTTTAAGTCTGATGATACTATTATTCCTAAGTCTTTTTGCTCTTTAACTGATGGCAGTAAAGATCCTTGAAGATAGTAGTTGTGATTAGGATTGCCATAGCCAAGATGAAGAACTGTGCACTTACTAGGATTCACATTTAGTAACCAATCCCTAGACCAAGCGTCAAGTGCATCTATCGTGTTGAATTGGTGATTGGGTAAAAACCACAGCTGATAGTTTCTTATCATCAGCAAAGTCAGATACATTGCAAGACAAAAAAGGAGGAATGTCATAAATATACAAGAAAAAAGAATAGGTGCTATCACCGATCCTGAGGTACTCCACTGACTACCTTGTAAAAAAGTGAAAGAATACCAGAAACTCTAACACAAAATTTTCTTCCATTGAGTAGTTTTTTTAGCCAGTCAAGCAATAGTCCTCTTATACCAAGATGTTCTAACTTATAAATCAGTCGCATTAGGGGAACTCTATCGAACGCTTTTTCGTAATCAATGTATACTATATCCACAAACAGATGATTGTCTAGGGCTTTAGTCCAGATATCTAAGTTAACCAACATGTTTGTGAGAACTGATTTTTGAGGCATGAATCCATGTTGACTGTCCGGTATGATACTATGTATGAGGATAAAATTCAAAAGGTTATTAGAAATGATTTTCTCCATGCATTTTGCAATAATAGATTGTAAACTCACAGGCCGGTAGTTTTCAGGTTTTAGCTATCTCCCTTCTTATAAATTGGAACTATAATACTAACAGACCATTGTGTTGGAATGATTCCAGAATTAAAAGAGCTATTCATTAGTAGAGAAACAGGTTTAGCTAGAACTTTGGCACAATTCTTCAAAAAAGTTGCTGGTATTTTGTCATATCCTGGAGCAGAGTTGTCTTTTAGATTATTAAATGCTTCCAAGACTAGAGGTGGATTAATGTTTATAGTTTCAAGTGAATGCTGATTTCTAGTTTCGAGAGGTAGTTGAGGCATTGGTCCAGGTGGTTCTTCTCTTTGAGCTGTAGAAAAATACTTAGCAAATATATCAGCACAATACTTTGGGTCATTTACAATAGAATTAGTGACAGGGCAGTGTAAAGATTGAACTGATGTTTGTTGATTAAGGCCAGCTTTGATGTATTTAAAAAATACTTAGGATCACCACTGAGAACTCCAGTTTCATGGTCTAATCTAGATTTGCGGGTAAGGAAACGTAATTTGTTTCTGGCCCTCTTGTACAACTTAAAATCTGTTTCAAGTCCACTAAAACAATAAGTATCCCAACATTTTCTTTTATGGATACGTAATTTATTAAGATCTTTAGTAATCCATGGTTTAGAAACTTTTTTATAAGGTTTAAACCAAGGCACATATTGTTCAATAGCTGAGTTAAGTATATTGTAAAAACAATTTGCCATGGACAACGTATCAAGAGATTCAAAAAATCCTTGTCAAGTTTATCCTGTAAATATGAATTAATTGCCTCATAATCAGCTTTTTTGAAATTTCTGGAGGGAATTATTTTTATCACGAACCCAAGGCATCACAATTTGAGCTATGGCTGTGATAGTATGTGGTCTGATCTACCTATTGGTTGTTCATAAATAATTTCAGATATAAACTCTTCATCATTGGTTAGGATTAAATCTAAAAGGCTAGGTAGAGCTGGAGGTCTGTATCTGGTCGGTTGACTAACCAGTTGGAAAAGATTGGAGTCAGCAACGGCTTCGAAAAAACGAGAGTGAGGTAATGATGAGTTAGGAGCAGTTGCATTGATCCAATCAATCTCCGGATTTCATATCTGTAAAAACTATCAGTCTTTTATAAGAGACACTATATTCTATAATCTTGTCAGTTAGCTTATCAGATATATTATTAGGTACCATTTGAGATCGATAAATACATATAAGGTAAATCAGTACATTTATCAACAGATACGTCCAGTTTGATAATGTTGGCAGGTTTTAGTTCTGGATGCACCTCAATTTTAGATACAGTAACAGCTTTGCTAAGAATGTAGTTTTTAACATAAACACAGACTCCTCCACCCCTGCACTCAGTTCTGTCAGCTCTATACAAAGAGGAGTTTGGTATTGACACAGTACATGAGTTATCTTCTTCATTAAACCAGGTTTCTGTAATAGCTATAACATCAGGATTTTTATTTGATATTAATAATAAAAATTCCTCAAATTTACTTTTAATATTATTAGCGTTAGTATATAAGAATATTAGGTTGTGTAGGCTATTCAGTTTTTTGAAAGTTTAACAAGTTGAGGCCGGTTTTTAATGTACTTAATCGTCCATCCTGTCTCTCCACTGTTAATTTTCTCTTTGAGGCTGTTTCTAATATTATTTAAATAGTTTCTTTGCATCTTAGTGTGGTCAGATCTAATTTTTACATCTTTGTTCTCACTTGTGGGAGGTAATCCAAACTTGTTGAAAGCTTTAAGAACTTCAGTGGCAATGACGGATGATTTAAAAATAACTTTAATAGGACGAAAGGTTTGTTTTTCCTCTTTTGGTAGATTGATTGTTACTGTCATTTGCTAGCTGACTGTTTTCATCAGTACTTGCTACCTGTTTATTAGATGTGTTTTTAACATTATTTAGGGAATTAGCAAATCTGTAGGTACTTTCAATATCGCTGCTTGAGATATTACATTTAAGCTCTGAGAGTAGAAGTAAAATCCTGTTCTTGTCGTCAATTTTACTTTGGTTGATATCAGAGGTGTTTGATTCCGTTAAATTGTACATAATGATATTTTTTCCAGCTTTCTGTCTGAGATTAACTTCTTGAATTACATCCTCAACAATTTCGTTCTTATCAATTGAGGTTATATTGCCGGATTTAATTTCGGCCACCTCTGAAGTTAAGTTAATGATAAGTTTTTTAAGATCGTCGTATTGATTATTAGAAGATTCACAGTTACAACATAAATATATTAACTTACGACTCTTAAGATTAATAGTCGCTATTTCAGTCTTTGTTAAACCAGTACATTCCGGCGTCAGGTGGTAAGGCACAGTACATCGATCACATTTTAATTCTTGTGTATCACTAGAAATGCTATTTTTACATTTGTAACACTCGTCTAACAATGTAAGACCCATAATTTAATCGAAAAAGTAAAAATTACTATTTTAAAAACTTAAAAACAATAAAAATTCACGAGCTTGAAAATAATGCGTCTTATCACATCAAAGTTCGATATATCGATATATGACTCTTTTAAAATCCCAAAAAAAAAAATATGCAAAATCAGCGAATTTCTTTGAACAAATATTGGCTTTGTGCATTTTTGTGGCCATTTAACAAATGTCATAACTTTTGGTGTAGTCAATTTTGATGATAAAACACTGGTTTAATAGGAAATTTTATCAGCTTTAAAAAATATTCTTATCATGTTTTGCAGACCACCCACAGGGCACCACTTATTGCAAGAAAACTGGAATTGGTGCGATTTTCTTAAATAGGGTACAGTCCGAGATTTAATCAGTATACCTCCAGTTCACCAGGCAGAGACAATACCACTACTCCACTAAGGGGGACAGAGAATAGAACTTAATTAAAATATAATTATTTTGGTTGACAATGAAGGATGAGATTTTTAAGGGAACTTCTTATTTTTTAACAATACCATAGGCATAGAGGGAAGTGGGGTTATAAAGATCTAGAAGTACTGTATTTGGGAAACTACTCTAACATAATAAATGTCACATTTATTTTCAGTTTCGATCCAGATCCGACGAAAAGATTGACATTTTGGTCTTCCACAGTTGGCTTGACTCTGCTGTGGTTAGCTTACGGTGCATCGAATCCAGCTATGGTGCAGCGATTTATAGCTTTACCATCATTGGAATCTGCTAAAAGGTAATCATTAAAATCGATTAATCTTTTAATCAGACGTACAATCTACTTTCTGATATCATGTAAACATAATGGGCCAGTAAGAGTTAACCATTTGGGTTCAGATTATGTCTAAGCTAATAAAAGAAGGTACTCAGGTCTTTATAATGGCGGATGCTTTACTATAGAGGCAGTTTTACTGTAGAGTCTACTGCATTTATTTTTAATAGAATAGTGCAGGTTAGATGCATTTACCCACTCTAGAGATGCTAATCCTGCTTTCTAGAGGAATGAAGGTATGAGAGAGGCAAATGAAGCCTCGAAATACACAAGTCTCTATCAGTTTAATCCTTGATTCTGGTAAAAATAAAAATGCACTGCTTGTAGAAAATAGTTTAAAAGTCAATGAGCGAGTGCCATGACCAATAACAGAGCACCTCAAATAAAACCTCAAACCCAAATAAAACCGAAAAACCAAAAACCTTAAATAAAAACCTCAAATAAAACCTTTCTCTGACCTTCAAATAAAATTCCGAAGAATACTATTATCAAAACTATTCATGTTTTGCAAAACTCGGAAGTATCAAATGATGTATGATGAATAATTTATCAAAAAGTAGTAAAATTAATTTGTGAGTTAAAAATGCTGACTATCTAGTGAACCTATGGTGTGTCTATTAGTTTTTGATGTAAGGATTGCATGAGATCTCTGGGCTCTAATTGGTTCCTGTCAATAATTTATGGCGGGAACGCATGCTACCAACTATGTCAAAATTGATTGGCCTAGTTGAGGTCACATAATAGAGATATTTGCGATTCAAACAGATAGTTGTAAGGTTGGCAATACTAATGGCGGGAAAACCAAAGGGTGATCAAATTTTTTTTTATCATAGAATTAGCATGGGAGCTGATAAAAATGCTTCTTTTATTCCTTTATTGTTAGTTAATTTGTGATAAATGAGATAAAAATTAATAGAGTGACCATCGGTGCTAATAAAATTGCCAATATTTTATAGGATTTTAAATGTAGAATAAGGCTCTTATCATTACAGACTTAGATTTGTCCAATCTAACCCTGAAATAATAAAACCTAAACGGATCATTTAAACAAACATTTTACAAAAAAGTGAATTTATTGAGTTATTCATTATTTTAGTGTGTAAATAAAATTGATTAATAAATTAAAACACCATTACGGTGAAAATTTGCTTGTTATCAGTTAATTTAAATACCTGTTACAACTAATTTAAACAATTTAATGCAAGAAAGAGGTAATTTTATGTGTTTGAGCAAACTAAAATTATTCAAAAGTAACATTAATTAACAATAAATAAAATAAAACACATATTGTGATTTTACCTTCTTATAACTCAATTTAAATACTCGTGACAACCCATTAAAACCTTATTTTTCAATGAAATAGTGATTCCTCTGAGTTCATACGCCTTAAAATTAATTAAATCAAAGCATTGTGGAGAGACTTTTAAGATTATTTTTTAAAGTGAACATCATTAGATATTAAGCAATTTTAATATCTGTTTATGATTAGTTGTAATTTCCTGACTAATTAGTTAATAAATTATAAATAATAAACTGCATTGGCTGCAAGGAAAGTTAACCTTTACTAATGATTTAACAAACTTTTATGAAATTAATGTTACTTTTTTAAAATATTAATTTTACTTTAAGAAATGATTTAAAGAAATAATTGTCACAAATAAAAAAACCCATAAGGACTTTAACAACGATCACCCTTCCGTTATCAATTTCTTATCGGCAACGCTGGCACTGCTACAGACTTTGAATCGCGAATAAATGTTACAATGAGAGTAGTTGGAACTATAAATTGCAAAGAGTTGATAAATAATATTGTATAATGAATATTTTGGGGACTATAGATTAAATAAACATGTATTTCTTTACAAGTATATTTGGCCCTCTTGTCACATTTAACCTTCATTTTCTTACATCTAAATAACAGAGTGAACATAATGATTGGAATGAGCATGAATGGAGTTCATTACAAAATGAAAACTACGAAGTCTCTCTACAAAACAAACTTTATTGGTAAAGCGCTTTCAACCTACACAGAGGCCATCATCCGTGCAAAGCCTACAAATAAGTAAAACAGAATAAAAAACCAAAATAAAATAACGTGAAAAACAAATTATGATGCAAAGTAAATAAGTAATTTAAATAGTGTAGATTTAAAGTTGATTACCGTTGAGATGTTAAAAAAGAAAGAAGAACGTATGTAATGTTTTTTTAAGTGTGTAGTGTTTTTTAAGTTGTATGTTTTTTAGTGTTAAGTGTGTGTTTTTTTAAGTGTGTATTTTTAAGTGTATGTTTTTTAAGTGTGATGTTAGTTTTTTAAGTGTATGGTTTTTTAAGTGTGTATGTTTTTTAAGTGTGTATGTTTTTTTAAGGTGTATGTTTTTTTAAGGTGTTTTATTTTTTAAGTGTGTATGTTTTTTTTAAGTGTGTATGTTTTTTTAAGTGTGTATGTTTTTTTAAGGTGTGTATGTTTTTTAAGTTGTATGTTTTTTTAAGTGTGTTTTTTTAAAGTGTGTATGTTTTTAAGTATGTTTTTTTAAGTGTGTATGTTTTTTAAGTGTGTATGTTTTTTTAAGTGTGTATGTTTTTTTAAGTGTGTATATTTTTTAAGTGTGTATGTTTTTTAAGTGTGTATGTTTTTTTTTAAGTGTGTATGTGTGTATGTTTTTTAAGTGTGTATGTTTTATGTTTTTTAAGTGTGTATGTTTTTTGTTTAAGTTTTGTTTTGTGGAGAGACTTCTTAGTTTTCATTATTCATTATAAGTGAACATAATATATATTAAGAAATTTTTTATGATTAGTTGTGATTTCCTGAATAATTAGTTAATAAATTATAAATAATAAATTGTGTAGGCTTGCAAGGAATGTTAACCTTATGAAATTAATGTCACTTTTTTAAAGAAATATTCATTTTCAACTCGTTTATTTATTTTATTATACACAAAAAATGACTTAAGTGTTGTCAAGTTTAGAACTAGGAAATTTTCTAGGACATTTTTTATCTGTAATAATATGTTGGCAATCCTACAATTGGTTTGACTCAAAAACTCTAGATAGCTTTAGTCAAAAACTACTAGATATACCATAGGCGGGTGTTAGGTCTTTAAGTAATTGTTCACACGAGGGGTTTGGCAGGGGGTTCAACCATGTGTTCCATTCCCCCCTCCCCAGCAGTTGTCGTGTGAACAGGATTGGTTGAACGGAGTTCAACCCCAAAATTTTTTTAACTATAGGTTAAAAAAGCAACCCCTTTTGTGTGAACTGTGAACTGTTGGGGTTGAACCTCCTGCCAAACCCCGCATGTGAACGGAATAATTGATTAGCTAGCAATGATCCTTGTATATTTAGACTGTGTGAATTCTCCTTACATTCGTGGGTAGTTGGTAAAACCTATAGTTGAGTAGTAATTGCTAAATGCCGGAGCAAGTAGTTCTCATCTCTCCCGCTGTTCCATTATCCATTTTATCTTTGGTAGATAAAGATAAGCTCATTTTAAGACATGGTTTGTTGGCAGGTCGGCATTGTATCAGTGTCTCGGAATTTGCACCTTTTCAGGCCTAAGCTGTTTTCTCGGTATGATTATGTACACCCACTACCAAGGATGTGATCCTATATCGGCCCGTGTAAGTATAAGGAACCTTATTTAGTTACTACTTTAAATTTTAAATAATTTTATAATAATTAAATTGAGCTGTAGAGTCAATTAATAAAAGGAATTAAAAGAAAAAGTCTCTCCACTGATTTGATTAATAATGTATTGAACTGTATTTATGCATTAATGCATTGTATATTACCAAGCATGTAATTTTGTTGTTCTTTGTTGGTAAAGCTCTGTGTGACATCTTGGTAAGCCAGGTTACCATACTTCCAGAATTAGTTCTTAATGTTAAAGATTTAATATTACCTTCTTGATCACTCGCTGGTTAGAGACCATTGCTTGCTGTCCTAGTAATTTTAGGTGGCCCTCTTGACCCTGTAGCTGTGCAAGTCTTCATTACCAGTGCAATTCAGTTTACCCCGGCTTTTTGCCATGCTCACTATTAAGTTATCATTGGTAGCCGTTTTAATCTGTCTGTAGGGTAACTGGTCAAGACTCCATCGTCAGTGCCCAGGCTCCCGAGCAAGGGTTTCATGAATCTCAGCTGGAGGTTATCACTCCAGCCCCTTTATGAAGCTGGTAGAGAACTCATCTACTAGCGTTTCGGCTTTACTGGCGAGGGATTATCTCTTGCGTACTCCGCTGTCTAAGTTATCATTGGCAGCCAGGGAAGGGTTAGCACCTTGTTAGGACGTTACCATTCCTAGCACTGTAGGTTTCTTCCGTTTGACAAATTACTGGCAAGGTATCATTGCCAGCCTTCCGATTGCACCTGCTGCTCTAGTTGCCATAGACAACCCCCTTCTCCCTATAGCTGGTAAAATATCATCACCATTGAGACCAAGTCTTCTTGCCGTATCCAATAGCAAGAGATCATTGCTAGTCCTTTCAAGACGTCAGTAGAGAGACCATCTGCCGACACTTCGAGAAAGCTACTAGTCAAGGCTTCATCACCTGTAGGGAGGGGTCATGGGGAGGGTTTTGCCATCTCAGAATGACTTCCAGCCCCTTTTTTCATTGATTGTTAAAGACATCACTTTCCAATTTTTTTTGCGTCTGACTAGTAGGACATCACTGCCAGATGGGGTACCCTTTATTTAGCCGTCGACTAAGCCATCATTGGCGACATATACTCCCAGGCTGACACTCTGTGTCTGAGCCAGTCCACTTTCAGTCCAAAATAGCAGAGGTGAAGTGATCATTTGCCGCCGTACCACACTGCTATCACATTAATTCATCCGTTGTGCAAGTTATCATTTCCAGCGCCGTACTTTATCAGCCGCCAGTACAATATCTTTACTGGTCGTTTAGGTTAGAGCTGTTAGTTCAGGTTAGGCTTAGTTTAGCTCGCTGTTGCAGTGATGTGTCTCTTCATTGCTTAGTATTTTTAAAGAGACTGGCGACCGTGTATTCTTTCTCCTTTGCCCCCAATGCTAGACCAGGGTCAAGTGATCGAGTACTCTTGGTGGTACGTGGTGCTGAGCCCGTACGCCGGTGTCAATGTGATGACTGAATGAATGAATATATTTCTGTAATTACAAAATAAATTTGCTTTACAATGTCAAAAAATAATTTACAAAACATCCAATAAGTACATCATTTAGGAACAATATTTTCAAAAAACTCATTTAGAGAATATGGGCTAATTTTTATTAATTTAAATTTTAGCTCATTTTTCAAGGTTTTTAAATCTAAGATCTTATAAATATCTGGCAATGCATTATACAATTGAATGCCTGTGATATTAGGATCACTTTTGGTCCTTTCCACTCTTCTGTATGGCAACATTGTCATTCTTTTGCCTGGTATTTAGATAATGGCAATCTAAACTTTATGTAAGTTAAGTGCTGCTGTTTGTAATACACATGATAAAATGTATTCGCCGATCACTGTTATGATTCCAAGTTCTCTGAAGTATTCCTTGCATGATTTCATAGGTGTTAATTTGCATATGACTCTGATAGCACGTTTCTGAGCAATGAGAACTCTCTCTATATCAGCTGAACATCCCCATATCTCCAATGTGACCTCGGTCGTCCCGATCAGTATCTCCGTCAGTCTAAGGGGCACAGGACCGGTTGGCAGATGGTTTCTCAAAACTGAAACCTGGTTTTGTTAATATATAATTTTAGCTTATAGACTGTTTTTTTTTTCAATTCCTTTGTTTTTAATCAATTATTTAATTTGTAGATTTAAGTAGTAAAAGTTGATATCCTTGATAACACAAACTGTCGGGGCACTGATAGGAGAATTACTTTCCTAACATATCCCTTCCCCAACCCTCTTTATTTACCTTGTAAATATTTACGTATTTATTATTTATATTATTATTTATTTGGTTTATCACGATTATTATTAGTTTTAAGCTCACCTTGGTAATTTGAAAGCCATTTTTTGTATGTAAACTTAATATTGATATCTTGTTTAAACTCGCGAATCTGTTTACGTTTCTTCTGATCACTTTCATCTCATCTTTAGCTTTCTTACATTTACTTCACCATCACTATCTTCAATATTCACTTCCTTTTGTTTCATCAGCTTCATATTAGCGAAATAAGCACAGACAACTTAATAATTAGGCCTTTATTGTAAGGAAAGCCGGCACTTTGTTTTGAAGTCACGTAAAGTAACCTTCACGTCTGTAACCTTCCTCATTATTTTCTCAGCGCTTTCAAACAAGATAACTCAGCACTTTCAACTGCTTCAAAAGTATTTTGATTTGCTTAAAACCGCTTTTGACCGTTACGACGGTGTGTGAAGAATCTACGGCGTAACCGTACGAGCTAGCTCAGATATTTTAGTGAAGTTATATCTCAATTTTGTGTGAGATCCCGTAAATTGTTTACCGATAGAATCAGCGAAGTCTGGATTTACTTTGAGTGTAAACCGACCTGGTTTCCGAGCGAAACCAAGTCTCTGTGAGTTAAGTATAAAGCAGCAGGTACGTACCTATCACCTTATCTAACTTCTCTCGCCAGTTATGCGATGCTTTCTTCCTTCTGCTTAATCTATCAGCTATTGGACTCTCTTTCATCCTTCCGCGGCGAAATAACTCGGATTTTGATTGATTAATAACCTTGGTTGCACCTACGAATGACGCCTAGCTGGCCAGCCATACATTCATTAATTTCTTATCATTGGGCTATTTCCGTAGATAATAGGTCCCTTGGGTTCCCCTTTTGGGAGTTTAAAGTTAGTTTACTTAGCCTAAGACTTATTAATTGTATTAGCATAAGTTTAAGTTTAGTGCTAAGGTGCTTATCAAGCCAATGCTTAACCCGCCGGTTACGGCTAAATTATTGCAATCAGTAACTTATATTTATTGTAGCTTGTGCATGAGTTGGTTATCTTACAAAACTGCTTTATTTATTTTCCTAAAGTTAAGTACTGGCTTAGATGCATGTTTATTAATATTATCTGTTCCACTGCTTTATGTCTTTATGCTTTCTTATCACTTAAGTTATCTTCTAAATTTAATTAAATATTATTTTGTTATATGAATATTTTGTTTCTCATTTATCTAAATCAGCCTTCTACCTATCCTTATTCTTTATATGGTCCTTCAGAGCTTCCTTTCAAACCTCTCTTTGGTAACACTAGCCACAGTAATAATCACCTGTCTAGTGCCCAACATATTGGTCTGCCTTCGACCGGATTACTTAGCAGCCTGTGGATTCAGCTTATCTACTACCTGTTGCTTGTTTTTACTTTCATCTTTCAACTCAACGAGACTTCAACCTTCAGCGACACTTCACTACAGCATTATAGACTCTACACTAGGTCTATTTTACCTGTTGGAAATTATAAGTTTCACAACTGAAGCTATAATTCTCAGGACACCAGCGACAGCACTTTGTGCTTATCAGATTGACCTATGGCATCTGAAAACAGCGAAACTTAATTACTTTGTGATACACCTTTTTTGTTTAATTTCTTGTATAAATAGATGTACAAGACTTTATCAGCGACTTCAGCGTTCTTCTATAATCTGAGCAAACTTTATAATTTTATAAGTAAGATTTCTTTATTCTTATTTCAGCGATTGTATAGTAAGATACATATCTCACTTTACTTGTTTTCTTTAGCGTTGCTACGTAGCTATTATTTTTTGTTTACACGTGTACATATTTTCTCTTTTCAGCATAATTATAATTTTCGAGCTCGTTTATGTATTACAGCATTGCGGGTTTAGTATTTGTACATACCTGTGTATTATTTGTTTTGTTTGTTTATTTATTATTTAGCATATGTGTTCACTACTCAAATTATTTCTTTTGGTGAATGCATAGCTTGTTAGCTATTCACTTGTTTTGTTATAGCGTTTTGTATATACAGATTGTGTAAATTTACTGATTACACTTGTTACCTGTAAATATACTTTTATTAGCGACTTTTCTGGACTTCATATTCACCTTAGCAGTTTTCTTTATTTTTATATTTCTTACTTTGGGTGATACGATGTCCGGTAAAGACGGAGACGATTACCGGGAAGACAATGTTGTAGAGGACGATGCACCATTGGACCCCAAATGTCCAGCTACACCTTATCGACGCCGAATGCGTACCTTGGTGAATGATTTGCAGGAAATCAGAGATACGGGTTACATTGCCTCCTCGAGAGATAATGCGAAAACTATCTCTAGATTTAAAGGCATGTACCTCACTCTTTCTCCCACTTATGAGAAACTTGAACAAACCTATGATGACCTGTGTGACATGATTGATGCCTCTGGGGAATTTATTGTAACTCAAAGAGATCATGACTTACGTGCTAAAGGAAAGCGTTATATGCATGAATCACTCACATACAACAACATGTTTGAAGAAAGAGATAAGAAGTTGTCTCTTGCGGAAACAACAGCAATGACAGCTGGTTACTCCAGAAATCGTTTACCTAATCTTGAATTACCTTACTTCGATGGAGACCGAACAAAGTGGCCTCGATTTAAGGATACGTTTTCTAGTCGAGTCATCGATGACAAATTATTAAGCAATGTAGATCGATTTCATTTCCTAAGCCGAAGTCTAAAAGGCAAAGCAGCTGCAGTAATAGCACATGTTCCTGTTTCCGATAGCACCTTCTTCATAGCATGGGACCTTCTCCTAGAACTACGACAACCAACGTTTGTTGGCGGCAGCGCATTTAGATAGATTATTAGACTTAAAAATCTCACTAACTCACCTTCTACTGAAGTTTTAAGTAACACTGTCGCAGCCTTATCCGAAAGCATTGCCGCATTTAAGCTATAAAAAATACCTGATAGAGAAGAGTTTATTTATTTTCACATAGCCCGACGTTGCTTGGATGTTCAAACGCGAGAAGATTTTGAACGTCAGAATAGCGAGGAATTCCCATCCTTCAGCACTTTGACTTCATTTCTTCGCTCCCGCTGTGTAGCATCAGAGTTAGCTAAGGGTTTAAGCGGCTTTACGAATTCTAGGGACCTGAACGAGAGTAAGCGGAAACAAAATCAAAGCTTTAAGCCTCCGCGCCGTTCTGGTAGAGCTAGTGGTGGTCAACTGACCTTGACCAGCAATAGTCGTCTATCTACTCCTGATACATCCACTGGAATATCCGGAGCTTCATCAGACGCTCCAAAATGTAAAACTAAGTGTCACCTTTGCAAAGAATATCATTCTTTGATGAACTGTGTCAAGTTTGCTGCAGCAACCGTCAGTGAAAGAATTGAACTTCTTAAATCATGGAAAGGGTGCCGAAACTGTCTTTTGCTTGGGCACACTACAAACACTTGCGTTTCAAAATATCGATGCCGTTACTGTCACGGAAAACATCATAGCATGTTGCACCACGTTTCTGTTCAAAAGGAGAAATCACAAGATAGTGAAGTATCTTGTCCAGCACTTCATACTAAGACTCCTGATATTAACGTCATGTTAGGCACAGCTGAATGTTACATTCTATCCAGCGAAGGACATGAAAAGAAAATCCGTTTAGTCCTGGACTCAGGTAGTACAACGTCTTACGTCGTACAGAAGTTGCTACTTCTTTAGGACTTAAGATTGAAAAACATTCTTCCAATATTTGTGGTATTGGTGGCATATCTTTTAAGGGATATAAAGGCAGAACAGTGTGCACTATTGCACCGATCTCATCTCCAGCAACTAGTCTCACCACAACAGCAATTGTAGCGGACACTATTGTCCCACCTCTTCCCGGATTTACGATACCAGTTGAGATACGCAAATCACTTTCGTCGTATCCACTAGCCGATAGCGAATTTCACACTACTAAGCCTATTGATTTTCTTCTAGGCTGTGATCTTTATTGTGACGTCATTAATGGAGGAATCTTGACTGTAGGAAAAGGCTTACCTCGTTTGATGAGCACCATTTTCGGATATACCGTTATAGGTCGGGTTCGAGATGCTGCAGAAGCAACTTTAATCAGCACTCTTCATGCCTCCACAGATACTAGCACGTTAGATGCTGTTCAGCACGAGCTTCTCAAGTTTTGGGAACTTGAGGAGCCCCCTAATGTCAAGATTCACAATCCTGAAGAACTGCGTTGCGAGCAGATCTTTCAAGAAACGCACTCACGTTTACCTGATGGTAGATATATGGTTCGTCTACCATTTCGATATCCAAACCCACAGATTATGGGTACCCGTGGCATGGCTATTCGACGTCTTGAGCATTTAGAGTCTAAGTTGGCTCGAAATTCAAACTTAAAATCTAAATACGATGAATTCATGCATGAGTATATTGACCTAAACCACATGCAGATCGCTCCTCAACCAGGCCAAGTCTTCATCCCTCACCATTGTGTAGTCAAACCTGTTGAGAATGACATTAAAATTCGCGTAGTATTTGACGCAGCAGCAAAGACGTCATCTGGATCCCTGAACGATGCACTTCTTGTAGGACCAAAATTACAAAATAGCTTACCGTTAATCCTTTTAAATTTTCGTCGTCATCCTTATGTTTTTACAGCTGATGCTGTAAAGATGTTTCGACAGATACTGGTTCACCCGGACGACCGAGTTTACCAGCATATCTTGTGGAGGTTTGACCCAGCGGAAGCAGTTCAAGATTATGAACTCATGACAGTGTCTTATGGTCAAGCCAGTGCACCTTATTTAGCTATTAGAGTTCTACGTCAGCTTGTTCAAGACGAGGGACAGGATTTTCCATTAGCTGCTGCAGCCCTGTTAGACGATACGTACGTCGACGATGTAGCGACGGGGGCACGTACTTTAGAAGAAGCCTTGGAACTATTGCGCCAAATTATCACCTTGCTTTCTAAAGGAGGATTTAGTTTGAGCAAGTGGGCGTCAAATCATCCCGCCATATTAGCAGCATGTCGACAGACGGATCCTGCCGGCACATTGCCCATTAATGAAGTCATCCCATTGCAGTCTTCTGATGAGGAAAATAACATTAAAATATTGGGTATGCAATGGGACCCTCAATTAGACGTCTTCTCTTACATGATGGTTGTGCCAAGAGATGCGTGTAGCAAACGTGGTGTATTATCAGCGATATCGAAAATTTACGACCCCTTGGGTTATTTAGGACCCACTGTGGTACTAGCAAAGGAACTCATTCAGGAGGCGTGGAAACGACAGCTCACGTGGGACCAAGAATTTTCCCTGATATGCGAGCCCGCTGGATATCTTTTACGGAACAACTTCAAGAGCTAGAACATATTAAGATTCCCAGATGGGTTGTCCCTAATGACGGTCCTTATGATATTCTTATTTTCGCAGATGCTTCGGAGCGTGCATACTGCGCAGCGGCATATCTTCGTTCATTTGAAGGAGATGCCTTTCAAATGCATATAATTATGGCCAAGACCAAATTAGCGCCAGTGAAATTCACTTCTATTCCTCGCCTTGAGCTTTGCGCCGCTCTACTCGCGGCAAGGGTCTGGCAAAGCATTCAACCTTTCTGTGAAAAGTTACCTTCAGCGCCAAGCGTTTACTTCTTTTCAGACAGTATGATAGTATTATCATGGCTGACAACTCCTTACCATCTTTTGAAGACATTCGTGGCTAACAGAATTGTACAGATAAGAGAGTTGACTAGTGGAGGAAAATGGCGTCATGTAGCATCAAGTGAGAACCCTAGTGACTTAGGGTCTCGTGGAGTTCCAGCTGAAGATTTAATCGACTCCGACTTATGGTTTCATGGACCAAACTGGGCCCTATCCGAGCCTTCCAAGTGGCCAGTTAGTCCTTGCAGTCCTATCTCTAATGTACCTGAGCTAAAAACGACACCAGCGTCAACCACTCTCGTCGCAGCTAAACCGCCACTTCCTCTGCTTGACCTTATTCAATCTCATTCAAATCTTAGCAAACTACTAAGAGTGTTAGCTTACGTTCTACGTTTTTTGACCAGCTTCAAGAAACAGCTTTACAGCCGGAAACTTCTAGGGTAGTTCGCCTCTGGGAAATTCGTCGTGCAAACGTTTTGCAGTCTTGATTGTCCAACGACATGAATATTTTAACGACAGCGATCCGTCAGCAAAGACTATTCCCAAGAATTTACTTAGTCTACAGCCTTTTCTTGATGAATCAGGAATCTTGTTGGTAGGCGGTCGCCTCCGCCATTCCGACCTCCCTCACAATGCTCGTCATCCTATGCTTTTGCCACCAAAAGCTCATCTAACATCACTTATCATTGAGAAATATCATCGCCAATCGCTTCACTCAGGAACTTCCTTTCTTCTAGCCGCTCTCCGTTGGGATTTCTGGATACCTAATGGACGTAACA